>JBAMBI010000331.1:1800000-2077335 GCA_037043535.1 Drosophila putrida
TACCTACTGAAAATTAATAGTAACAGCAACATTTTATTTTCAAATATCTCTTTGCTTATATTTTTCTAAAATTAAAGTTCAAGAAATAGATATTCACAAAACTTCTCAACTTTCTACATTAAAAGGACATTTCCATTGATACCAAAATGCACATGATGTAACTTCAAATTATGATTAGATTTAACATTAGTTATATACGTATAAGTATATGTATATACTTAAAAGCAGGGATCCAAACCGTAAACTATAACCGTTAACCGATTGAAATTTGTAACCGTAAATGAAACCATAACCGAAAGGACACTTTCATATAATAAACCGATAAACCGAAATTTCTCAAGCCCATTTAGAAACCTATTAATGAATAACGGTCTGCTTTGGGATTTTTTCCAGCGCCAAAAATTAAATGATTTTTTTAATTTGAATTAGAGCTGAAATAATTACTTGACTGTAATTTAACATGAGTCAATGCGTATACTTTCGTATCATTGATGATTGAATTTAATTTAAATTAAATATTTTTTAAATATGTATTGCGCTGCTTAGGTTTCTTAGGCACTTCGAGAACGAAACTTAGGAGAAACGGTTAACCACTACGAAACCAATACAACAGAATACAACAGTGCTTAAATCCCTGCTTAAAAGATTATTTACATAGATTATACTGCGGATCACTAACAAAAAAAAGTACGGCATTTATTTTGTTAATGGATTTTGTAAGCCCTTGTATTTGACTTACATGGTGCGCATTTAGTTTTTTTGGTTTGGTTCTGGCTTTTTAGATAAAAGAAACCGAAGAAATCAATTAGGATGTTAACTCTACTCTCTCACGAAAAGCACGCAGAATGTCAATATACTCGATAGATGTTTAGTATATTTCGTATATTCGGTATATTTTAGTGCTAAACGTATGACATCTTTTTAATGGAGTCCTAAATCAAAACTTCAAAAACAAGCAACAATCGACTGGATATTTATAGGGAGAATCTTAAGCTACAGCATTAGGAGATCCTATTTTTGAAGGAAAGAGAAGAATGCAAAAATACTTTTGAAAAAAAAACCAGTTAAAAATATAAATACAAGCAACAGGAGCAACATAAGAACCGAATATTCAACTATGAGCTAAATATAAAAACGATAATGTTAAATATAAATATATCATTCAGTCGGGAGAGCCCGACAGTAGAATACCCTATGCTAGTAGAGAACACCACTCGTATTGTCTATTAATTATATTTGTGTTTCGTATTTGTGCTGTCTGTTTTGTATTTAAAAGTCTTAGCAACAATGAGCACGTTATTTTCAAAATAACTAAATAAAAACATAAAAAAACAATTCTTAAATGTATAACAAAAATTAAAAGAAAATTAAAGAATTTGAGCCTACTTTTACTGGGATTCGAACCACGATCTTCCGTCTGCCTACGTGGCAGCTCTATCACTTGATAACTTGAAAGAGAGAGGGCGAAAACTCACTCTAACACAGCGCGCACGTACATGCATATGTATATATGTACAAACATATGTGTAAATGCTTCAACGAATGAGCAAATGAGAGAAGGCGAAAATTCACAGCAGCAACAACACATTAAATTAAAGAATTAAATAATTGCGGATATCTTCCGATCTTGATCAAATTCACAATTACCATTTCTGAGATCTCGTGGTTCACACGAATAGACGGACAGAAGGACAGACGGACAGACCTACATGGCTATATCGACTCAGCTGGGGGTCTTTATGGGGTCTGCCACGCCTCCTTCTGTCTGTTACAGAAAAAAATAATATTAATAATCATAAATTAAAATTTAGTATTTAGTTTTATTTAAACAGAAACACTTTTCTTTTCCGACTACAAATAGTCAACACCACTGGGCTCGGCCTCATTGTTTTGAAACTTTTTATAAATAACTTTCTCGACATCTTCTAAAAGAATGTTGTGAAGAGTGCAGCACACAAGTATCCAATTGCAGAGGAATACCTCGCTTCTTGTGTCCTTTATCCGAATTCGTAGTTTCTTTAGGCTGCGACACTTTCCTTTAAGAACATGAATGCAGTTCTGTCCATGATCTAGGAGGTACTACTTTTATGCTTTTAAATGACATTTACAAGAATAAAATAGGGTTTTTGTTTAAACAGTAAATAACCTGATTTTTTTTTTTAAATGTCAAAGTAGTTCGAATATAAACATCTAACTGCGCACACTTGCTATATAAAAGGTTGTTCCCACGTTAGCTGTCAGATGCTACGATGCGAGAGTCAAGTGAACACACTTATTAAAAAACTAAAATTACTTCTTTAAAGATATATTGATTTGATTAAAGTAATATCTATTCACGTATTTAGCAACAACAATTTTATTAATCAGCTATTTGATATTAGCCATTTTTTAAATACGTATTGGTTTTTTTTTTCGGGTTTCCAGTAAATAGGTTAAAGAATCCTCATACTGAACTATGAGGTTTGGTCTATTTTTTAATGTTCCATCCATGTGTTGTTAAGGTACATTTTATGTTAGTACAGGTTCTACACTTAATAATAAAAACAAACAAAAAAAAAAAAGTAAATAGGTTATAGTTGTTATCTGTAAAACTACAGCCAATTTGACAAATCTAATTATTTTCTAGTAATCAGTACAATAATCTTAACAGAATTGCCCTTAAGCTACCATGCCGCAAAATGACTGTTCCCCAATGTTATATGAAGATTTATATATCTATATATATATAAATATAAATATAGGTATATAATACTTAAACATAAATTCTTTTTATACCCTTGCAAAGTATATTATAATTTTATCACGAAGCTTGTAACGCATTGAAGGAAGCCTCACAGACCCCATAAAGTATATATATTCTTGATCAGGGCGATGAGCTGAGTCGATATAGCCTTGTCCATCTGTCTGTCTGTCTGTTTCTATGCTATCTTGATGAAACTTGGTACAGGCTCGTCTTTTTGCAGCACGCACTACATATGTTGGAAACGGCCGGATCGGATCACTTTATCATATAGCTGCCATAGGAAGGATCGGTTCGAAATCAACCTTTAATATGAAAAACTAATTTGTTTTTTTAGATATCTCAACCAAGCTCATGAATTGTGTGTTTGACTTAGTTTTATGCATCCTGACCAAATTTGGTTCAAATCGGACAACTATATCATATAGCTGCCTTAGGAACGATCGGTTCGAAATCAACATCTAACAAATTTTGTAAAAAATATGGACGGATTTTGCAGAGCTCTGCAAGGGTATCCAAGCTTTATCGCACCAAAGTTAGCTTGCGCTATATTTTAATCTACATTAAGTGTTAAATCTATATATAATCTTTTATGTATATGTATATAAATTAAATATTATATACAAAATATGTATTACATATTTTACATATTTTTCCTAAATCTCTTCTAGGTTCGATAATTATCAAAGCCACGAAGGTAATCTGTACTGCAACGTACATTTCAAGTCGTAAGTTTCATATTTAAAAAACTTTTATTCGCAAAATAAAATAAGGATAATAGTAAAAAATAAAAATAAAATTTTTATAAGAGTACGTAATAAAATATATATAATATCAGTCGAGAGGGCTCTACAGTAAAGTAACCTGTAAAGTAAAGGACGATGTAAAATTCCAGATTCATGCAAACAGAATTAGAATCTTCAATACATACTTTTGTATGTACATACATGCATATTAGAACACATACACACGCACGCACAAAACTTTAGCGTCACTATATGGAATACTTAATTGTCTTCGAATATCTTCCGTGCTTATTATCCGATTGAATGCGAATAAAGGCGAATTAAAATTGTTTACAATCGACCTATCGAATTGCATTATATTGGAATTTTTTACAGATTATGTAATTGTATGAATAAAACTTTACTAAAATTTCATAAATGCAAGGGTATTCGATATTTGGCAAGCCAATGATAACCTGCCTTTGCAGTATTTCTTCTAATTAATGATTTTGTTAAGTATCCAAATTAATCTGAAAAGGGACACGGTAAAAAGAACTTTATGTAATACCATTTATTTAGAATCATCTAGAATCAGGTACATTTTCAGATAAAAAAATATGTTGAGCTTTTAAGTAAAAAACGATTTGGACAATGAAATCAAAATGTATAAGCCTATTGAAAATTATTTTTTGATAAATTTTGAAATACCATTTATTTATAAACATCTAGAATCAGGTAAATTTCCAAATCAACAAAAATGTTTATTGTAACTTTAAAATAAAATATATCATTCAGTCGGGAGAGCCCGACAGTAGAATACCCACACAAATTTTCTTTTAACCATAAAAAAAATTTTTGAAATGTATAACAAAAATTGGAAAAAAAAATTAAAGAATTTAAGCATGCTTTTACTGGGACTCGAACCCAGGTTTCCCGTCTGACTACGTGGCACCTCTACCACTTGATAACTTGAAAGAGAGAAGAGAGAGGGTAAAAACTCACAACAACAGCAACAACAACACATTAATTTAAAGAATTAAATAATTGCGGATATCTTCGAGTTTATTATCCGATCTTGATCAAATTTTCACAATGCATCCATATTTATTTAAGTATTGTTCGTGCCGAAGCCCAAATGTCTAGCTTGTAAATTGTCAGTGCTATCCTTGTTTTTTACTTTGTGGGCGAAAATTTGAAATAAACTTGATCTGCATACCAAATAAAAGAAGTCTGCATACCAAATTTGGTGCTTCTAGGTCTTATCATCTCTGAGATTTCGTTGTTCTCACGGACAGAAGGACAGACAGACGGACATGGCTATATCGACTCAGCTTGTCGCCCTGATCAAGAATATATATACTTTATAGGGTCTGCCACGCCTTCTTCTGCCTGTTACATACTTTTTTTGAACAAACTTAATATACCCCCTCAGGGTATAATGAGAACGCTATTGTTGTGTTGTTGCTCTGGCTTTGTGGTATAATAATGTCATATCGACATTAAAATAACAGCAACTTATTATTTCAACAGTAACTCATTCAAAAGTCTGTGTATATTTTCAAATATTTCGCCTCCTGAGTTTTCTAGCGTTGGAACACAGCAAATGTTAATGTTGTTAATGGTATTAAATGTTAATAGAATTAAAATTTGATATTCTTAGCTTCCTATGATTTAGTTGCCACAGCATTCACTACGAGAGCGGCAGTCAAAAATTTTAACTCAACTGCCATGTTTTTGTATGAGCAGCGACAGAAAAAACGACCGCCACTAGAGTCTTTCGGTATTGACCGGTTAGTGCATGATAATAATTTCATCATGAGTTAGTGACTCCAGTGTGAAAATCATATTATCTTAATCGATGTCGATAAGAGAAATTTGGCTTCCTTGTCATATTTAGTCCCAGCCTCTCGATAACTTACAGGGTCACACAAATGCATTATGCTTAATTGGCAGTTTTCTATAGATATTTGATAAACGATACTTACGAGACGGAAATTCCTGGTTCACCAGAAATGGCACATTTAAACAATTTAAAAATTTACGCCAGCACTTTTTATACCATTGCAGAGGGTATTATAATTTTGTCACGAAGTTTGAAGGAGGCCTAACAGACCCCATAAAGTATATAAATTCTTGATCAGCGCGACGAGCTGAGTTCATACAGCCATGTCTGTCTGTCCGTCTGTTCCAATGCTATCTTGATAAACCTAAGTACATGTCCATGGGAACGATCGGTTCGAATTCAACATTTAGTATAAAAAACTTTTTTGTTTCTTAAGATATCTTAAGATATATACCAAACTTACAGATTGTGTATTTTGTATAGTTTCATACACTCTTACCAAATTTGGTTCTAATCGGATTACTATATCATATTGCTGGAACGATCGGTTCAAAATCAACTTTGGCGCGCTAAAGTTAGCTTGCGGTATATTTTTTTTGGATAATTCACTTGTCACTTTTAGATGGCCAGCTGCTGAACTTAGAACGCCACATACATTTTTCAGATGAGCTGTGAAATGATAGCGTAATGGCAGATAAAAACAGTAACAATTACAGCTGGGGATCTCACCAGCTAAAAGACACAGTATTATTTTTATGTTACTGTTTTATTTTACTGTATTTTAGAACCTGTACTTTAAAAAAGTACAAAAGGGTCTATAACGTCGAGTCGATATAGCCATGACCGTCTGTCGGTCTGTCTATCCCTTTTTGTGTTACTCTAATCTCAGCTAGAGACACCAAATTTGGCATGTAGGTTTATCTATATAAATCTTCCATTGAACAAGTTTGTTTTAGATTTTTGCAGCGCCCCCTTCCGCCCCGGAAATCCAAAAACAAAATTTCGAAGTCAAATTTTAAGAGCACCTTTAATGCTAACGCCTTGATTTTTGCTACATATAATAAAAACCATAGTCCGAGCCCATCCTGAAAATTCAGATAGGATGATAAACGCGAGATAGGATGATAATCAACTTCGTAGTGAAATATAATAATATTGAAACAATCTGTAGTAAACGCTTTGCACTTAAAAAGTAAAGGGTCTCCTACTGTCGAGCTTGCTCCACCGTAGCTTACTGTATTTTTTATTTTTTGAAATTGTAAATTTTGTGTGAGCCCGGAATATAAATCAATGCTGGCTTGTTTGACTTTCCTCTCGTGAGTAACGGTATCCTTTAACTGAATTGGAAACGTTAAATTCTAGATATGTTATACTTAGTTTGTATGTGACCCTTTATTTATTTTATTTTATTTTTTAATTTTATTATACGGCTTTACTGTGAGCAACGAGTTCAACACGAGAATTTTAGCTGAATAGGCTAAAATTAAAGGGAGGATGATCCGCCCTACAAGTTATCAAGACTCTGGGAGTAAATTTATGACAAGAAAACCAAATTTTATTAGTTTATCAGGTCGTTAGGGAAAAAAGCAAGATGAGAAATTGACCGTTAGTGATTTTGTCTTTGATTTTCTTTCATGAGGTCCCTTATTTGCATGTTACGCTTTATCATTTTCAAATTTTCGACATTAACAGGCTGTTTGCACCGAAAGTGGTTGAGCAGATGGAACCCAAGTCCCGAAAGGCCGAGCTTATTATACGTGAAAGTCAGCCGACTGAACTTCCTGCGGATGTTGTGCGTGGTAAGCTGTAAAATTTGTTTTCGATTAATAGTATAACAAATTTGTAAATTATAGCATCAGACAAACCCGATTTGGGACTCGATGAGCTTTATAAACTTAATGTACGGTCAAGATTCCAAGTATTTGAAAATGTGGAGCAGAACAAACTTGAGAAGGAACAATTGGCAACTCAGCAACGCCCAGTGATTAAACGGAACACTTCTATCCTTGCAAAATACCGCATAAATAGTTGGGACCACGAAAACGAATTTGCTCCACGTGACAATAACTCTGATAATAATGAAGATGAAGATGACGAGGAAAAAAACGAGGATGCCGATCTGGTACGCTCAAAAAGAAGCACACAAAAGGAGCGGCCCATTGGCCTCGGCGATGCAATGAATGATATTAAGACCAGATTTGAGAATGGACACATGCAATCTAAAGAAGAACGCCGGGAAGAACGAAAACAGGAAATACAAAACATACGATCACGTCTATTCATGGGCAAGCAGGCTAAAATTAAAGAGATGTACCAGCAGGCCGTCGCCGAATCAGAGCAGGCAATCACATCTGTTGGAAAAAAACCGGATGTGGATATTGGAATGGCTGCGCGTTCCATTAAGGATCGATTTGAGAATGGTGAAATGTTTTCCGACAGGTCTTTTGATCCGCAGACCCCAAATAGCAACGCAAACTGTTCAGGACTCTCAGAGGATGCTGATGTCTTTGAGTCGGGTACGTCAAAAATGTTACATGTAATTAATTTATGTGTAACTCTGTATTTAATTATATATGTAGCTATAAGTAGGAAATCTCGCAGCATTTTTATGGAGCTGGATGCAAATATGACATCAAATTCAAATGCCCAACATGAATTACAGAGAAATCGATCAGCCACGTTTAGTAAATGCGCTGGTCGAGATCAACTTATCCAAGGGGTAAGTCAATTTATTTATTTATTTAATTTTATCTCATTTATTTACTGTTGATAAAAGCAGACGACAAAAGTACATATTTAGCATTCAAAATATAATTACAAATTATAATTACAAACAAATTTAGATCTTTAAAATTGAAGATTAGTAAATCAAAACGAAACGAATATCGGTTCTTGTACTTTCCGTAACGCTTATTTTAAAAAAATTTTATATTTTGGTTTGATCCTTTCGGTTAAGGTATCAGATCCGATTCATCGACATATTAACCAAATTATATGGCTTAAAAACAACACAGGTCATTTAAATAAAGTTTAGTTTGCATCCGATTGTACCTATGTCACTTATGATATAGTCATCCGAACATAACAACAGTTTGTCAGAATGTTATATATGGTACAAAATGCATAATCTATGAGATTGGTTCCAATAGCTCAAAAAACAAAGCAGTACTAAGTAATTTTTATACTTCACCCTTTCCAGATAGAATATCGCAAAATGCTGCCTTCTTGCACGATAGTTTTGTCTCAGCTTTGTTGTGCTTGACAAAGCTTACGTTTGACTATAAGTCTCTTTTGAGTTCGAATAAAATTTTCGAAATAAAATTGATATTAATAACCGTAAAAATGCATAATAACACTAACACTTTCGAGTTTACAAACTCGAAAAATTTTTTTGCAAAGTGAATCGAAGCATTTTTCTCCTATGGACATTGGCCCACTAAACACGAAAATGGCACTAAAAAATTTATTTTTTTCCCGAATTTTCGAAGTTGGTCCAACATTTTTAAATATATGTCCATTTCTAATCAACCGATTTGGCCAAACAAGCACTAAATCTAAGTAAGGCCTCTACAACTTTCATTCATTAAGAACTAAGATCGGTTTAGTTGATTAGAAGCTATTAACTTTTATATGTTTGAAAATACGTGTTTTGTATTGGAAAACATATAAATGGCAATACTACATTTTTTTTAGGTTTCACGAAAAGTTTGTAACGTTTTGAAGAAAATAAGTCATTTTTAATGCAAATCCAACAGTAAATGGCGAAGTAATGTATGTGTTAGTAAAAGACTAATGTTTTATTTTCTACTGATTGTTCCTATGGCAGCTATATGGTATAGTAGTCCGATCTTGACCAAATTTTCACAGAATGTAACGATGAGTAAGAAATACATAATCTGTAAGTTACGTTAATATAGCTCAAAAACCAACAACGCTTTTCATACCAAAGCTTAATTTTCAACCGGTTGTTTCAATGCCAGCTATAAAGTCATTCAATCTTAAACAAATTTTCGAAGAACGTTAAATTCGTCACCAAATACATAAGCTAAGAATTTCAGCTCGATATCTTAACCCGTTTCAGCGACTAATCAGTCAGTGAATAAGTTAAGATAAGCAGTTTTTGGTATGAAGAGCTTTGTTTATTTTCGAGCTACCTCAGTCCCATATACTACATCCTAAGAAAATTAGAAAGTAGTAGAGTCTTTACTTACCTTTAGTTTGAGTGCTTGTTTAACCAAATCGGTTTATTAGAAATGGACATATATTTAAAAATGTTGGAGCAACTTTGAAAATTCGGAAATAAAATAAATTTTCAAAAACGCTTTTTTTGTGTCATTTTTGTGTTTAGTGGGCCAATGTCCATAAGAAAAAAATGCTTTGATTCACTCTGCATTTTGGCTGTAAACTAGTGTAATTTGCCTTTTACCTTAAGTCAATTTTTTTTTACTGATGAGAATGCAAGCAGACCTCGAATTTTGCAGTGCCATAGGTATTTTGACAAGCTTTTCTAACTTAAAATTCGTAAGTAATCGATCAATCTGGTTTTTAGTATAATTTTTTTTGTATACTTTTTTACTTAGTGATCATTAAAATTAACCTAAATTAAATATATTGGATTTTGGCTTTCTAGCCTTTTTTTGAAAACGAAATCATACTAGCATTTTGAAAGCCATACGTACGAAAATGCTTAACCGTTACGAAACCAATAAACAAATTTTGACGAAACCGTCAACCGAAAACCAAGACCCGACCATAACCGTAACTTAAACCTATATTCGTTTTGGTTGCGCGCAGGGCATTTTATGAACCATCGCACTCAATTTACTTCTTACATGTTTCAGAACGAAGATATTGACGTCGTTAAATGTGATGAAAAGCAAGAAGATGTTAAAATCGCAACTGCTGAAATAAGTCAAAAGTTTAAGTTTTTTGAAACTTATCGTCTTAACGATGCTAAAAAACGACAGTTTCGCATAACGCCGCCTCGTGAAGGGGTTGTTAAAATGCCTACACCAGATTCCGATGCTGAGCAACTGGATTTACTGCATCAGAACTCATCATTTCAGGATAATGTGCTTCAGAAAACACAGACCACGTCAACCATGTTAAACAAGTTTCGAGAAATGGAGCTTGGAAAATGCAAGGGATCCGAATTAAAGGAACCAAGGCCACTTAAATGTTTCACGCCACCCCCCGAAGATAAGCGTACTTTTTATGATAAATCAAATAGCGAAGATGATGACGAAGAGAGTGACGATGATGAAAGCGATGTTGACAAAGAAATTATGAGCTTAAATTCAAATAACGATGAGGCTCTTATGGAGGTAATAGTACTAGATTACTAGTGTGTGGGACAAAGTAATATTATTATATCTAATCTACTAATCTCAATATTGATGTTTTTATCATATTTTTACTTATTTATATGATTGATTCTACTATAGGCACAAAATGCAGCTCGGGCAAAACAATTACGCGCTAAATTTGAAAAATGGGAGGTTAATGAAATCAAGCGCGAAATTAATGAGGGATACGTTGATATCTACTCTCAGCAAGTTTCTGATGATTCAACAATAGAAAGTGCCAGAAAGTAAGCTATGCTAAGAATATTATAAAGCTAACTACTTAACATTAGTATATAAATTTCAGAATACGCGAGCGCTTCGAAAATATGAGGAGTCCTGGACGTAAATCACCTAGTGGTCCCCGGTACCAGGTTAATCGCTTTGTTGTTAGTATCTATTTTTTACATTTTTATTATAATAAATTAAATCATACTTATCGATTTCAGTAATATCAAGTGTGGTGTAATGGAACCCACACCAGCACAATAACAAATTACTTAAAACTGGATATTTTAACAATTCTTAACTTTTAGTGGAAAACTCAAAAAAAAAAATTAATTGATTTAAAAAATTTGTGGAGCCACAATTTAAATAAACGTCAATAGAATTTAATAATAATTTCAGTAGCTTGAAAAATCGAAAATGAATCAAAGCATTTTTTTCTTACGGACTTTGGCAAACTAAACATATAGCTTTTTATGATAGATTTGGACCCAAAGATTAACTATATCGACTTTAAAAAATTTTTTGGGTGTAGTTTATTTTTACTTTTAAAATGTTGACTGTTATTTTATTATTTTTTTCATAAGATGCTCTTACATTTTGTATTATTTTTTGAGAACATTACAACCGATATTTAAAAACTTTACATATACAGTATTGGCCAATTCTAAAGTACCCCCCTAGGTCACTTTTATTCAAAAGCTCATTTTTTTACGAAAACAAAGTTTTTAATTCACTTTTTGGTTTTATTCATTTAGTTATATATTTATTGTTAAACAAAAACAGTTCCAAAATGTATACATAAAAAGATTGATTCTAAAATCAGTTCAAGTCGGAAATCTGAGTGGAAAACAAAAGCACCCCCTTATTGCGTAAAAAAGAAAAATTAGGAAAACTAATTTTTCGTTGCCAATTTGTATTTTGAACGACACAAATACATCTCCAAGGCTTCAAAGATACTAAACAATAAATAATATCCGGTAATACTGCTTCCCAGGCATCTTCTATGGGTTCGAAGAGATCTTTCTATGTTTTTGTTGTTTTTTTCGGATAGTTTTCGTGTTAGGAGTCACCCAAATGATCTCAAATGGGTTTCGATTAGTCGATTGGAGGAGGATCTACTATCCTATTGATTCAATTCAATCTTCATGGAACCAGTACTTATACACTTTCCCTGCATACTTTGGATCGCTCTCATGCTGTAACCTCCATTAAAGTGGCATCTCTTCATCAGCATGTGGCAATATCGCATCCCTCAGGATGTCCAAATACTTGGAACGATTCCTAGTTCCATTGATCATATGAATTAAACCAATCCCTTGTCCAGAGAAAAAGTTGCGGGCCTCCCTGGTGCAATACAGTACCAGTGCAAAATTTGAGACTTAACCTGAAATCCCTAGAAAGGAAAATTTTCAAGGTCCATCTCAAACGTAATGACCAAAAATGGTAGACTGTTTTATTTTTTGATGAATTCATGAATAATTTGATGGATTCAGATATCATAAGGCGTGTATGCAGGGGAAAGGTCAAATCCTAAGTATTGCAGATACAGTCGAAGATATCGAACTGAAATTCTTAGATTATGTATTTGGTGTCGAATTTTACATCCATAGGACTGTTGCCAATAAAACATTGTTCTTTAACTAAACCATGCATTACTTCGCCATATATTGTTGGATTTGCATTAAAATTAGCTTATTTTTATCGAAACATTGCAAATTTTACGTGAAACAAAAAATATATTTTGTTTCGCGATGTGTAATTTTCCAGAATATTTTGTGAGCTCTCAAACTCAAACAATCACAAAACACACGTATTTTCAAACATTTAAAAGTTGATAGCTTCTAAACTACTGAACCAATTCTATATGAATAAAAGTTGTAGGGGATTAACTTACCTTCAGTTTAAATACTTGCTTAGCCAAATCGGTTGTTTACAAATAGATATAAATTCGAAAAAAATTAATTTTTCGAAAACGCTTCCATTAAAAAGTTTTTAAGTACCACTTTCGTGTTTAGTGGGCCAAAGCCCAGAAGAAAAAAATACTTTGCTTCACCCTGCATTTTGGCTGAAAACTAGTGTTATTTATTTCTGAAATATTTAATTGTGTGAAATAATTTAATGAAGATAAATTGTTGTCGGAACTTTCAGCTATTGTTTTACATTAGTTTTCTTTTAGTTTGCACGTCATCAGAAAATTCCCGGAAACTTATTAAAGGAGTTATTTGTAAAATTGGCTATGAAATATTTTTGAAAATATTCAAAGTCGGGGTGGGAATAATAAGTACAGATTCAAATCCGTCTTTAAATGTCTTACTGATTTAAATGTTTTTTATAGCGTTTTGTTTTAATTTTCGATTAATTTTTAAATTCTGTTCTTAAAATTATACGATGTTAATCGAATGATCACTTCCAACAGGCTGGAATACAAGTATAAATATTCCTTACTTTCTTTATTGCTTATAACAAAGGTGATTAGTCACAGAGCGTGGAATAATGTAACGACATATTTTATATGTATACATGATTGATTTTAATGTGGCAAATACAATTAAATATCTTATTCTATAGCTTTATCCATAAAATCCAGAAATCTTTTGGCGTATTGTTCAGGATCACATGTTGATATACCATCAACATTACTACCATATTTAACTGTCTTTGCCGCTTTTGCTGCCTAAAATATTACATTAAAATTAAAGGTATATACAAAATTTATTGTTTTATTCTTTTGTTTACCTGCTTCTTAACACCATATTGCGTGAGAACATCGATTATAGCTATAAAGTAGATCTCTCGCCTTTCTGTAAATTATTAAAATTGACGCTTGATATCTAAGTCTTAATTATTATTAAATAGAATTTACCTTCAATACTTGGAATAGAGTAAATGTCGACTTCATATACAACTTCCTTGTATTGTGCACCTCTGGGGGAATCAGGGGGTGTGTTGTACGTCCAGCTTTAAAAAGGGTTTTTATATTTATTGCTCTGATTTTATATACTTGGCCTGATTTGGTTTTCAGTTTCGGTAAGTTTTTACGGAAGTGAATTTCTTTATATATTTTCTGTTACTTTAAGTTGGTGAACTCAATTCCGATTATTTAAAAACTATGAATTTTACCGACTTTATATGCAACATGAAAGAACACATTTATTTAAATGAGTGAAAATAAAATGCAAAAACTGGAACATGGCTGATACATTTTTAGAAACTTAAAATTTTTACCGTTCGCCACTATCGCACTCTTCGCTCTCGCTATTTTCACTCCGTCCTGTAGCTAACGCATTGTCCCCATGAAGAGCCTCTTCCTCAGCACGCACACAATCATGTATACCAACCAGTAGAGAGTAATCCATTATGTGCAACTTGGTTAGGAGCTATTCGAGAATATATTTGTATAAAGGAAAAATCAACTATAAAATATAACGGAAGCTAACTTTGGCGCGCCAAAGTTTGGATACCCTTGAAGTGCTCTGTGTAAGCCGACAAATTGTTTGTACAAAATTTGTTAAATGTTGATTTCGAACCGATCGTTCCTATGACAGCTATATGATATAGTAGTCCGAGTTAAACCAAATTTGGTCAGCCTGTATGAGACTATACCAAACACACAATGTGTAGATTTTTTTGAGATATCTTGGAAAAAAAAAGTTTTTCATACTAAATGTTGATTTTGTTCAGATCATTCCTATGGCTGCTATATGATATAGTATTCCGAATTGAACCAAATTTGGTAAGGTTAAATGAAAATGATCCAAACAGACGGATAGACAGACAGACATGGCTATATCGACTTAGCTCGTCGAGGATTAGCTGATCAAGGATATACATATATACTTTATGGGGTCGGTGAGGCCTTCTTCAATACGTTACACATTTTGTGACAAAATTATGATACCCTCTTCAAGGGTATAATAACGTATCAGACAAATGTTGTAATGTATAATTAGGGTCGACAGCTTTACTGACTTAATAAACTGGCCGAAAAGAGATATTTCGTTTTCTTGTCAAAAATGTAGTTCCAGCTTGCCGATAATTTACAGGGCAGATCAACCTTAATCTCTCCTACTGACGTATACACATACGCACGCACAAAACATCACACGTGCCATCAAGTCTGTAGCTGTAAGATTGCATTAATTATGTCGTTTTTTTCGATTCTTCTCTACCAAATTTGGTGTACTAAGTCTTACCATCTCTGAGAATCTTTAGCTCATACGAACGGGCAGAAGGACATGGAAATATCGACTCAGATCGTCGCCTTGATCGAGTATATCTACACTTTACGGGGTCGGACACGCCTTCAGTTGCCTGTTATATACTTTTTTTAAACTAACTTAATATATCCCACTGGGCTAAAAATAAACTAGTGTGTCGCAATCGTCATGTGTTTTGAATTGGAGTATCCGATAGATGAGCAGCATTCAGTGCTGACAACTCATCAAAGGTGTCAATACTGTACAAAAACAGAGCCATATGTGTTTTGGAGAGGCATCTGAATCAACTTTTGCAATGGTTTGTGTGCTGATTGCATGCAAATGCATTACAACTTCGACATTTGTTCCTTCATTGCATCGGTTTTGGTATCGTTCGAAAATTCCTTCAGAACTGCCAAAAGTATTTGTTGTTCTGAAAACCATGAAATTTTTTGCCGCTTTCAAGCTGTGTAAGCTCTTGACAGAGGCTTTCTGTGAACCCGATGATAGGCATGGTTTCATTCGTAATACAGGAATATCCAAAACCAACAATCAAAATTTTAACTTAGATTTACAAAGTTGTTTAAAAAATTGACGATTTGATGTTTCAGCACCAATTTTACCAGTTGTTACTACTGATATAATTGTTTGATTTGAACCAAAGGATACATAAAACTGTATCAAACACATAATGTGTGATTTTAGTCCAGATATCTTATACCAAAATCTAGATTTTAACGTTTTCTTTGTGGAATAAATACTTACATCAATATCATTGCCTAGAGTGCCCATTAATTTCTTCTTGGGCTCATCTCCAATCTCTAACTTGACTTTTTGCTTTATGAAGTCGTTGTCCTTATACGTGGGTAAATGCTTCTCAAGCTCTTTTTCAGAAGCTTCGCGATCTACAGTACTACCCTTCAAGTCAAATTTTCTATAAAACCAAACAAAATATTAGACTGTGTATATGATATAGACATTCTGATCATACTTATGTATAGTCAGCTGAGAACTAAACACATTTCGCATAACAACAAAATAATACTGCACGCTCTCCACAGTAATCCTGTACATCCCCAAATATTGCGGCAAGAGGGTCTTTCCATGCCGTTCAACAACGTACTGATTAGAAAAATTTAATTACATATGTCAAATATTTATCATTCGTAGAGACTGTAAATGTGTTTGGGACTTACTGGATGGTATTGTTTAAGAAAGGCATGCATGCGTTCAATTTCTTCGGAACTTAAACTCTTAATTATAAAGAATTTATCATAGCTCTGATAAAATTGTGCTCCCGACTTTCCCGACGAGTCTATTTGCAGTGGCTGTGATCTTGTTAAAGACTCACGATAGTCAACATCGTCGACACCAAAACGCTCACGCAAGTTGCGAAATACTAAAGGACAGTATTCTTTTACCTTAAAATGTGACGGCATATTCTCTCTAAAATACAAGGGACAAATACATAGATAAAAAATATGTTTAGAATTATTATTATTATTATTATCAAGTCAACCCATACTACAGTTCTTACTTGTTGAATAAATGGTTATCGACTTTAATTTTTGAATATGCCCGAAAATCGTCTGGCAGCAACATTACCGGTATGTTCACATGACTTAATTCATTTATCTGTAAATGTTATGTAGGGCTATAAAAATTTAAAATTAGTGCAAATCGTAGGCATATTAAACATACAGTATGGTTTATTCCCCACATGAAAACGCTTAGAATCGGCTCGTTTGCCCGAAATAGTTTAACTTTTTGATGCTTTACTCTAAAATGTTTCTTCTTTAAAATGCGTGGCTGTGAAGTGGATGAGATCTTTTTATCCATTTTGCAAATTGGGCTCTTCAGCTATTTAAATAAAAGTTTGTAATTAATTATTAAAAATTATAAGTTCAAATTTTAAGCGAACAGACGGAATGCATATGCACGCTTATATGTATGGGAGTGTGCAAATATACAATTATGTTCACAATTGCACATGAATACATGCATACATACTTCTATATTTGGTAGTTTAAAAAAATTAATAACTATCCTGTAACTTTTTAGCAAGTTGTTGACCAATGTTTAAGTATGTTCTTACATGTATGTATATGTAAACATAAAGGTACAATCTCAAGTCGCACAAATCCAAATATACTTATGTATGCATGTTGATGTAAATTATGTATGTATAGATATGTTTGCTTTCATGCAATACGTACAAGTTGTACAAAACGAAATGCAACTGCTGGCTGGTATGTCTGTACAATTGGTAAAACGGAAGAATCCTATTCAAATTAAATCACAAATGACATTGACATTACTAAAATTTGCCTACAAATTAATTTTTTTTACACTTTCTGTAAGTTAAGTTGCTTATCGACACTAGCAGCAAAAAGGTTATTTATCGACTAATAATAAAAATATATCGATTGTAAATTACAGTGGCAATAGCCAATATCGGTTGTGTGCTGGAAACCCCCATTACAGTATCGATAAGCGAATGGTATAATCATACAAGGTGGTATCATTAGAAAAGCGCGATCCCTACTTATTAGTGAGTGCGACAGAGACAACAAGAGATAGTCTTTTACTTGGTCAACGCTTCGATAACATGAATGATCGATTCGCGCTTGATAATTGCTGAATCATAAATGAGCGCTGGTACCACCTAAAAATTATTATTACGCTATGCATATAACTAATATTTGAGAGTTATTTTTCAAGCGGTCCCTACACTGGTTTCACGTTTCCATTGATTGTGACTTGCTTCAGATTCAAAGGCGCGTGAAGACTTGTGCGAAAATGTGACAACGTATTCAATTAGTCTCAATCATATTTGATTACTGATTTAAATCATACAAGTAGCAGTATTTGTATATACAACTTTGAATATCTTGTTTTCGTTTCTGATAATTTGACTAAAAAGAATCTTTCACATCAAGGCACTGTCTGCCATCTTCTCTGTAGAGTCATGGCCGAATCCGGTATTGATCTCGGCTTTGACTTGGAGTTCGATTTAAATCTAAATTTGCTTAATGATAACGATTCAAATATGGATTTCTTGCCTAACGTGATGGTAGCTGGCAATACGGAGAATGTTGAATTTTATGAATTGAAGTCTACACGCTCTCTGCGAACAGATGAAATGTAAGTACTGGCTCTGTGTGTGTTAGTATTTATATATGTATATGTAGGTGCATAAATAATTACATATACATACTTATATTGTGTACACACATATATAATCGAACATATAAGTATGTGTACGTGTGTAAAACCAATACCTGTATAAAGTCGGTTGTATTTTCCGCATGATTAGCAGTCTTTTATTATCTTATCGCAAAGCGGGATTTACATACCTAAATGCATGTACATATACACATACATGCATATGTTCATATGTATGGTATTTGAAGCTAACCGCCACGACAGAAGACGCACCGTGGAGCCATTTGTGTTTTTTGTTGCAAAAATCGGATAATCTACGGTTTCCGTGGCCCCAAGATCTATTGAAGGATTCTCGTAACACTCATCCAAATAATATGAAAAATATCCGTACAAGCTGCTCAGCAGTTAAGCAGTTCATTTTTCGTTACTTGATGGGCCAATATTGTTCAGTAGGTGCTATTTTATTCCTCTGCATGGCAATCCTGTAGGATGGTAAAAATATAAAAAAAGGAATAATCAAATAAAACTTTTTTCAATTAAAGTTCTACGGGGTGGTTAGATTTCAAGGTTTTTTAAGGCAGGCGGTCAAAGTTTCAAATTTTCATTTATTTACATATATTTTAAGTATTTAATTATAAAAAAGACCATAATTTTTTGTCAAAATTATAGAATTTAATTTAAATCTTAAAATAACTATTTTCATCGTAGTACTACTCGCTTCGCTAGCTAATTGCCAGCTTTCATTATTACTTACATTATTATGTAATTTTTCATAGGATATCGGATTAGCACTTTAAATCCAGGCTGCAATCCTCAAAAACTTTTGCTTGCCGGTTCGCGGACTGCTTATAAAGAGCCCCTGAACCCAAGGTTCGGGCTCGAAAATTTAATCTAATTAATTTATAAACATCTTGAAAACATCTCCAAAGCCCCAAAGAAAACTAAACTTGTATCGAAGTTTTTGCCGACCGCCACAAATTGTACAGTCTGAACCGAAACCTTTTTTTATGAATGTGTTCCGGTTCGGGTTCAGTCCTAAAAAAATTGAAGGTTTCGGTTCGGGGTTCGTATCGGGTAGCTCAAAGAACTCGTACCGGTTCCGCGAGGCTTGGTTCTACTCCGGTTTGCAGCCTTGCTTTATTTTTTATTTTGTTAGAATGTAATGTATAGTCAAGAAAGCATAATCTGTGTGATTTGTGATGTTAATTTTCGGTTTAATTCAGATAGCTATAAAAATGAAGGCTCTTTATTATTCATACAGTTTGTCAATTAATTGTTTGCAAAATGAAAATAGGCACACAAGCTTCCCATAAGTAATTTACTAATTCACTAATATAAACATATGTAAAAAAAAATGGTTGAAAAGAAGTGCCATTATTAACAAAATGTTTTTCAGCCTCTCCAATAAAAATATGTTTTTCAAGGTCTACAAATTAGGCCTCCATGGCGGCGACGACCTCCGTCTCAGCTATCTTACGTACCTTTAATCGGCGGTCTGTCAACATAAGAAAGAGTTCTTTTTTTTACGTTGTCGTCCGTAGTAACCTTTTTCGAGCTGGCTGGGGCTCATCAAGAACCGATGTGCGGTCACGAATAAATGAGTAAATCCAATTCTTGATCCAACTTTAATTTCGTTGCTCGTTTTCCCTTTTAAAAACAAGAATCGAGTCACTTTGCATTTTGAATTTTTTCAAACCAACCGACAAAACTAAACTTATGAAGAGAATTGAGTGGAATTTTGACAGTAGACTACTAAAAGAATGTACTGTATGATGGTCAAATGTTTTTGTAATAGCAGCGCCTTCAAGCAGTGAGGCTAGGTACTTGTTAAATAACCCTCTTAGATATATTTACCTATTGATATAAAAATGGGTAAATGCAACAGCACTCTACATTACTTAAGTGTTCATTGAGGGCATTACTGCGTTTCTTTTCATCCAAATTCCAGAACTATCCGAAGCCGATCACTATATTTTATTGAAACGAAACGTTAAAAACAAGGAAATAAAACCGGAACCGATAACTGTTTCAAATGTAATACCGAAACCGAAATAAATTTTTTTTTCGAAAACCCGAAACGTTCGTACCGGTCTGGTTTCGGTACATTAAAAAAAAAATGTTTTTCATATTTTATTTTATGTGCAAACATAGTTTAGCACCATAAAATGTTTTTCGAATTATATATCAGACTTACCATGCTAAAACGCATGCTTTTGTACATTTATACATACACATATATTTGTTAATAAAATTTAAATTTTTATACATTTTAAAAAATTACTTTGCTGTACAAGTATGGACTGATACGAGAACCGGAACCGAAAGGACAAATCCGAAATAGAACCGAAATAGAAAATAGAACGAAAATTCATTTCGGTTTCGTTCCCTGGTTAAAAATCAAACTTTAGTATGGAAATCCTTAATCTTTTGTGGCATATTTTAACAAACTCAGACAACTATATCATTATCAACTATACAACCGATCGGTCTAATATAGATTTTTGGTATAAAGAATTTCTTTGTTCTGTAAGATATCTCAGCTAAAATCTCAAATTATTTGTTTGCGGTCAAATTTAGCCAAATTTGGCAAAATTTTTCAATCTGACGACTATATCGTAAAGCCGTCGTAGGGACCTTTAGTAGGAACTACTTTTTATACCCTGTGGGATAAATTAAGTTTGCTCAAAAAAAAAGGAACTAACAGGCAGAAGGGGGCGTGGCTCACCTCATAAAGTATAACTCGTCTTGATCAGGACGACGAACTGTCCGTCTGTCCGGCTATTCGTATAAACGAAAGGATCTCAGAGATGGTTAGACCTAGGGCAATCAAATTTGGTGCAAAGACTTCTTTTATATGCACGCAGATCCAGGGGGTATATTAAGTTTGTTTAAAAAAAAGTATGTAACAGGCAGAAGGAGGCGTGGCAGACCACATAAAGTATATATATTGTTGTTCAGGGCGAGAAGCTGAGTCTGTCTGTGTCTGTGTAAGTAACAAGATCTCAGAGATGATAAGACCTAGGAACACCAAATTTGGTATGAAGACTTTTTATACATGCACGCAGATCAAGTTTATTTTGGGTGCCACGCTCCCTTCGCCCACAATTACATAACACTGGTAGTTATCAAGCTGGAGTCTTGAGTTTCGGCACAAACAATACTTGAATGAATATGGATGCATCGTATTAATTTGATCAAGATCTTATAATAAACACGGAAGATATAAAGATATGTATGACGCCAATATTTTTACAACAACAAAGGGCGCTTGTTTTTTTTGGTTTTCCAATTCATTCTTTTCACGCACATATTTACATACATACGCACAATCGGACATGTATTGGTATAAGTCATATATGAATGCATGCAATACACACATGCATTGAGTCATTTCTCTATTGCTCTCATTTTTCACTTGTTCGCTCTTTTCTTAGCTATCGCGCTCTCATTCTGCCACGTGCCAATACAAATGCGTAGTCAGCAATTTTAATTAGGAAATTTTAATGTTCATAGAGGAATTGGCTACGCCGCTGCAGATTTGTCAATTTTCCCACGCATCTTTGTGATTATTTAGTTCGTTGCGAGAGTTTTGATTGTAACAATTTGCCACAATATAAATTAATATAAAACGTAATTTTCATTACGATCTTATAAATTTATTCTGATTGTGCGTGCGTGTATAGTTAAAATAATAATATAATCGCAAGCAAATTCATTCGGCGCATTATACTACCCCAGAGTACTCTACTGTCGGGCTCTCCCGACTGAATGATATATTTTTATATGCTTACGTACATACATATGTATTGAGAAAGTTAATTCTGTTTGTAGCATACTTTACTGTCCGGTCCTCCAGTCCAAATTTTTTTTGTTCTTGTTCCTTTAAATACCTTAATCAAACTTACAGATTTCGATATTAATGTCTACAACATTCCCAAATTTGCTTGAAATCGGAATAATATATCATATACAATAGAGTGCATCTATTTGTAAGCTGAATATTTGTACGTACTTACCAATTGTTTACAAATACAAATATGTATATCATTCAGTCGGGAGAGCCCGACAGTAGTCGGTAGTAGAGAACGCCACATAAACTCACAACAACAAAAACACATAGAATTAAAGAATTGCGTATATCTTCCGTGTTTATTATCCGATCTTGATCAAATTGATCACGATGCATATATATTTATTCATGTATTCTTCGTGCCGAAGCTTAAGTCTCTAGCTTTATAATTTCCAGTGTTATGGCTTTTTTCATATTGTGGGTGAAGGGGTGTGCCATCAAAAAAATAAACTTGATCTGAGTGCAAGTATAAGAATTCTTCATACCAAATTTGGTGCTCGTAGGACGGACAGACAGAGACACGGACATGGCTACTTTTATTTTTGAACAAACTTAATATACCCACAGTATACAAATTCAGTCCGCGTTTTTTTGTAAGCAAATGCAAATATTCAACTTAAAAAGCGCGGACTAGGAATTGATTTTAGAATAATGATTTCCAGGTGATAATATCTAGATCTATGTCATTTTAAATAAAGTAAAGAAATACTCGAAGAACATATTTAAAAAATATAAAGAATTTATGCACTTGTTTTTTTTTGCCACCAAAGTTTTTAGATAACGATTTACCTAGAGAAACCCAAAACAAACAGTACACTTGGATGGATTCATTAAAAACTTCATAGGCGCACATAAAACTTTTCGGTTTTGCAACAAAGTTTGATCTACGGCGCCACTGTGCGTCGCGACTAACTTTTTTATTTGAGTGCGGTATGATTCAAGAGACCGATATCAAAGCCAATCACGTATTTATGTATATGTGTATATATAAATGCTTTGCTTGCGCGTCGTGCGCTGCCAAGACATCGGGTCCAGAGTTGAGCTAACTTAAGTTAAATGCTCCCCCCTTTAGTTAAGGCCGCCCTCGGCCATTTCTGATTCAGCGACCACCTCCCCAATTTTTTTAGCCTCTTAGTGAATTAACGATAGGTAACTCCGACGCATAAAGTCACTCAGCAAATAGATTAACTCCCACCCAGAAAACTATTTACTCTGGACGTTGTTAAGGTTCAAGTATTTGGTATCGTTGATCAGAACTATTAAATGCGATAAGATTCGTAACGTAAACCCATGTCTGAGTACCTTTGTCCACGCACACTTTTCTGTAAAAAAATAACAAAGTGAAGGATCTTTACAAGAGTTTTGGGAATTGCATTTTCTCCCAACTGTCTTGGGCGTCTGTCGTACTTAACCGCTGAGCAGATTTTACAACTGTCGGTTATTTCCTTGGCCAGCTTAGCCATTTTTTGCAAAAGTATTTCCATAGGTAGCGACTAAGGTTTAATGTCCTACAAATCAACGAGACCCTCTTAAGAAAGCACTGCATTATACAATATGCTGAGGAGTCTGTCTTTACATCAAACAGCTTCTTTAAGTCTGGGTGTCTGACTATAACATTTTCTGATGCTAGAATATTGTGCAACTTTTAAAAAACTTGATGCGTCCAATGCTTGCTAACTGGCCCTTTCTCACCCCTTAGTATGTCAATGCGTTGCTATTGACACAATATTTTGATGAAACGTCTAGCTCTATCACTGGTTACCACGAAACTAAGAAAACCTACGTTTTTATAAAAAAAACGAGATTTTTCTTTGAAGACTCTCATGTTCGCCTTATTCAGGCTTCTTAAAACCCAATTCACATCTCTGACATGGTCTTCTTCGTATTTTGATAAGACGATGAGATCATCGGCATTGACGTTGCAAGATTTGCCAATCTGCTCGCGCATTATGTCATTCTTCATATTTCAATCCGAAAGGAAGTCGACAAAATTCGTATTCTCCCCCGTTTTCTGCAAAGGCTGTTTTCTCCCTCTGCTAGTGTGGTTTCAGTTCATATGTCAAAAGTATTCAGAATCATTGCAATGTTAGGTCTGGGGTGTCCGGTATGGTTTATTCGATTTATTTTCGAAAACACATTCCAAAACGCAAGTTCTTGTTACAAAATTCGTCGCGGCCTTCAAGTCCGTTGAGGAACTTGAGGGAGGCCTTATACACAGAGCGCTGTTTGCGTTTGAGATCTGCTGCGCCTTGCTCCCCTACCCTTGCAGAGGGTATTATAATTTTGTCACGAAATGTGCAACGCACAGACCCCATAAAGTACATATAGTCTTGATCAGGGCGACGAGCTGAGTCGATATAGCCATATCCGTCTGTCTGTCTGTTTCTATGCAAACTAGTCTCTCAGTTTTGAAGCTATCTTAATGAAACTTGGTACAGGTCCGTCTTTTTGTTGTCCGCAGTACATATGTCGGAACCGGCCGGATCGGATTTGTATATCATTGTCACTTTGCTTCACTGTAGCTTTATGGATTTTTTTTGTAAAATTAAAATATTCATTGAGAAGTAGTGCACTCTTGTTTTTACGTTTACGTACGTACGTAATACTAAAAGAAAGCATGTGTTTTAACAGCCATTCAAAGAAAAGCTATAAATTTGTTTATGGGAATATTTGGCAATGTATTCAAAATTTTTATTTAAATAATTAATACCAAAATAGTGTGATTTTTAATCAACAAAACAAAGTATCATTTTACGTTTCCCAGCTGTAGAGCTTGCCCCCTGCTTCCCACGCTTGCCAGTCCCAGGCTCGCTACGCTCGCTGAAATCTTAGGTATGATGAGGAGTGAAGACAGAGCCCCTAGCTATAGCCATTATGCCGGATCGAAAAATACTTCTTTTTATTTTCGATTTCTCGGGTGCGGAATCGTTGACCCGCTATAAAATGTGTGCAAAAAAACTAGCTTTTTTGGAGCACATCCTGAGGTGGCGCACCGGCTTTTTTTTCAAAAAATCAACCAAAAATTAAAAAATTTGGAAGATAATTTAATACAATCACAAAACATGATTTTTTTAACAAATTGATTTTTTTAGACCCTTTAAAAAAGTACAAATGCGTCTATTACGTTTGTGCAAAAAAATGTGCGTAACAGGCAGAAGGAGGCATGGCAGACCCCTTAAAGTATATATATTCTTGATCAGCATCAACAACCGAGTCGATATAGCCACGTCCTTCTGTCCCTTTTTTGAGTTCCAAGATCTCAGAGACTATAAGAGCTAGAGACACCAAATTTGGCACGTAGGTATCTCTATCTTGCATTAATCGAGTTTGTTTTAGATTTTTGCCACGCTCCCCTCCGCCCCCGCAAATTAAAATACAAAATTTCCAAGTCAAAATTCAAGAGCACCTTTGATGCTAGCAATCGGATCATAAACGCGGAAGTTATTCAACTAACAATGTTACGCGCAAAGAGAAGAAGAAGAGACTCTAGCGCCCTCTGTGTTTATCATTAGAATCATCTTTTTAGTGGCGCCATCTATTGATATTTGTTGAAATTGAAGTAATCTATAGTGAACACTTTGCACTCAATAAGTACAGGTTCTCCTACTGTCGAGCTTGCTCCACCGTAGCTTATTGCATTTTTTATATATAACATTTATCTTTTTAAAACTGTGTTAACTATTAAGATTGTTGCAAAACTATAGGAGACAGACTTTTTTTATGGATAGGAAATTGGGTAATACCCGTCAGTTTGCGTGTGGGTATTACAGTGCACTACACTACAAATTTTCAATATTTGACTGCCTAAGAGACCTTTATTATACCCTGAGGGGGTATATTAAGTTTGTTAAAAAAAAAGTATGTAACAGGCAGAAGGAGGCGTGGCAGACCCCATAAAGTATATATATTCTTGATCAGGGCGACAAGCTGAGTCGATATAGCCATGTCCGTCTGTCCGTCCGTATGAACGAAAGGATCTCAGAGATGGTAAGACCTAGAAGCACCAAATTTGGTATGAAGACTTCTTATGCTTGCACGCAGATCAAGTTTATTTCAAATTTTTGAAGCCACGCCCCCTTCGCCCACAATACCTAACTCTGGTTATTATCAAGCTAGAGACTTGAGCTTTGGCACGAACAATACTTGAATGAGGAAGGATGCATTGTGAAAATTTGATCAAGATCGGATAATAAACACGGAAGATATCCGCAATTATTTAATTCTTTAGTTTAATGTGTTGTTGTTGTGAGTTTTCGCCCTCTCTCTTATTTGCTTATTCGTTTAAGCATTTACATATACATACATACATACAAATGAAAGAAAGCGCGCGCTGTGTTAGAGTGAGTTTTCGCCCTCTCTCCCTCTCTCTTTCAAGTAGAGTGGTAAAGCTGCCACCTTGATAGACGGGACAACATGGTCCCAGTAAAATCATGCTCAAATTCTTAAATTTTTTTTTTTTAGTTTTTGTTATACATTTAAAAATTGTTTTTTAAGTTTTTATTTAGTTGTTTTGAAAATAACGTGCTCATTGTTGCTAAGACTTTTAAATACAAAACAGACAGCACAAATACGAAACACAAATATAATTAATAGAAAATTTGAGTGGCGTTCTCTACTACCTCAGGTTATTCTACTGCGGGATCTCTCGACTGAATGATATATTTTTTTCTATAGATTTTAACCCTTCAAACTCGAAAATAAATTTTAAAAAATTTTCCTCTGATTAGTTTTTAACATATAATGTTTTTAAATTTTGTTCGAATTTTTTTAAAGATGACTCAGCTTATTTGAGCATAGATCATAAACGCGATTCAACAAAGAAAGTCTCTAACTAACGGTAATAAAATATCCTTAAACTCTTCCATTTAACGTTTTGAAATCAACTGCATCATGGTGATGTTAGAGCCTTTTAAAGTTTAGAAATTTAATTTTTTTGTGAAAAAATCGCGGATTAAAGTACAAAAAAGTTCAAAAATTTTATAAATCGCAAAAATATCTCCAGTTTGACAAATTAAACATAGAGTTTCGACTTTCTGGAGCTAAACAAGCCATCATAAAAATCGGTTGACGAATGGCGAACTTATCCATATATTTTATTTCACCCTAACCAAAATGCTCCATACTACGAAACTCATTTTATTGTGTTCGCTTTTGGACGATTTGTATTTAAACTGACGTGTATGTTATTACCCAATTTCCTATCCATAAACAAAAATTCTGGCTCCTATACTTTTTCAACGATCTTAATAGTTAAAACAGTTTTAAGCAGTTACGACTATATATAAAAAAAATGCATTAAGCTACGGTGGAGCAAGCTCGACAGTAGGAGACCCAGTACTTTTTGAGTGTAATGCGATTACTACAGATTATTTCAGTTTCAAAAAATTTCCATAGATGGCGCCACTTCAGAGATTGATTTTGCCCGTAACATTGTTAGTTGAATAACTTCCGCGTTTATCATTCGATTTGGACGAAATTTGCTGGGTAGGGTGAAACTGTAGTCTGTATTATACATACCAAAAATCAAGGCGCTAGCATTAAAGGTGCTCTTGTAATTCGACTTGGAAATTTTGTATTTTGATTTGCAGGGGCGGAGGGGGGCGTGGCAAAAATATAAAACAAACTCGTTCAATGCAAGATATAGATGTACATACATGCCAAATTTGGTGTCTCTAGCTCTTATAGTCTCTGAGATCTAGTTACTCAAAAAAGGGACAGACGGACAGACAGACAGACGGACATGGCTATATCGACTCGGCTGTTGATGCTGATCAAGAATATATATACTTTATGGGGTCTGCCACGCCTCCTTCGACCTGTTACGCACATTTTTTTTGCACAAACGTAATAGACCCATTTGTACTTTTTTAAAGTACTGGGTCTAAATATGCATTATTTCGAAAAAGATCATGTTTTGTGATTATATCAAATTTTCTTCCAAGTTTTTAAATTTTTGTTGATTTTTCGAAAAAGAACGTCAGGATGGGCTCCAAAAAAGCTCAATTATTGCACACATTATTATTTTATAGCGGGTCAACAATTCCGCACCCGCGAAATCGGAAATAAAAAAAGTGTTTTTCGCTCCGGCCTAATAGCTACCCCTCATTTAATTTTTTATAAGACAAGCGGAAGGAAACGTGAATAGCCGCATTATACTGTTTTTATTTTTTCATGCAATAGGACTAGTATACTTCTTTATATAATTATTTATAGATTTACATTTTATATTTATTTATAACTATAATCTAAGTATATAAAAGTCTTTGTCCTGACTGATTAACTGACTGATTGTCACATGCAGTAGCCAAACGGTGCAAGATATCGAGCCGGACTCTATATCTGTGAGGAATGTTCCTAATTTTAACTCCACATTTCTTTCCGACATATCTACGAGGGCCCCTAGTATTTTATAAAGTACTATTATTTAAATCCTATTTTCAGGGAATAGTTGAAACAGACTATTGCACAATGATATAAGACTGGGGGCTTTGATCCATACTCGCTTCTATCGCCAAAGTCCACTTGTAGCTATTATGTAGATATTTGAGTACGTATGTACTATATACACAAGTGAATGCATTGAATGTGTGAATTTCTAAATTATATAAGAATATGAATGAAAATAAATCTTAAAACATTTTTTATTTATTGACAACAAGAACTCTGTATGCCATCTAATGTCACAGTGTACATATGAAAATGGTTATATTTTCATACGTATACTCATAGTACACTAATATATGCCTGTGTATATAAATAATATCCATATATGTATGTACATATGTATTTACATATGCTACACGCATGTGCGATCAATGGCCAAAATATCTAATGCAGATACATACATAATCTCAAAAATACACACATATGTACATATTTTTAACTACAGGGTGACTAAATACAAATCAAATTTTTAGATGCATATAAATTGTATTATGTTAAGTTCAATAAATATTCAATATATAATTTATTAATCAAAAACTATAATTTTTGAGTCTATTTTAAAGACACCCATTTTGATATTTAAATATATACATACATACATATGTAATTTCTGCGTTTGTGGCGTAAAACAATTCTCTCAAACAAAGATCAGTATTTTCCACATTCTCTAACTAGCAAAACAAGATCAAGGCCTTTGTGATGTCTGTTCTAGCACTAATAGGGCTTCAATTGGATTAAAGCAACTTAGGAATAAAAAAACGTGAAATTTAGATTTAGTTAAATATTACTTTACAAATGAAAAATGTTCTCTTATTGGGGTAAGAAAACGAATAAGAGTATTGAAAAGAACAATGTAGAGGCAGATGAATCATTCGTTGGACAATTGGATCAAAGATCGGAACATCCAATACAAAATGTGGCGATGCAAAACTCAAAGTCGTTATCGCCGTCCTCGGAGAATCGGCTGCAAGAATTCCAAGAGTTTCTTCGGCGTGTCCGAACACTGCAAATGTCATCAATGGACACAAACGGTGAGGTGGGGGACATGATCCCAAATGCGGAACAGCGTCTCCAGAGCAAGCCGTTAATAACGGCCGCCATTGAAGTTGGTGTGGAGCCGTCTACTCTTATGGATCTTGATGAGCCCAATGCTTCGTTAATACAAGAGCCAAGAATTAGTAACAGAGAAAAGAAACCAACTAATTCAAGTACCACTAATATTCGAGTTACCGTTGGCATCGACAAAGATTTGGAAATGATTCTCGAAATGGATCCAAGCATCGTTGATTTGGGGGATATTGCGGTTAGAGAAACTACTGACACCCGCATTGTGGGGCTGCCGCCACTAACGGGTGGGTAGGTATTTATTTATACATAGCAACAATTTTTAAATTTAATTACATATTACATACATACTAAGGGTAAAGTTTATTGCGCACATCTTACACACCTATTAAACAAAATTAATGACAAAGATTTTTACGGAATTAATTATTCTTCATGAATTTTTTTATTTAAATATAATTATGTATTTTAAAATATCCATTTTTTAAATATTATTGCTTTTAAACTCTTTTAAAATGTATTTAAGTGAATACCGTTCACTTGTAGTAGTTATCATTTGACCATTTATTCATTTTATATAATTCAGTTTATATTTTATTTTATAGACCAACATTTAAAACTGCGATGCCCACGTCCCGTACACAGCTAAAGCTGCAGTTACAACGTGAACAACAGCAAGAACAGCAAATGTTAATGCAGCAACAGCAGCAGTTGCTACATACACAGGATCAGTCAATGCTAAATGGGTTCGGGATGCCAAATTGCAACAATGAATCGGATCTCATTGATAGCACCAGCACCAGCGCATGTGGCAGCGGATCATCTAGCTTAGAGCAATCTTTACAGTTACAGAGTCAAAAAGACCGGTTACTTGTGACCAGTCCAGTTACCCTTAAAGTGCCTTTGCAAAGCATTGGTGTCGATGTGCCGCCTCAAGTACTGCAGGTAAATATTTACAAAGTGCATTCTACAAATAACCCAACTTTTAATTTTTAACGATGAAAGAGTTTTTCTTCAGTCAAACGCACCCATCTTTCCGATGTGAAGCTAAGAAATTAGGCGCGTTTAGAGAAAATATGTTTGCTATTTGTGCACTATTAAGAAAAAAACGGTAATGTTAAAGTTTCTCATAAATTAGCCTGTCAGAAAGTTTGGTTATTTTTAGATCACATTCTGTACCGAGCCCACCTTATTAAATAAACCGACATGTATTCAATAATAATAATAATAATAATATTTACTATTTAGGTGAGCACTGTCCTTGAGAATCCAACGAGATATCATGTCATACAAAAGCAGAAGAATCAAGTCAGACAGTATCTCAGCGAATCTTTTAAGCCATCTGCGTGGTCTTACCAAAATTTTGATGTAAGCTTTCCTTTGCACATTTATACAATTAAAAATAGTGTTATTTTTTATAATACTTATTATTCTTAATGATAGCAGAACAAAAATGAAAATACCTCTGTATCGACTGGAAATCTACAATGTTCATCAATGGTCAATAGAAATGTACACACAGAGCGACCAAACAGTTTTGGAGGTGATGTTGCTCCGAATAACTTTAGAAAGTCAATGCATTCTGATGATTCCATGCACTCGTCCCCGTTTGGTGGTGCTAGTGGAACCTGTACAAGTAATGGGAACTGCAACTCTAGTTTCTTCGGAAGCGCCAGCATGGACTATCAGAGTTCAAGCTTAGGCGGTGGAGCAGCGTCATGTGATTCAAGCGCACCACATAACAAGAGTATATATGGCAAGACTAATTTAAACTCATCTATAACGAACCGAAATAGTGGAGTTATTAACTCAATACGTAACTCCAAGTATCCCGGCGCCAGCACAGCAAGTCCACTGCAATCCACATCTGCCCCAATGTCTCCGAGCCTAAGCTCGGTAGCAACAAGTGCTTCAGAGGTAAGTGAACGTTGTTTTTTTTTCATCTCTTTATCAATAAACTTTGAAACATTTAACCAGTGTTGAAAAGTTATCTGTTTTCAAGAGACTTCTATAGTTTTAATACTGTTTATCCGAATTATTCGATTTTTTCGCTAAGCCTAGTACCTAGCAAAGTTTTGCCAGAAGCGAACTAAAAGTGCCAAATATTTAGCTGGTAGGCTACTAAAAGCAGAGTTGTTTACTTTGTCGCCGGTAAGCGAAAACCGATAGCCCACCGTCAAAGCTGCCAACTTGAAGTAGTGAATAGTCATTTTGTGTATTGCAATAACGTTATTGATGCAGCGAATTTGATTCACAGACAGTGGAAAAGTTCGCATATATAAACCTAAATGAGCCCTTGATCGTATGCATAGGGCATATTGTCTTATTGTGTTGACCATTTTTGCATACGCATATAGTTTTTTGGCCCCACTAAGATCATTCAAAAATTCGAGCTCACGCGAGGATTACCAACCTGTTTTATGTGCGATGATGGTAGTATAATTTTGTCATGAAGTTTGTAACGCATTGAAAGAGGCCTCACTAATCCCATATGGTATATATATTCTTGATCAGGGCGACGAGCTGAGTCGATATAGCCATGTCCGTCTGTTTCTATGCAAACTAATCTCAGTTTTTAAGCTATTTTTATGAAAATTGGTACATATCTGTCGTTTGCTGAACGTAGTACAGATCGGCCAGATCGGATTACTATATCATATAGCTCCCGTGGGAACGATCGAATGAATCAAACTTTCTTAAGATATCTTAACCAAACTCATACATTGTGTGTTTGACACAGTTTCATGCATGTGTATAGGAAAGGTAGATCCACGAAGACGGCTCTCCATTCGGTTGTCTCTGCCGTTGAAAATCACTATGGTATAAAGAATATGGCCTTATAGCCTTTCTAGACATAGAGGGAGCTTTCAACAATGTCACTCCGGAAGCCATCACCGATGCGCTGGCTTCGGTTCGATGGCCGTCTAGTGGAACTAATAGCTCAGTTGCTCGCACGCAGGGTTGTATCGTCATCAATTGGCTCATCCACACTTACCAGACACATCAGTAGAGGCACCCTCCAAGCGGGTGTTCTATCTCCCCTCTTATGAAACGTAGCAGTAAACGAACTGCTCTATAAAATTCTAAAACTAGTACGTCCAATACGAAAGGGCTCCAACCTCTCCTTCAGCGAAAGCGACAGATACTTAGGTCTAGTTCTGGATAGAAAGTTGGACTGGAACCTAAACATTCAAGAGCAAAAAAAAAGCATGTCCCCATATATTGTACATTGACTGCATACAGCGATAGTTAGACCAATCCTTCTATACGGGATCTTAGTTTGGTGGACACCCCTCTCGAAAAGGACCACAACAGATAAAATTAATAAAATTCAAAGGATGGCTGAACTCTGCATTACAGGAGCTCTCCGCCTAACTCCAAATGATGCACTCGATGCCATCCTCAACTTTACGACGCTAAAACAAACAATGACTGCAATTCGCCTTAGAGATTTAGGTTACTGGGACTCCGAACCTTAGGGACACTCTGCGATTCTAAATAACAGCAGGCATGTCCCCACAAAGACTGACTATTGTATGCCAATCGAGCTCATAGAAACACCCTTCACAGTACTCATACCCAACAGGGAAGAATGGAAAAATGATACTCCAGGCTACGCTGGAGCCATAAAGTTCTACACAGACGGGTCCAAGTTAGACAGTAGGGTGGGTTTGGGAGTATAGTCCCAAGCGCTGCACCTAAATCTGTCCTTTAGACTTCCCGAGCATTATAGTGTCTTCCAAGTTGAAGTACTAGCTTTAAACGAAGCATTAAACAAACTACGAGACTATCGTACTGAGGCGATAGCCATAAATATATAAAGTGATAGCCAAGCAGCCCTCAAATCCCATTTAGCCATGACAACCAAGTCTTGCTCAGTCAATAATTGTCGCAAATCTCTAAACGAGATCGCGGATCAATTGGACATAAACCTAATATGGGAGCCGGGCCACCGAACTATCCCAGGCAATCGTATAGCTGATGAGTTCGCTAGGCAAGGCACGACTGATTCTGTCCTTCCAGATAAGGAGGCAATCTGTATGCCCATGGCAACTTGCAAGCTCATTCTTCAAACTCATTCAAACCATATCGGTAGTAGGCTTTATTGGTTTTGTATATAAAGCAAACTAGAAAAAAAATTCGGCCTATTAAGAATCAAAATAACATGAAAACGTGAATGAATATATTTAGACCCAGTACTTTAAAAAAGTACAAATGGGTCTATTACGTTTGTGCAAAAAAAAATGTGCGTAACAGGCAGAAGGAGGCGTGGCAGACCCCATAAAGTATATATATTCCTGATCAGCGTCAACAGCCGAGTCGATATAGCCATGTCCGTCTGTCTGTCCCCTTTTTTTGTCACCTAGATCTCAGAGACTATAAGAGCTAGAGACACCAAATTTGGCATGTAGGTTCATCTATATCTCAAGTTGAACGAGTTTGTTTTAGATTTTTGCCACGCCTCCTTCCGCCCCCACAAATTAAAATACAAAATTTTTAAGTCGAATTACAAGAGCACCTTTCATGCTAGCGCCTTGATTTTTAGTATGTATAATACAGACCATGGTCCGAACCTATCCTGCAAATTTCATCCAAATCGGATGATAAAGTTAAAGTTCAAGGCGCGAAAGTTATTCTACTAACAATGTTACGGGCAAAATCAACTCAATCAATATATTATATATATTTTTAATAATTTTTAATAATAATATGCACAAACACAAGTATTTTATATTTTTTTACTTATTAATAACATATTTAGCAGCTAAATATGGCAATGCACACATATGCTTTTTCTAAACACTCAAAATCTCTAGGGTAGAATTGATAATCAGAAATCCACAGGAGAAGTTTGTTAGGAAATCCGAGTTTAATAGTAGTAGATCTACATTTCACAAAACCATGCTGGCAAGGTGAAACAATACAGCTCCAGAAGTGTTGTAATTTAGAAGTTAATAATTTTTCCAACAGCTTGGGTATTGCCGACAATTTGGAAATACCCCTACAGTTGCTAACATTGAAACCTTTTTATACCCTTTTTCTGAAGTGAAATTATAAAAGACTATTTCCAAAGTGATGGGAAAGAGCACGAATTTACAGATTAAGCGAAAAGCTAAAGTAATGGTTTGCATAGATCTATCAAGCTATCTACTTTTTTCCTCTGTCAAATGTAAGAACTTTGCTTCCGAATTAAGTATCTATCAGTTGTGTCGTTAGTTAGATGTCCAATTGTAGAGCTTTATTCAATCAGATTTTAAAAAATCTATGTCAAAAATGAATCGGAAAGTTTCCTGCCTATTCCAAAAAAATTGAAAAGCCGTGGAAGGATTTTTTAGCAACAAACTAATTTGAAACTCAAATGGCACGTTTTGTGTTAGTCGAACGATTTGCCTAAACTTTAATTTTTTTAATTATCAAAAACGGCTTTGTTGATATTTAATACACATTGAAACCTTTATAAGACCTGGTAAAGAAAATAGTAAATATAATTTATAAAAGAAAACTCAACAATAGAGTTGTCAAATAGCTTTAGTGTAGAGCTCAAAAGGATGTTTGCACTTCTCCATCCAACTTTACTTAGCTCTACCACTACACTATACTGAAAAACTCTATGGTGTAAACGATCCTATACAAAATATGTACCTTTTATTATTTGTTAACGAATTTTTTATTTTACGAATTTTATCGTCTTAATTAGTATTTACACTCTAAAAATTTTATTTAGAGCTTTTCATTTCAAAGTTGGTTCACATTTCTGTTTACGTTTCAAGGGCCGGGCCTACCGTTCTGCTAAAACTCAAATGGCACTCTTAGACTTAACATAGCACTGTTAGCGTGTTATTTCATTATAACGTGATGAAATAAAACCTACAGCCATTATTTTGTCAGTGAATGAAGAAATTATGGCAAATGGGCATAATAGTAATATTTGGTGAAAATGTGGGACGAGGAAATTACTGATTTTCAATTGGAGGTCCCTACGCAGATTTTCAAAGGTCATAATGAACAAAAATTAAATTAAATATTTTATTTAATTATTATGATATACCCTACAAAGTAAATAATATTTATTATAATATAATAATAATATGTTATAATATATTATATCACATGATTATAATGGGGACATTCAGCAAATATTTTTGATCACTAATCATTATCCCTCATTACTAATTACCAATTAATACATTGGTTAGTGGTTGAACTTATTCAGAAAATTTAACTACAAATTCCACCATTTAAAAGCATGGACTAAATCAGTGTTGCCGACTTTTCGGGTCATAATAAAGGTAAACTAGCCTCTGAAAAGGCTAGAAATAGCCTGAAATAGCTAGCGCCCTCTGCGTTTATCATATGAATCAATTTCGTAGTGGCGCCATCTATTGAAATTTATAGAAATTGAAAAAATCTATTACCCTGTTTATACGGAGAGAAAAGCGTGAAATCATTTCACGTATTTCTTTGAAAAATGCGTGTATAAACACTATTACACGTATTTGAACTACACACGAAAGTTGACTATGAATTCAGCCAAAATGCGTGTAATGAGGCGCAGCTAACTTATCGTTTTTTTTTAAGTGTGTTGCAACACAAAAAATAATAAATCAGCTGCGTCAGTCATTAAGAGAAAAGTAAAAGCCCATTTAATTAATTCAACAGAAAAATGATATTAGAAAATAAAAGAGCGTTATGGACTGAGGGTGAAGTGGATGAACTCCTGGGACTTCTTAAGGAGGACAACATCCCAAGCAAGCTGGATGGAAAAACAAAACGGAACAACAGCATTTACATATGAAAATATTTATAGACTGTGCTTTTGTGCACTCCAAACAAATCCCCTACTACCTGGTACTCTTCGCAGGCTGCCAGCTTATATATGCAGATTGTTATCTGCTTTTCCAAAAGCACAGGAATTGTTAAAAGGTGTGATTGCTTTGGAATATGTGGACGCTGAAATTGCCGAAAGTAATGACAAGTTCCAGAAAGATGGTAGATGACTCACTTAAATTAGGAAAGTTAAGCTCAATCTATAAGACTAATAAAAAAGCACACTGGCGGATGTGTAATGTGCTGTGGAGCATTTTCTTTGCATGGTGGGGATCCGCTCTACCGAATCGATGGCATTATGGATCGCTTTATGTATGTGGGTTATCTCAAAAACCAAATGAACCATTTTCTTTTCACAATATGCCTGTGACATGGACATCTCAGAACGATAACGACCCAAAGCACACATCTCGCGTCTTTAAAAAGTTGTTCCAGATCGAATTCTTCGAAGTTTTGGAGTGGCCAGTCTAATTCCCTGACCTAAATCTAATGGAAAACCTATGAAATGATGTAAGTCACATGATATTCGGAAAAAAATTTGCTAATATGGACGGTTTGTGAACCCGTAACACCAGGGAGCTTGGAACTCTATTCCGAAGGAGAGATGTTAGAATCTTGTGGAGGAATGGCTTGGAGAAATAATGCCGTTAATGAAAATCATGCGTATTCAACTAAATAATAAATTTGTCTAACAAGCATTACTTGTAAGTTTATTCTTTACAAATCATTGGTAATATTTTGAAATTGTGCTATTTCTGTGACCACATATTTTTTTCCCCCTTTTTACTCCTCTTGGGAGCTTAGGGCCTCTACAAGATTTCTCCACTGGACTCTGTTTTGCGCAGTCTGCTTCGCCATGTCCCAGTTAATATTATGCCACATATATGTACATATTTTGTTATTTTTGCAATTTTATCTTTTTTTCAAAACATTTATAAATTTTTCTTTGTGAATTAGTTAGTTAATAGGTTAAGAAATGAAAAGCCATAGTTCTTTTATTTTCAAAAGCTATACATATTTCCATAATTAAAAAAAGCGTTCCATAGGTTTAAAATTTTTTTGTGTTTTTTATACGTCCATGGCTGTAGGTGAGGTATCGGATATCAATGAAATTTGAAAGGAGAATCGCAAAAAGCGTATATAAATAATCAAAGTTTTTAGCTTGGCACAATTTAATCAAAAATGTAAAAACAAACTTTAAAACCTGCACCCTTATAGGTATTTAGTTGTGTGTGTCTCTCTTTGCATTTTTTAAGTAACCAGAAAAAAGCGAAATGGTTTTTAGCACTGGTTTTAGCTGGCATTACGCTGTCGTTCAGCAGCTGATGAGAAAAATATATGTGGCGGTAAAATTGGCAAAATAGAAAAATGAAGGCAACTGGAGCAAAGTCAAAATAGCGCTGAACTGAAACTTGTTATTATATTTTATATTTCCATATATCTTAATTTATGTAATTTATAAATTACAAAAAATCCCCTTTTCTCTTTCTTACCATTCAATACACAGATAAACCTTCATTTATGATATTTTTCTGTGCATTTGTTTCCTCTCTTGAATTGACAAACGGCTGCAGCAACTTTTGTTTATTTTATGTGTTGTATTGGCAACTTTGCTTTTAGCTGCCTACCAACAAAGTGCACTGCAATTACCAATTGCACCTCATACAACATTTACCAGTTTAAAAATTATAATTGTCTTCATTTCAATAAATAAATCTGACATTGGCAGGCCAACAGCTGACTAAATGGTGCGACAAAAGATGCGGCTTTAATGTAAACAGCTCGCATTATTTTTCCGCACCTTCGACAGTGATGTGGCAGTGTAAAAACGGTATAAGATCGAATAAATTGATCATTAAAATTAACAAATGAGCCTATTCGGTATTTCATAAACGAAATCGTTGATTTTGTTCGATTGGCCAATGGCACAGAGCAGCCCTAATGATTATATTAATATATTTTTTATTTATATATATATTGCAATGCATTGTCCCACTTGATCATGAGTATTTTCTTAGGTATTATTTTGTGTGTTTTACTGGGAAACGGCTGATCTTAAGTTTCGCATGTAAAAATACTTATGTGTATATGCGAATGGTATTTTTCGATCGGTCTGCCAACTTGAATTAAGCAAGTTGTCATGGCTAATTAAAGTATTATTGAAAACTGTGTGCACTGAATTTCATATTAGTAGTATATTGAGTTTACTGAGAAACCACGACGGTTACGTGTGGTTTAAACATGAATGCATGAATTGCTTTGGTACTCAGAAATAAAAATATGTAACAAATCAACTGTAACCCACTTTATGTAATGCACAATTTAAAAATTAGGAATTAATGTTGCAGTGCAGTGTGTTTGAATAATAATGCATATACATGTATAAATATTAAGATAAATATAATGCACGTGCTGCCTTAGATATCTGTCACAAATTCGTTGGAAAGGCGGAGTTTTTGACATGGTCATCATTAAACCGCATTTACTAACGGCCAGGACAAAAGACCAAAAGCGATTAAAGTCACCCTACAACAAATATGCCGGTACTTAACATAAAATCGCGCCGAAAAACTAAGGTATGTGTGTGCCTACCAAATATATATTAAGCTCAAAATTCTTAGATATTAATTGTAATGAAAAAAAGAATAGAACCTCCACTGCTTAATATCAAGTATTTAATGATTTTTGATAATTAAAGCGTTATAGACATTGTATCATATCAAAATGCTACGGATGTTTTTGCCCCTCTTGACACCAATATTAATCAAATCTTTGAAATGCGAGACAACCAGTATTATACACATTAAGGTATCCATATGTAAGTGGTTTACTTTCATGCATACTCATTACATAAAAAAATTAAATAGAAAAATTAATATACCCTCTGCAAGGGTATAACAAATGTACAAATGGACTTATACATGTGTGTAAATAACTTGACGACCGATCATGAAACTTGTTTCAAATGTACTATTTATTTGGTTTCTGTTGTCATGTTTGTCGCAGTTTTATTTATTTATTGCTGTAAGCAGACAAATGCGCGTTAAGCAGAGCGAGTGTTTCTGAATATTTACAATTAATTATAATTAACAAATATTTGAACAATTGTAATTGTATGCACATATATACATATAAGTATACATATATGTATGTGTATGAAAATATTTTTGTACAGTATGCCAAGTAATTATTCTGACAAAGAAAAATTGTTTTTATATAGACAAAAAAAAGCACATGTTATTATTATTTTAATATCTCGTTTATGGTCAATATGAAATTCATAGGGCTTAGAAAGGGCACTTAGGAAAAAAAAACGAATTCACGGTGGAACAAGCTTGACAGTATGAGACCCTGTATTTATGGGAAAGAGCAAAAGTGATGAAAAGCGAACGGATACTCTGAAAGACGCCAGTTAAAATTAAATTAAAATTAAAAGCTTTGTTTTCATAATAAAAATATAAAGCGGGTGCTTTAGAGTTGGCCATTACAGTAGGTGCTCATATTTTCGAAAATTCAAACAGCTGTATACTGTCCGGTTATTGTCCGATCAGGATGAATAGCATAGGCTCGACTTATAGAGTGCTTTTGAAAAAGGACTTTTAAAAATGCTGTTTAATTTTCTGGGGCGCGGCAAAATTCTAAAACAAACTTGATCAATGAACGTACTTGCTAAATTTGGTGTCTCTAGCTCTTATAATCTCTACGATATAGGTGTTAAAAAAAGGGACAGACAGACGAACATAGCTATTTCGACTAGGCAGTTGATGTTGATCGAAAATACATATATTTTATGGGGTCTGCCACGCTTTCTTCAGCATGTTTCGCACATTTGCACAAAACTTAATGGACCGTTTTGTAGTTCTTTAAAATACAGGGTCGAAAAAAAGTCTGCGAAAATTTGCAACATATTTCGTATATGTATGTATATACGATGTATACGTATGTATACATATTCAAAAATGTAATATGATTACTTCTAATGTTAAACATACTACGAAACACTAAAAATTATTAAGAGAAAGATTATATTTAAAGCCGAGCAAATAAATTTGATTTTTTGGATACATCGTTTAAGAAACCGGTTTAAATTCCACCGGTTAACTACTGACTGATTGACACACATTAATTGAATATACAACCATGTATATATATATATATGTACATATGTGCATACATGCATGCATGTATAAGTACTACATATTAACACAATGTGAGAACTGCAATAATTTATTTGATTACGTGCGTTGTAAATTAAATATGTATGTGAGTAAATACACAGCGCATGTACACCCTCCTCGTACAGACAAACATATATGTATATGTATGTACATATACATATGTATGTCGTTTGATAATTTTCACGAAAACTTGGTTAAGACTATTATAGTTCCCTTCTGTTTCATATGTTATGAGTCTTGAATGGGTGTGTGTTGGTGTCGTTGGCTGGCGCTGTTGGCGAGTTATATATTTTACCTACATATGTGCGTTGAAGTAATGACAATACGATTTCTGTTGCTTAGAAAACGTGTACAATTCAGGTTCTCCTAATATTCTCTTTCATGTATCACAGAGAATATCTGTTTATATTCACTGCCCATTAAAAATGGGAGTAAAAGGTACTTTGAAGCAGTGCTGGGCACGTTTATCGAATCGTTATCGACAGCTTACACAGATACGACCCGAGTCGAGTCACTCGACGCATGCCGAATATGGCGCTCGGTTGCTTTTTCAAATCAGTGTAATGCGTGCTTCCAACGGAGGCAGTGCTTATGTCGCCTGATTTTTCAAGCGGACTTTGCAATTCACTGAACGAAAAAGTTAAATGCGTGCCCATTTGCGATGCCATAGGCAATTTTTGTTTTTCTGTTCACAGCTAAGCAATGCCTCCTCTTATTGTTATTGTCATTTCATTAATTATTAATAAATATAAATCGTAGACGGGAAAACAATGTAGAAAATTTGCGTATAATTACTAATAATTATTTATACTTAAGAGAGTGCCGAACGCAAATCGTTTTTTTAATGCTTGTCTCTCTAAGAGCGGAGAGATCGGCTTGAAAAATTGGTTGCCTCCTCAGCGCAGCGGATGACGTCACCTTTAATAATGTCATAATGCTTGCAATTATGCGATCACACATCATTAATAAGGGTTTTACAACAATATTTGCAGCATTTTTAGACCCTGTACTTTAAAAAAGTACAAATGGGTCTATTACGTTTGTGCAAAAAAAAGTGCGTAACAGGCAGAAGGAGGCGTGGCAGACCCCATAAAGTATATATATTCTTGATCAGCATCAACAGCCGAGACGATATAGCCATGTCCGTCTGTCTGTCTGTCCCTTTTTTGAGTTCCTAGATTTCAGAGACTATAAGAGCTAGAGACACCAAATTTGGCATGTGGGTGCATCTATATCTTGCGTTGAACGAGTTTGTTTTAGATTTTTGCCACGCCCCCTCCGCTTCCGCAAATTAAAATACAAAATTTCGAAGTCGAATTACAAGAGCACCTTTGATGCTAGCCCCTTGATTTTTAGCATGTATTATACAGACTATAGTCCTAACTGATCCTGCAAATTTTATTCAAATCGGATGATAAGCGCGGAAGTTATTTAACTAACAATGTAACGGGCAAAATCAACTGATATCTCCGTAGTGGCGCCATCTATGGGAATTTTTTGAAACTGAAACAATCTAGTGATCGCTTTGCACTCAAAAAGTACAGGGTCTCCTACTGTCCAGCTTGCTCCACCGTAGGTTAATGCATTTTTTACTTTGTTTTCGAGCAGAAGTAGCTTAACCATTTGTTGCAGTGATTAAAGTTATCAACGCGCGCGCAGCCTCTACGTTCGTTGCGTTGTAAGTATTGGCAGTTGTCCACTACTGCTTTAAAAGTTTGAACACTGTTTTTATGTATCAGTGTTGCCAACGGATTTGAAGGCAAAATCTGTTTTTGGCGGAGTGCATGTCAGAAAAAGCTTAAAAACAACAGCACCAAAAACGGTTCAATTTTATTTCTTGTGATATCTTTAAACTGATTCACTGAGTCATCAAGCTGTAGGCTTAGATATTGGACTAAAATTTTCACACGACATAGCTGAGATATTGATGTTGCGACTTTCAAAATAAATTTGCGGCATATGACACTGCTACCCGCTCTTGCTCCTATAATCCAATTGCATCGACAAGATATGACATAAGGTCCGCCTATAGCTGTGAGAATTGTTCCCTATTTCTACTATTTTTGTATTATTGTTGTTTTTTTCCTGTGGCAGCCATTAGTATGACAAGGTGAGCCGTAGGTAAAAATTTTTTTTAAAAAAAACCCGATTTTTTTTAAAATCAGTTTTTTTGCCTGCGGTGCTCTTTTCACAAGACTTACCACAGTACGCCGTATAACTAATTTTTTTCTATCGGTTAGTCACATAATAATGTATCTCATAGAGAAAACCAGAAAACATAGTAGCTGCCCTGCGGAAATCTATTAAATCGTATGTTAATTTAATAGTTTGAATATCCCCGCCAAGCGACGAACTTGAAACAGACACTTTACAGCACTACTCTAGGCACTATACAGCACTAATCTGTGCAGTACTATTGCTTTCTCGCTCTAACACAGTGCAAAGAGAGAAGCTGTCGCGCTGACCAGTTTGTATGGGAATAGGAGACTTATCGGGCCCAATATCTCGAGAACCGAGACGAAGATCCAAAAATTTTCTTTAAGTTTTTCGTCTTATTTCGACGTGTTCTACCGGAATCCAACATCAGATGTTGGCACCCCCGGAATCTTGCTCAAATTTTTATTGCGAAGAACATTAGGTTTAAATCGATCGATAAAAAACTTTTTTGTTTCTTAAGATATCTTACCCTAACTCACACATTGTGTGTTGACAATAGCTTTATACTATCTGACGAAATTGACCAAAATCGAAGTACTATATCGTATAGCTGGTATACGACAGATCGGTCAAAAGCCAACTATTACTTTCTATGATCGATCCTTTTCTTGAGTCTTGAATTGCAAGTTTATGATATAACAAAATAAATCAAACAGGAAAATTAACCCGCACCAGTATTTCTGAGACTTAAAGTTTGATTTGATTAGATCATTGCCCAAAAACATACCTAGACGAAAAGCATTGTTACTTTTCTTTCTCACCTACGATTACAATAAGTAAGGCCTTGAACGACGCCTAGTTATTGCCTCTAGCTATCTACATTTTAAACAAAAAAAATACTATTTATACCCTTGCAGAGGGTATTATAATTTTGTCACAAAGTTTGTAACGAATCCAAGGAGGCCTCACAGACCCCATAAAGTATAAATATTCTTGATCAGGGCGACGAGATAAGTCGATATAGCCATGTCCGTCTGTCTGTCTGTTTCTATGTAAACTAGTCTCTTAGTGTTAAAGCTATCTTGATGAAACTTGGAACTTGTATCCTTACCAATTTTGGTTCAAATCAGACAACTAGATCATATCTTTGCCATAGGAGCTATCGGTTCAACTTCAACATTTTGGCCCATTTTTAGACTCTGTACTTTAAAAAAGTACAAAAAGTCTATTACGTTTGTGCAAATGTGCATAACAGGCTGAAGGAGGCGTGGCAGACCCCATAAAGTATATATATTCTTGATCAGCATCAACAGCCAAGTCGATATAGCCATGTCCGTCTGTGTGTCTGTCTGTCACTTTTTGTGTGACCTAGATCTCAGAGACTATAAGAGCTAGGGACACCAAATTTGGCAGGTAGGTTCATCTACATCCCAAGTTGATCAAGTTTACTTTAGATTTTTTCCACGCCCCCTCCGCCACCGGAAATCAAAATACAAAATTTCGAAGTCAAATTACAAGAGCCCTTTTAATTTTTGGTACACATATTATTCACTGTTGTCCAAATCTGTCCTAAAAATTTCATTCGGATCGGACCGAAAACAGACACTATACAAATGTTTGAAATTTCCAAATTTAAACACCTAGCTCTTATATACTAAAAGGGTTAGAGACGCCAAACCTGGTAAGTTGGCTAATCTGTATCTTGCCCAAATCAAGTTGGTCTTGGAATTTTGCCACGGCTCCTACCGGCCCCGAAAATTCCAAAAGATTTTTAATTTGATAAAACACATTTCAAAGGCGAATTATAAGAGCGGGATTAATGCTAGCGTCTTAATTGTACATATAATATATACGATGGTCCGAACCTATCCTGAAAATTTCATTCAAATCGGATGGTAAATGCGAAAGCTATGAATCTAACAATGTTACATGCAAAAGGAAGAAGAAGAGACGCTAGCGCCCTCTGTGCTTATCATATGAACCATCTTCGTAGTGGCGCCATCTATTGAAATATATTGAAATTGAAACAATCTGTAGTGACCGCTTTGCACTCAAAAAGTACAGGGTCTCCTACTGTCGAGCTTGCTCCACCGTAGCTTACTGCATTTTTTCAATGTCTATATAAGGTCTCAAATAGCTATCCGAATGATAAACTGACATAAAATGCATAAAAACTAACGTCAAATGTCAAAGATATGTATCAAATAAAGCTTATACGGATATTGAAAAAATTGGCCTTAGTAAGAATAACTTTTATCTTAACCAAACTCACACATTTTGTGTTTGGCTTAATTTTAAATAGGCTGACCAAATTTGGTTCAAATCGGACCACTATATCAGATAGCTGCCATAGGAACGATCTGTTTAAAATCGACATTAAGTATGAACACCTTTTTTGTTTTTTAAGATATCTTAACCAAACCCACAGATTGTGTATTTGGCATAGTTTTAAACCAAATTTGGTGAAAATCGGACTACTGTATCATATACCTGCCATAAGAAAGATCGGTTCGAAATCAACATTTAGTAAAAAATCGGACGGCTTATACATGGCACTGCAAGGGCATTCAAACTTTGGCGCGCCAAAGTTAGCTTGCGCTATATTTTTATTTTCCTTGAAATTATAAATCTAAAAATTTCTAAATTGTAAAAAATATTAAAAATTTTTAATATGTATTTTTGTTAAACTTTTGATTTAAATTAAAAACGATGTATTAATGATTATTAGATTAAAATCTGCAACGTTCTTTAAGATCGGTTTCCGGTTTCGAGAAATGATTCTAAATGTAAGAGAAAATACGGCCAAATTTCAAAAAATATCACCTAAGAATATTTTTAAAAGTCGAAATATTTAATATTTGGGTCCATATCTATATATATAAAACTCTTTGTCCTGATTCACTGGGCTAAAACTTTCACACAATATTGCTGAGACATAATTATCGTGCAATAAGACAGGATTTTTTGATAATCCCACTGGAAGGAGTTAAGATGGGGGTCAAAGGTCAAAATTGGTTAGTACGAACCTTTTTTTTTTGTTTTTGAGCTATCTAAACTAAACTTAAGATTATGTATTTCTTATATATTTTTCCATTCTGTGAAAATTTGGTCAAGATCGGATGACTATATCATACAGCTGCGATAGGAACAATCTTAAATTTGTGTATTTTTAATTCTGTGAAAATAATGGTGTGATCGCTAAGTGGATATTGTGAATGCCAAAACTTTTCTTCGCACAGAAAGTGGCACTCAAAAAAAGGATAGTCTGAAGAGAACTTTAGCGTGGAAATTTTTTTTAAAAGCTTTCTCACTTAAAGTCCAATTTTGAATGCAGTCTCTAAGTTTTTAAACTATCTCGATGCAACTTGAAAGGTTGTACAATGTTCATATGTCGGAACGTTCGGGTCAAAACCCAACTTTTTAGTGCGGTACTCTTTCTTATTCCTTAGGATGACTTATGCGAATTTACCTATGCTTCCAGACGAAATTTTTGGATAATAATAGGCAACTATGTCATATAGGCGTCATAAAGCCGATCGTTAAAATATCTACATTTGGTATAAAAACTATTAATGTATTTGTTGTGACTTACTTACATACCGGTCGAAACATTAATACAAGGACATCAAATCTTTAGCGTGCAAAATACCTTTAAAATATTTTTAATTAATATACTATTTTTTGCTTTCAGCTCCCTTCATTTGACAGCGATGTAAGTGTCTACTAAAACAAATTAAAAAGAAGCTAAATTGCCAACTTTTAAGTGGTAACACCAGTATAATGGTCGTTTGTGGAAGCTTTTTCGCGATTCTTTTTAGACCAGAAGAAAATTATTAAGTGAATGAAATTTGGGGATATTGTTAAGCTTATATTGAAGAACACAAAAAATATATATCATTCAGTCGGAATAGCTCGACAGTAGAATACCCTGGGGTAGAAAAGCGCGCCACACAAATTTTCTTCAAAATATAAAAAAAAAAATTTAAATGTATAACAAAAATTAAAAACAAAAAAGAAAAATTTAAGAATTTAAGCATTTACTGTGATTTAATCAACGTCTGCCTACGTGGCCCCTCTATCACTTGATAACTTGAAAGAGAGAAAGAGAGAGGGCAAAACTCACAACAACAACACATTAAACTAAAGAATTAAATAATTGCGAATATCTTCCGTGTTTATTATCCTATCTTGATCAAATTTTCACGATGCAGCCATATTTATTCAAGTATTGTTCGTGCCAAAGCTCAAGTCTCTAGCTTGATAATTACCAGAGTGAGGTATTGTGGGCGAAGGAGGCGTGGTATCCAAAATTTGAAATAAACTTGATCTGCGTGCAAATATAAGAAGTCTTCACACCAAATTTGGTGCTTCTAGGTCTTACCATCTCTGAGATCCTTTCGTTCATACGGACGGACGGACAGCTTGTCGCCATGATCAAGAATATATATACTCCTTCTGCCTGTTACGTACTTTTTTTTCTTGAACAAACTTAATAAACCCCCAGGGTATAAAAATGGTTCAATAAAAAAAATCAAAATGGCGGTGATATCTTTGGCGCCCTGAGACGCGTTTCGCTGGAAGGATTCTGCTACACGCAGCATAAGTGGTGTAAATTTAAAACTTCGGAAGAAATAAAAATACCACATCTGCGCAAACTAGAGATAGCTGATGATAGATTGATGCTCGATAGTATATAGTATATTAGTATATCTCGTATATTCGGTATATTTTAGTGTTAAATGTATGACAACTGTTTAATGGAGTCCTAAATTAAAAATAATTTCAAACCAGATAGCATATTAAGCTACGGGATTAGGATATACTATTTTTAAAGGAAATAGAAGAAAGAAAACAAGGAAGCAAGCTAATGCTTCATATAAGTTTAAATACAAGCAACAGGAGCTCGATCAGGAGGAGCGAAAACTATGACCTTGATGTTGAATATAAAAATTAATAATAATAATTTTAAGTTTAGTTTTAAGTTTTATTTAAACAAAAACCCTTTTTTGCCGACTACAAATTGTCTACACCACTGGGCTCGGTCTCATCATTTTGAAACTCTTCATAAATATCTTTCTCGACATCTTCTAAAAGAATGTTGTGCAGCAAACAAGTATCCAATTGCAAAGAAATACCTAGCTTCTTGTGTTCTTAATCGGATTTGTAGTTGCTTTAGAATGCAAAACTTTTCGTTGAGAACCCTAAAGCAGTTCTCTACTCTGACTCGATATTGGCTGTGTTCTTTGTTGATGCGGAGCTGTACCATATTCCACATCCATGATTTGGGTTCATGATCCGAGAGGTACTACTTTTATTCCTTTGGAGGACATTTTCTTGAACTAAAATAGTGTTTATGTTTATACAAGGGACTCAAACTTGTTAACAGTTTCGTAAAATTTTGCTATATCGATTTCGTAATGTTTCGGTTTCGAAATACCGGTATGATTTCATTTTCCAAAAGAAGTATAAAAATCCAAAACAATGCAGTAAATATTAAAAAAATATAGCGCAAGCTATCTTTGGCGCACCAAAGTTTGGATACCCTTGCAGTGCCCTGTGTAAGCCGTCAGATTTTTTACAAAATGTTGATTTCGAACCGATCGTTCATATTACAGCTATATGATATAGTAGTCCGATTTACACCAAATTTGGTAAGGATGCATACAAATATGTCAAACACACAATGTGTAAGTTTATTTAAGATATCTTAAGAAACAAAAAGGTTTTCCTACTAAATGTTAATTCCGAACCGATCGTTGATATGACAGCTATACGGTATAGTGATCCGATCCGGCCATTTCCGACATATGTACTGCGTAAAGCAAAAAGACGGACCTCAGCAAATTTTCATCACGATAACTTTAAAACTGAGAGACAAGTTTGCATAAAAACATACGAAAGACGGACTTGGATATATCGACTCAGTTCATCGCCTTGATCAAGAATATATATACTTTATGGGGTCTCTGAGGGCTCCTTCAATGCGTTGCACATTTCGTGACAAAATTATAGTACCCTCTGCAAGGATATAAAAATGTTTAATTTAAGCTAAATTTAATGATCACTTAAAAAATAGGATAAGAAAGGATACGCATGGTATTCATGTTAAATTGCACTCAAATAAATATTTTAACCCTATTTTAAATTAGAAAAAAAGCATTGAATTTGAGTCGCTAAAAACCCGAAACAAACTGTTTTTCTTGGATCGGTTTCTAAACGGTTATTTTGGCTTGAATTTCAGTTTATCGGTTTCGGAGTAATATAAAAGTTTGTTTTTGGTTACGGTTTCAGTTAAGGTTAAACATTTCAATCGGCTAATATCGGTTAACGGTTACGTCACCGGTTACGGTTTGAATCCCTCGTTTAAACAGAAAATAACCAAATTTTTTAAATTACAATGTAGCTCGAAAACTATCATCTTTCTGGGCACACTTGCTATATAAAAGTTTATTCACACGTTAGGGGTCGCAAGCTTGAAAAGCTGCTACGATGCGAGAGTCGAATAAACACCCTAGTTGTTGAAGGTTTGAACCAAAATGTCGGAATTTCATTCTAAAAATCACCAGTTTGATTTCTCAAAATAAATCGGCTAATTAATTTATCGAAAAATTCGTACGTGTTTCATTGCGCATTCGTGTACTGAAGATATGGTTATAATTTGGGCTGAAAATTTTGAAAATTGTTGTGCTGCGTACCGTTTGAAGCGTTTGAAAAAACGCGTTTAAAGTTTTGGTGGTCACAACGTGGCAGACGGATGCTTCATCATTCAAATTCGAAATAAGGGTCAATACCTTTTCCTAATACCTTTTCCGGACAAAATTTTTTTCTACCATGTTGTAAAATAATTCAACTATTTTATAAGCCAAAAAAACATTTTGTGCTTTAAAAATTCATCGGCGGTGTAACCGTTAATGCAATGAAATAACAATATTTCGGTTTGTTTCAATTTTTATCATCGATTAAAATTCAATACATATTAATACTCTTGCAGAGGGTATTATAATTTTGTCACAAAGTTTGTAACGCATTGAAAGAGACCTCACAGACTCCATAAAGTATATATATTCTTCATCAAGGCGACGAGCAGAGTCGATATAGCCATGTCCGTCCGTCTGTCTGTTTCTATGCAAACTAGTCTCTCAGTTTTTAAGCTATCTTGATGAACCTTTTTGCTGCATGCAGTACATATGTCGGAGCCGGAAACTTTTTTGCTTCTTAAGATATCTTAACCAAAATCACAATTTGTGAATCTGATATAGTTTTAAACAGCCTGACCAAATTTGGTGCAAATCGGACTGCTATATCATATAGCTGTCATATGAACGATCGGTTCGAAATCTACATCCAACAAATTTTGTAAAAACTCGGACGGCTTATGCAGAGTGCTGCGAAAGTATACAATATAGTTTTAAACAGCCTGACCAAATTTGGTGCAAATCGGATTGCTATATCATATAGCTGTCATATAAACGATCGGTTCGAAATCTACATCCAACAAATTTTGTAAAAACTCGGACGGCTTATGCAGAGTGCTGCGAAAGTATACAAATTTTGGCGCCAAAGTTAGCTGGCGCTATATTTTTTTACTTGGAATAGATTTTAAATATTTACTTGTGTGTAATTTACAATTTTTTAAGTCAATTTAATTTAAATTAAATTTTTTTTTAATAGTATTGCATTTTTTTGGAATTGTAGGCTTTTTCGGTAACCGAAACCATACCGATAAAACGAAACCGAGACTTAGAAGAAACGGTTAACCATTACGAAACCAATAAAACAAAATTTTACGAAACTGTTAACCGAAAACCCAAACTCGACCATAACCGTAACCGTAACTAAAACCTTAATTCGTTTCGGCTTAAAACCCTGTTATATAGACATTAAAAAATGGACCTGATTCTAAATTCTAAATTATTATAGTTTAAATTTTATAGTTAATCGTGGAAAAAACAAAATTAAACTCATTTGTTTTATTTTGTTTTTTCCACGATTAAATGTGAAACTATAAATTGGTTAACTATGCAACTTTTTAATATAATTAGATTAAATTAATTAAATTACTTTGCTTACTTTGTTTTACCTAAAGTTAAAAACAAAAACAAAATCTGTATAACATAGCGAATTGCAAGAATAACAAAACATAGTCGGCCCATCTCTTTAGTTCGATTTTCAATTGGCTTCATGGGACCTCATTTTAAAAGGAGGTCAAACTTTTTTTTGCCTCTTCGCAAGTGACCTATTGCCAACATTGGCTTCCGAAAACAGTCCATTGCCCCAGTTAAAATGCTTTGCCAGCTGGTGTGGTTGATGGATTTTAATAGTCAAGCTTCGAACCTTGTATAGGAAAGAGCTCTAAGCAAATGTTGCGGTCGTGGTAAAGAGCTTACCGGAATGACACTAGCTTTATTATTGGCAATAGCCGAGGCTACAAAAAAATTATACAAGCTCTTACACTGAATCATTTATATCGGCCTGCGAATATATGCAAACTTAAGAAGGAAGTAGAAGACAACCAAAATAAGACTAGATTACAGTCATTTACCTTCAGAGAACTAAATTTTTGAATTCCGTGTGGGCTATATTAAGTTTATTCAATGGCAGATAGCATAAATTATAATCTTGTTCAGCATCAGAAAACGAGTCGATATAGCCATATCCGTCGGTCTGTCCATATAAAAAAACAGATCTTAGAGATGGTAAAACCTAGGAACACCAAATTTGGTATGAAGACAGTTCAAGTTTATTGTAAGTGCTGCATTCCACGCCCCTTTCGTCCATAAATCGGCAAAGCGATAAAAGATTTGGCAGGTGTAATTGGAAGGGTCCGGACCGATCAATATTTTCAAATTTTGCATGAGCCATCCCCTTCTCCCAAAACTCCTTAAAAACCATAACTCTGGCAATAATCTAGCTGAAGCTTTGAGCTTCGGCATGATTGATTCTTATGATGATGATTCCTTCAAAATCGGTCAAAGTTGATTATAATCGGATACTAAATACCGAAGATATTCGAAGACATAGTATAATAATGCTCAAATGTCGTTACCCAAGCCCTATGCTAGACTATAGCTAACAGCTGTTAACTGCTTTACAAAATTTAGCATTAGCAGCTTTTAAAAATCTTTGCATATATGCATATCTATATCTTTGTCCTGCCTTACTGACTGATGACTACATCCCGATGTAGGTCAAACGCTTAAGATGTCGAGGTGAAAATTGCACACAACACAGCTCAGATATAATTATCGTGTAATAAGCCGGTGTTTTTTGATATTCCCACCGAAAGAGGTTTAAATGGGGGTCAAAGTTTAAAATTGCTTAGTATGAACATATTTTGTATTTTTGATTATGTATTTCAAATTCATTGTTACATTCTGTGAGAATTTGGTAAAGATCGATAATCTTACGTGATACATGAGCAAAGGCGGCAAAGATCTCAAGCGGTCTCTAACAAAAACGGAGTTGATGCTTATGATGCAGGTGCCACAGACGCAATGAGATCCTATCTAACAAATGCCCTAAATGCTGTTCTGAACCTCTTACCAATAGAGCTACATAATGCAAGCATTGCGTCACAATCGGCCTTACAACTAAAGATATCGAGAACACAACAACACGAAAACAGTGCAAATGTGAAATTCTTCTCTGATAACTAAGCACTCAAATCTGCTTGACAAAATTCTGAATTAATAGCTAAAGCTATCTAAATTAAGTTGGATTAAATTGGAAGAGGTGCGACCAGCCCTTAACTCTTTAAAACACGAAATACACAAGCTTCACCTCACCAACGCTAACGAGAGATGGAAAACTCACGTTGGGTGCTAAAGAGCTTGACTTAATTTTCTCTGGATGTAGCATATAATTCTTTACACATAACCTGTAAGTTTAGTTCTTATAGCTCTAAAAAAACAAAGGAACTAAAATTATTTTTGACCTTTGACCCCAAATTGACGTATTCTAGTTGGAATATCAAAACACGTCTTATTGGACATTAAATATGTCTCAGCTCGATATCTTCACCCAAGTACAAAGTCAAAAAAATAATTGCATATAATCTAATATATCAAAGTTTGTTATAAAACTTAAAAATTACAGAAATTTCTTGAATTGTAAAAAATGTGTTTAGTCTTGGCGACGATATAAAAAATGTGGCTCTTTTTAAATCCTGTACTTTAAAAAAGTCCATAAGGGTCTATTACGTTTGAGGCGTGGCAGAAAATATATATATATTCTGGATCAGCATCAATAGCCGAGTCGATATGGCCTTGTCCGTCTGTCTGTCACTTTTTTGAGTTCCGAGATCTAGAGATACAAAATTTGGCATGTACGTATATTTGTATCTTGCATTAAACGAGTTTTTTGTAAATTTTTGCTATGCCCCTCCTCCCCCGCAAATTGAAAAACAAAATTTTGAAGTAGAATTACAACAAAACCTTTAATGCTCGCGCCTTTATATTTGGTACATATAATACACCTTATGTGGTCGCTAGGTCGCTAGCGACCTCTGTGTTTATCACCTGATATCTTTGTAGTGGCGCCATCTATTGAAATTGAAGCAATCTATCGTGATCGCATTGCACACAAAAAGTACAGGGTCTCCTACTGTCGATCTTGCTCCACCGTAGCTTAATGCGTTTTTTAACAATTATTTGCTTTTTTCTGTTAATACAGATTTAAAGTCAAGCTTCTTTCTTGAACAGCTAGTTTAAATTTTAATACAAACGCCTCACCTAGACTCTTTACATCTTACGGATTTAAAGATTTGAGCATTAAAAATTCAAATTTAGTAATTTTGGAACAATACATATTGTATTCAATTATAGGCAGACGATCTCTTTGACGACATATTGCAGAACGATTCATTCAATTTTGATAACAATTTTAGCTCTGAGCTGTCAATTAAGCAAGAGCCTCAAAATTTGACAGACGCCGAAATAAATGCGTTAGCTAAGGATCGTCAGAAAAAGGATAATCACAATATGAGTGAGTGAAACTATTTTTCTTTTATCTGCAAGTGTAAAACAAGTAATAATTCTAATTAACTGCTTAATTTTACTAAAGTTGAGCGACGACGTCGCTTTAACATTAATGACAGAATAAAAGAGCTTGGCACTCTGCTGCCAAAAGGGAGTGAGGCCTTCTACGAGGTTGTGCGTGATATACGCCCGAATAAGGGCACTATTCTTAAGTCGTCCGTGGATTACATCAAGTGTTTAAAGCATGAGGTATCCCGATTAAGGCAAAATGAAAGTCGCCAAAGACAAATGGAACTTCAGAATCGAAAACTTACTTCTCGCATAAAGGTGAATATTGCAGTCGAATTTTTATTATATTTAAATTAAATAAACCTTTTTTATATAATAAGGAATTGGAAATGCAGGCCAAATCGCACGGCATTCCGCTATCTGATTATAATCTCACATCAGTATCAGCGCCTACACCGTCTGGCCTCCCGTATCTAAAGGGCTCAAGTCCAACGCCATCAGCCTCTTTGGCACAAAGTCGCCATTCAGCTTCTCTAATGGAAGATGTTACTGAGAGAAAGGTAAGTGCACACAGAAATAAGTCGTCTACATCGAGCACAAATACTGTAAATTAAAAGTTAAAGATTAAATAGTATAATCGATTCTCCCACTGTAACGGTCTTATTGAGTAGATGCTAAACTTTTTAGACCCTGTACTTTAAATGGCTGTATTACGTTTGTGCAAAGGTGATTAATAAAGTATATATATTCCTGATCAGCATCAACGGCCGAGTCGATATAGCTATGTCCGGTTGTCCCTTTTTTTAGTTCCGAGATCTCAGAGACGATGAGAGCCAGAGACACCAATTTTGACGTTCATCTATATCTTGCATTGATCAAGTTTGTTTAAGATTTTTGCCACGCCCCACTCCGCCCCTGGAAATTGAAAAACAAAATTTCAAAGTCGAAATAGAAGAGAAACTTTACACTATGGTCCAAACATTTCCTGAAAGTTTCATTCAAATCGAATGCTAAATGTGGAAGTTATTTAGCTAACAATGTTAAGGGCAAAATGAAGATGAAGAGACGTTAGCAACCTCTGTGCTTACCATTTTATATCTTTCATAATGGAGCCAACTATTAAAGTTTCTTGCACGCAACATTAAAGAACAATCTGTAGTTAACGCTTTGCACTCAAAAAGAACAGGGTCATCAACTGTCCAGCTTGCTCCACCATATTTATGTCAAAAGAATATCACAAAGTTGATACCTAAGCAGAGCGCAAAGAAAATACGTGTGACAAAAAAAACAAAAAAAAATAATTTTTTAATTTTTAACGATTGCAGAAAAAGAAACGAAAACACAACAACAAAACACTAGGGTTATTTCAATTTAAATATTCTGGAACAACAGAGCATACATACGGCAGATAATTTGCTTTGAATAGTCAGCAAAAACGGTTCTGATGATAGAGACTGGCATCTCTTAAAACAGCTGTATACCGAACCATTGCTCCTTGCTATTCATTTAGTAAAGGCTTATATTGTATTGTTGTTGTGAACTTGTAATATCACCTTAACATTGTTATCAAAACATTGTTGCTGTTGATTAAATAAGTTTTAATTCTGTCATTTCGAATTGAAAGACTTTTCGACCTCGATTCAAGCTAAACTTTCCATTTAATTTTTACAATAAGCAATTTTGACCTTAAACACCAGATTTAAACCCCTTCAGATAGAATTTCGCAAAACGCCGCACAGTGGGGAAATTAGGGCGGCTAGCATTGCAAAAATCATATCTTTTGAACCACTTTAGATATTTTCAAAATTTAAAAAGCCTTTAATAGAAGAGGTCTTTAGCTTTAAAATGAATACCCATACAGCTAGCCCTACAGGGTGCCTTATGCTCGGTGGTCAAAGTGGACTACCTTTTGCTTGGCGTATTTAACGCTTTTAAACATTAATAAAATGGCTATTTTTGTGCAAAATATGTTTTTTTATTCTAATTAACATTTAAAAATAACAGTTTAATATTTCTAAAATAGTTTCATTAACACAATTATACTTAAAAAAAAATTTTTTTTTGGTGCTTTTTATTTTTTTAATTTTTGATTTTCTTCAAAATATTCCTCAACATTGGGATTAATATCCAATAAACTTAACATTTCGGAACTATAATATCTTTCTTCTAAGTCCTTGCGCGATCTTACGTGTCTAAACTCTGAGACAAGTGGATCTGAAGAGGCTGCCAGCATATTAAACAGGTCTTCATTCTGTCTGATCCGGGATATTTTTCAAGTATTTGAGTATCTTAGCTTTTTGTAGTCTTTGTTTTTGCATTCCTGGGCTTCTTCAGACAGCTCTCCAATTGGAAAACACTGATACTCAATTAATTTTTTGCCATGAGCCAATATCCTGTCTAACGTAGGAGTAAGTTTCTTCTTGGGATACATTTCAATTATCTAATTCATCTAAACATCTATTTATTTACCATTTTCAACGTAAATTTATCAGTGTTATCACTGCTATTAAAAAGTTCCACACATGCTAATTTTTTTAAAGCCATAGGAACAATATACTCTTCTGAATTAAAGTATATATGTAGAAATACAGTTCACTAAAAAGCGGCTTGCGATATGTAATGGCTAAGTCAAAAATCAACTGACAGCTAACATTGAATGTAAGCCATTATATAGATCCTTTTTCTATCTAGGTAAAAAACACAAAAACTAACTAATATAGGTAGTAATTTCCATATATGCAGGTAGTAACTTCAATTCAAAGACAAATTACAAGTTCATACCAAGTGCATTCATGTTGTATGTACTTTTACCTGCCATAGTACCCCAAAGTGGTAGAAAACTTATTAATAATAACCTTTTTTAAGGTTATAAAACAGGTGCGGGTTAAAATAACTCATTATATCGCAATATTGACAAGCATCCACAGCGAGAAAGCACGTTCATTAAATTGTTTTCTTCTTCTTCCACCAGCCTACCGCGCGCTTTTTTTGCGATGTTGCGTCAGTTTTATTCATTTAACTTCTAATCGGGCAAGATCGGGCAGCCAAAGTTATATAGGTTAGTTAGAGGAATATTCCCTCTACCAGTTTACAAAATTTGGTATAAAAGCTCGTAAAAGCTTGCAAGTTATATGCTACCAAAGGTCAAAAATAGCCCTATTTTAGTGTTCTTTTCAGACTTCTCCGGTACGAAAAGTAGATTGACGGATAACTTAATTTTTCTTGTATTTACTTAAAAATGTACCTACTTTTCAGATGACACCAAAATTGTTTACATCGGTTGCATACTTTGTCTACAATTTGCTTTCAAAGTAGGTAGTTTTAGTACAAATGTTCATATTTGTGCACGATCTCGAAAATAGGTCAACTTTGAGGGGCTGTACCGCCCACAATTTTTAACTGATTTTAAAATCCTTTTGGATTCTTCATCTGTGGAGAGTTCTCCATTGGATCCTTTAATTTTTTTATCGCAGGCATCAAAAAAATGATTTTTGCAATGCGACACGCCCTAATTTCCCCACTGTGCGCCGTCTTATTTGCTTTATGGTTCGTAAAGTTTAGCACCGTAGCTCTTTCCATTTCTTCTTCACGATGGTGAGTGAATCTGGACAAAGTTATATATATATATTATATATATATATATATATATATATATATATATATATATATATATATATATATATATATATATATATATATATATATATATATATATATATATATATATATATATCAAGCTAACTTTGTCGCGCCAAAGTTTGGATCCCTTGCAGAGCCCTGTATAAGTTGTCCGATTTCTTACAAAATTTGTTGGATATTGAATTCGAACCGATCGTTCATATGGCAGATATATGATATAGTTGTCCGATTTGATGCACGAAACTGTGTCAAACACACAATGTGTGAGTTTGGTTAAGATATCTTTAGAAACAAAAAAGTTTTTCATACTAAATGGTCGGTTCTGACATATGTACTGCATGCAGCAAAATGACCGACCGGTACCAAGTTTCATCAAGATAGCTTTAGAACTGAGAGACTAGTTTGCATAGACAGACAGACAGAAGGACATGGCTATATCGGCTCAGTTCGTCGCCCTGATCAAGAATATATATACTTTGTGGGGTCTGTAAGGCCTCCTTCAATGCGTTACAAACTTCGTGCCAAATTATAATATCCTCTGCAAGGGTATAAAAGCCAGCTGCAAACCAGCTCTAACCCGGACCTCGCGGAACCGGTTCGGCTCGGGTTTTTGGGCTACCCGAACGCGACCCCGAACCGAAACCTTCAAATATTCTAGCACTGAACACGAACCCAAGCCGAATACCTTTAAAAAATTTAGGTACATCTCAAACTTTAAAATTTGTGGCGGTCGGCAAAAAAAATTTTTTTGCTCTTTTCTATAGGTATACCGATTTTACACAGAATTCGATAAGTTATCAACAAATCTTCAAGAACGCGTTATCGTTATATTCAAATTTGTTCTGACCATTCTGTGCATAATTGTTTTTGACTTATTTAGCAACATTTTAGAATTTGATATGAAAAGAGATTGTAAAATATACATCAGGTTAAAAGGTAGCAAGCAAGAAAAATGTATAACATCGAACCCAAGTTCGAACCGAACCTTGGGCTCAGGGGCTCCTTAAACCGGTCCGCGAACCGAACCTTACTTAATGGTTCGAGCCTCCATTAATTTTGGAGGTTTGCAGCCTTGGATTTGACACTGTGCTTTATGTTTCTTTTGTTTATTGCATTTCTGGAATCCCTGAGCTGCCTTTGCAAATGTTTTGTGTCTCACATACTTGGCGTAAGTAGTGTCTCACAGGTATCGGAAATCACTTCAAGCTCTCCTCTATCAACTGGTAGTGATGCCGATACCTGAATGCCCCCTTATAACCGTGTAGACTATAAGTATCTGGTATAATTAAATCTTCATTTGCCTATTTTAATTGAGTAAATTTTATTTCATTTAATTGGCAGCTTCCACTAATAAGTAGCGATCCTGGTATGTGCTTGAATCAAATTGACGAGCTTATGGAAGATTGTAAGCATCCGGTGCTTGGGGGCGATCCGATGCTTTCATCCCATAGCAGCCACTTAATGACCGCATCGCAATCCCCCATTACAACACCGTTAAAGTGCAATAGTTTTGGATCGAAAGGCACACTAGAAGCAAATATTTACTGTACGACGTCAGCTAGACAACATCTTCATGTGACCGATGACCTGCAAGAGCCCTCTGATGGCAAAGACGTTGATAACCACAACAGTTGTTGTGGTGACTCAGAGCATTGCCATCAAACTTGCAGACAGTTGCAACACCATTCACGCCAACATCACCATCACAGCGAAAATAAACAGAATGAAGCATTTAGTATGCTTAATGAATGCGGTGGTGCTAGGCACGATCCGTTACTATCTTCATCTCAGCATGCACATGGGGTGGATGATGACGATCAGCACCATTCGGTAGATTTGTCCTCCGCGATGATAAATGATTCGCTATCTTCTTTGGTAGATGAAACTCATAGCGAATCCATGCTGTTGACGCCAGATACTTTGGATATTGATCACCTCTAAGGACCGGAAAAACCGACCAGTTCGACGCGTAGTTCAAACAATTCTGAAAGAAGTAGCTTAGTATTATCTCTTGCAATGTAAAATGCTTGATAATTGTGTAAATGGATATGAGTATTATTGGAAAAATGTCACAATATAACATTTGTAATGTCTTATTTATATTGTTCCAACACATGTGCTGCTGTGCGTGTATGTATGTATGTTTGTAAATGCATATTTTAATTAGAATTAATCATACAAGTGTATATCTTAAACCATACAAATGCATTCCAATGCTATTCCAAATATAGCCAATTAAATTTTATACAAAGACACATACATATGTAAACACATTTACTTGTATTTAGTGAGTCAAACAAACATATATGAAAGTGTATATTATATTATTTTGTTTGAAATATTTATGTGTAGCCTTTTTTACCTCTGTGCTCTAATACACTTTTGTTACGCAGCCATAAAACCGTTTACTCATGTTTATGTCTTATTCTATAATTGTATTTGTTTTGTTTTAATGATTTCACATTTGTATGTTCATAAAAAACCCATGCATAATTTTTATTGTTTCGTTCGTATGTGGAATCGCAAGTTGTTGAATATATACTTAAATAAAAGGCATACTTTGTTGACCAGTTTATGTGTTTAGAGTTTTAACTCACTTTAATGAATGGGGTGCTCATGAAAATCACATACGATTAGTAAATTTGTTTAACCCTGACTTTTGGCAAAATCAATAAGATCTACTAAAACAACAAAAATTAATCATACCAATTTGAAAAAAAAATTGTTATAGGACTCTGTTCATTCGTTTGTACCTTCATAGATGGACCTTAGAGTTTAAATGTGGTTGTACGAGTGCCAATGATGATCAACCTTCTGGACGGCCAAAAACTGCAACTGATCAAGAAATGATTCATGCTGTACATGATGTGGTTATAGCAGACGACTGACACTGAATTAAATAACGGAGGCTGCCAGCATCTCAGAGGAACGAATGTTTCAAATGTTGAAAATCGAACTAGCGTTGCGAATGCTGATAGCAACATTTCTTAAATTCAAAAACACGTTCCAATGCAAATGTTCCATTTTGATCGTTTTCAAAAGAATACAGGTAATTTCTTCGTTGATTAGATCCTGTACTTTAAAAAAGTACAAATGGGTCTATTACGTTTGTGCAAAAAAAAAATGTGCGTAACAGTCAGAAGGAGGCGTGACAGACTCCATAAGGTATATATATTCTTGATCAGGGCGACAAGCTGAGTCGATATAAGCAAGCTGAGTCGATCCATATAGATATAGATATGAAGGCTTCTGATACTTGCACTTCTTTTTCAATTTAATGTGTTTGTTGTTCGTTTTGTTTTGTTATTCGTATTGCTTATTCGTTTATGCATTTATACATACATATATACATATGCATGTGAGTGCGCGCGATGTTAGAGTGAGTTTCCGCCATCCTTTCCTCTATCTTTCAAGTTATCTCTGTTTGGATCTTCATATTCATATTATGTAGGTAGTATAGGTGCCGAGAAGGCAGACAACTTAAAACTTAAATTCTTTACTTGTGACCCAATTTTTCAGCTTTGCGCCTTTTAACACCGATTGCCGGGTATTTTCGGCAAGCGACTTATACCACGTGATTCTGCGATTATCCAAGGTGCCAAAATTCTGCGATTTCGGCGCAGTTTAACATATGAATGCATTTAGCCTAAAATTGCGCAACTTGCTTAGATGATAGAGATTGGCATCTCTTGAAACAGCTGTATACCGAACCATTGTTCCTTTTCTATTCATTTAGCAAAGGGCTTATGTTGTATGGTTGTTATGAACTTGTAATATCACCTTAACATTGTTATCAAAAACATTCTTGCTGTTAATTAAATAAGTCTTAATTCTGTCATTTCGACAATTAGAATTAGATGTTTCACCCTCGAGTCTAGCTAAAATTTCCAATTAACAAATATAAAGGTCGCTAAAACTTTCAATTTAATACAGCCGTTACTGAAATGGAGTTCTGCAGTGACTCTATACCTTTTGAGTTTGTTTTTGCCTAATATTAAAAAGTTTACGGCGAACTTTTCTATATGCAACGTAATTGCCAATTTACAATAAACTATTGAAGTTTTTATATTAACCATATCCTTTTTGACATGGAAAGTAAAGAAAGATGTGCATTCTGCCTTCAGCCTTTGTTCAAACATCGCTTGATTATATACATGTTCGTTATGTAAGCCTAAGTACACATGCAATCAGCTGACTATGGATGCGTCAAACGCAGTATAAACACTTTTCGGATTTTTCGCGTGACTCCTCACGCAACGGAAAAATCCCAACGATTGTAACTGCAGTATTAACTCAAGAGTTTGAAAAGAGCTCTGGCAGTTTGTTATATATAAATTTATACAGCGTGGGCCATAATAAGGGTCGCACCTTATTTATCAAATAGAACAAAATCTATAATAATTTATTCTCAAAAATCATTTATTTATATTTGTAAGAGTATGTTTTTTTCACATTTAGCTCAAAATTTTTCCTATACATACAAAACTCTATGGTCCAAACCTGTCCTGAAAATTTCATTCCAATGGGATGATAAACGCGGATTTTATCCAACTAACAATGTAACGCTATCGACCTCTGTTTATACACCGGGAGTATATTAAGTTTGTTAAAAAAAGTATGTAACAGGCAGAAGGAGGCGTGGCAGACCCCATAAAGTGTAAATATTCTTGATCAGGGCGAGATCGATATAGCCATGTCTGTCCGTCCGTGTAAGTAACAAGATCTCAGAGATGGTAAGACCTAGGAACACCAAATTTGGTATGAAGACTTCTTATACTTGCACGCAGATCAAGTTTATTTTAAATTTCGGATGCCACGCCCCCTTCGACAACAAAGTAAAAAAAAAGGTAGCACTGGCAATTAACAAGCTAGAGACATGACAACAGCTGCTAAACGATAGCGTAATGGCAACTATAATCAGTTTTGGAAAACGATCGTGCTTTTAGCTGGCAACTTTTGCTGGGGATCGTACCAGCTGAAATGCTTAGTATCAGGACTGAAAAATCGTGTACGCTGACTGGCAACTCCATACAAAAAAAAAAAAAAAACAGTAGCTAAAAGCAAACAGAATTTTCTGCTGCGACTTTTAATTGGTGCGCTCTTATTTCAGCTAAAGTGATAAGTGAATTATCGAATTAAAATAATGGAGGGAACTGGAGCAAAAACAAAAAGGCGCTTGAATAACAAAACAAGATCGGCAGACTATAAATATCAACTAAAACTTGCTATTAGATTTTATATTTCTATGTACATTCATTTATGTAATCTACAAAAGACATAAAATCCTCTTTTCCCCTTTTCTACCATTCAATACACAGATAATCGACCATTTGTTTCCTCTTTTGAGTTAAAGGATAGCTATAGCAGCAGAGCTTCCATTGGTTTGGAAACGTTTATATAAACATTTAGTGGCATGGGTGGAGCAGTATTCAAATTTGATTATCAACTTTGGACCAAATATCTGATACAAGTATTTTGACAAAAGAATCTGTATCATATGGCTGAAAAGTTAATTTATTTAGTTATAAAGCTATAAAAAAATAGAAATTATAGAGAATTTGGAAAATTTTATAAAATACTTCACTTTGTGAGGAATTAAAAAACGTGCTTAGGTTCAATCGATATAATAAACAGTAATAACTTCTAACGTTTTCTAGTGCTTTTTATCAACTTCCTTCTCTACCTCAGGATATTCTAATTTAACACCTGGCTCGCATGTAAAAATAGGACAGCAGAAGGGAAACTGAGCCGTCTTATTTGTTTTTTCGACATCCAGCTTACACTTATCGTTCGATAACGACAAAGGCAAAGGTCCACAGTCCTCGACAAGTTCCAGGAGTCTGTAGAAATAAGAAGAAATGATAAGTATCCAGCTTACAACTGTTTTAACTATATTTGAACTACTGACTTTGCTGGATTTTCTTCATTTTGGACACAAGTTGAGCGACCGCAAAATGGTGTTAACTCCCACGTTTTTCCGGGTTCAACTGTAGCACAGCGAGTCGATGCAAAGCACATGCCCGGGAAATCTAAAAAAAATTATTTTATTTACTGCCAAATATTACACAAGGGAACAAAATGGAACATTTTTGATTTGATTGGAAATGTATAGCATGCATGCATTTATTGGCACTCGCCGACTGTTATTTCAATATTTTCTTCATCTAACACACGAGACTTATCAATAAATACCGTTCAACCAAAAGTATCTGCCTGTTCGGTGTTAAGTTTAAATTGTTAACCAAATATTATTTTTCAAAAATCAAATGGTTGCGCATCTCTAACTTTTTTTTGGCAATCCAAATTTTTGTGTTGGGTCGGGTTGGTTAGTAGTTTTAAAAAAAAAATTTATTGGCCGGAAGTGTGCTGCAGAAAACCTGCTTTGGTTGACTTCTAGCAGGGTTAATCAGATCAGATATTTATATAATAAAAAATGCATTATGCTACGGTGAAGCATGCTCGACAGTAGGAGACTCTGTACTTTTTGAGTGCAAAGCGATCACTACAGAATGTTTCAGTTTCAAAAAACTCACATAGATGACGCCACTACGGAGATATCAGTAGATTTTGCTACAACATTGTTAGTTGAATAACTTCCGCGTTTATCATCCGATTTGCACGAAATTTGCAGAATAGGTTTGGACCATAGTCTGTATTATATATCAAGGGGCCAGCATCAAAGGTGCTCTTGTAATTCGACTTGAAAATTTTGTATTTTAATTTGCGGGGGCGGAGGGGGCGTGTCAATAATCTAAAACAAACTCGTTCAATGCAAGATATAGATGTACCTACATGCCAAATTTGGTGTCTCTAGCTCTTATAGTCTCTGAGATCTAGGAACTCAAAAAAAGGACAGACGGACAGACAGACGGACATGGCTATATCGACTCGGCTGTTGATGCTGATCAAGAATATATATACTTTTTGGGGTCTGCCACGCCTCCTTCTGCCTGTTACGCACAATTTTTTTTGCACAAACGTAATAGACCCATTTGTACTTTTTTAAAGTACAGGGTCTTAAAACTTGTTGGCTACAAATTCGTTGTAAACTATAAAATAAATAATTTTTGCATTTTGAATTACAAAAAATTTTAGAATTCCCCATTGCCCACTCCATTCCCTTTTGAGTGGCCTTGGTCCAAAGACCCAGACGGTAAGTGAACTATACGCTGGTTGAACTCAATGATTTTAAAACAGCTCAAGCGAGTCAAACATTGCTGGACTTTAAATTAGTGTTGGTGAATGGTATTGGAGGTTTATTAGTGTACATGTATCTGTCCGTCCCCGAACTGACAAACTGGCTTTGGATTCGCACCACATTAATAACGGCTAAGAAACTAGCATATATACATACTTCATATTATATCCACATATATATTTATTGTAAATTTATGTATATGCATACATATATATTTATTATAAATATATGTACATACATACATATGTATTCATAAAAATGAATTTAATACTTTTATATGTATATACATACGTACATCTAAGGAATTGTTTTACAGTATTGCAAATTCACGAAAACACCTCTGACTCACCTCTAAGAACATCGGCAGGAATTAGGCGTTTATAAATTTTGATTTCATCGTCATCCTTAGGTTCGTCTGTGACTGTCTTTTCAGCAGCCCAACTGAAGTTAGGGGCCAAAAAAATTGCAATAGCGAAGCATGCTAGAAATGAAATTGTAGCATTCATTGTTAGCTCTTTTCAGCAAAATACCGATAAATTAGTGCCACTGGTTTTTGTTAACATTAACAAAAGACAGTAACAAAAGTGGGATTGAAGATTCCGACAGCCGACCGACCAGAAACAAGTCCGATTTAAGCGAAAGTGAGGACCGAATTGAAACTTCGACCCAGTATCACCACTATTTATAGGCGAAACTGTGCTTTGTGGATTTTCAAGTTTTTTTTCTATTGTAATGTATGACTTGCCACGCGAGCTGTGAAAAATTAAATAAAGCCGAGCTTTGTCTACTTTGGTGTTGGCGGTTATATTAAGGTACATACATACATATTTTAAGTTAACCATGACCATTTTTTTTGGATAAATGTATTTATTTCTCTTAACGGCATAAAACGCTTAAAAAAATCTTAAATATTAGAAATAAGCAAGGACTTTTTTGATTTACTGTATGTACATATTTGGATAGAGGAGACATAAAAGTATAGTTCATTTACTAGAAGAGTGACACATCTATGTAAATCATATGGGACATGTGTCATTTTTAAAGTAAATGAGCAAAAAGTACATTACATATTTACAAAAAATATATGCTTTAAATTAGTATAAATATCGTATCCCTGCTTTCCAGCTCTCATGTTAATTTTATTTATTTTAATGTTCGCTCCCGTCCTTTAAGACATTATTTGCCTCTTCACCCTTTGAATGCCTCTCAAATTATGGAAATCATTAAGAATTACGTACATTGAAAACTATAAACAGTTTCTTTCGACTCCAACTAAGTATACTCTTGTTCGGAAATCCTAGCTTCCTCAATCTGGTGCAGTGTTGCCAACGCCTCTACCCAAAAAATGGATGGTTGAGCCCAAAAAAAGGCATTAAAAGGATAGATTTGTTATATAAAATAATAAATATAATATAAAATATAAAAATAGGACAAATGTTTTCTTATAATAAAGAATTATTTTATTATATAAAATGAAATGAAAAATACGGACAAATATGCAATTTAAAGGATCACTGCAATTTATGGCACGAATCTGCCATGTTAATTTCGGTTTATCATTGAAATGCGAAATTAGGTTTATAAATTTTTTCATACAATATTTTATAATCGTTTATAAATCTTTATAAAAGCTCTGCGCGCCTTATTTAACAGGGCATACAGCTTTTGTAACGAAATGCATTACGATCTCTTGCCGCTTCTTGGCGACGACCTGCAGATGTTGACACGTTAGTTTCTTCACCTGTGCATAGGGCGCTGCATCTTTCAAGTGTTTTTTGTGGTACCATGTGCACGGATTTGATGAGTTTTTCCATTTTAATTGCATTTGCAGTATGCCTTTTCACGATCCTTGGCATTTAGGCACAACCAATTTTTTAAATTAAGTTCTAATAACCATAGTTTGCGGAATTTTTGTTTGTAGACCTCTTTTGGTATGTTCTAACTTTTAAGACCGATTTCTAAACTCGATACGTTCGATTTCGATTACACACAAATAAAACCAAAGCCACATAGTTTTAATTGAAAAATTGAACGAGAAAGTCGTGATTTAGAAAAACGGGTGGGACAGATTCCCATTACGATTCTGAAACATTAGCGTTACTTTTGGAGAATTGACTTACTAAACAACAATACATAAACATAAAGAAATTAAATAAGGCGCACGACTGAGATTTATATACTGGATATGATGAGGTAAGGACGACAAAGTATAGTGCTGGCTTTTAGAAATAAGTATTACAGAAAAAGTGGAAAAAGTGTCATTACAAAATTTGTTGAACCATACAGCAAAACAAAACAAATGGAAAATGTTAATACAAATGGGAAATGTTAATACAAACAACTTATTATAAGCTATGGTCTTGATGGGTCAACCTGGCCGACCTCTAAACTTTTAACACTAATAGGTATATGGATTCCACTAACTGATTATTCTGCTCAAATTGAATTTATTTTCAATAAATAATCAAATTTTCGGAGACCTTCAATATGGCCCTTTGCTTATTTCGTGATTTAGTTTATTAACTAACACTGCAGAGCCAACGTAACAGCTTATATTTTAAAGTGAATCCAGCGCCAGAAGCGTTGTGTGTGGCAACGCTGCAGAAATTATCGATTTCCTTTACTGTTTATGGTGTACACACTTGATGCAAAAAAAGGCGCCAATAGCAACTGTTAAGTGCTTTAATGTATAAAATGTATTCGGCATCATTAAGTTCAATTGTTTGCAAGAAACAAATGTGTTTAAACAAGGAAACCATTGTTTTAAATATATATTTTTTTTATGTTAATAGCTTTTATAAAATGTGTGCACAGATGCAGTTATGGCCGACATCATAGAAGGTCATGATCAACAAATGGAAGATATTGACTATTCTGCTCCAGATGTGGATTTAGGCATAAGGCAAACTATATAGTCTTATCGAAAAATCAACTTTATAGATGATCGAATGCTAGCATTTATGGTTAAATACCTCATTAGTGATTGCGAAGCAATGGAACACAAGTGTTGATAAAGGGGCCTCATTAGTGATTTCGAAGCAATGGAACACAAGTGTTGATAAAGGGGCCTCATATTTGATGCAATTCAAATTAGGCCGAGATTTGCTTTTTTTGCCATGTCGTCATCACAGCGAACTGCTTTTTAAGAGGGTATTATAATTTTGTTACGAAGTTTGTAACGCATTGAAGGAGGCCTCACAGACTCCATAATGTATATATATTTTTGATCAGGGCGACGAGCTGAGTCGATATAGCCATGTCTGTCTGTCTGTCTGTTTCTATGCAAACTAGTCTCTCAGTTTTAAAGCTAACTTGATGAATCTTGGTGCAGGTCCGTCTTTTTGTAGCTCGCTGTACATGTCGGAACTGTCCGGATCGGATCACTATTTCATATAGGAACGATCGGTTCGGAATCAACATTTACTATGAAAAACTTTTTTGTTGCTTAAGATATCTTAACCAAACTCGCAGATTGTTTCTTTGGTATAGTTTTTAGCAGCCTAACCAAATTTGGTGCAAGTCGGATTACTATATCATATAGCTGTCATATGAACAATCGGTTCGAAATCAACATCTAACAAATTTTTTAAAAAATCGGACGACTTATGCAGAACTCTGCAAGGGTATCCAAACTTTGGCGCGCCAAAGTTAGCTTGCGCGATATTTTTCACTTAAACTACGAGCAATTATCTTTAAAAATAGGCAAAAAAAAGTATAAAATCAGTTAACAAACAACATTTCCTGATAGTATTAAGTTTAGAAAATCAATAAATGCACATTTTCTTATTATTTAATTTTCACATATTTATGGTACAGCAAAGAAGACTTGGCATGAGATGGGTATATGTGTCGGTAATGCTCGACTTTGTCTTCTTCGTCGTAAGTCAACGGATGATTGAAGTCGGAAATAAGTTTTATGGCTCTTTCAGCCGGATTGTTAACTACAGTTAAATTTTGACAAATTCCTCTCTATCTTGCCAAGTTTATGGATCAAACTGTAAGAACGCAATAATAAGTTGCATCCGCTCAAAAAATCGTTTGGTGCGTGGTGTGACAAAGTTACTTTTGTCTTTGTTGTCGAAGGATCTAATTGGTTCTTCGGTTATATATAACCGTTTTGGAATAATAACTTCATCAACTTCCTCAGATATGTTACTAAGGGCTTGGACCATTTTTCGTTTCAAATCAAAGGAAATATCCTAATCAAAGAATGCAAAAACATTTTGAGGCAATAAATATCTTTTGACATAAATCTCACATAATTACTCCTGGCAAACGTGACTGCTTAAAATTCGGAGCATCGTTGGCAATATAAAGCAGCGAAAGCACTTGCATTTCCTTATAATCACCTCGCGCGTAATCCTATTTCAATGCTTCAACACAAAAATCGGTTGAAAAAAGAACCTCTGATGCTGATGTTTTTCCAAAGTTAAGATTAAATATAGTACAAGCTAACTTTGGCTCGCTAAAGTATGGATACACTTGCAGACCTCTGCATAAGCCGTCCGAATTTTTACAAAATTTGATGATTTCAAACCGATCGTTCTTATGTCAGCTATGTAATATAGTTATCCGATTTGTACCAAATTTGTTCAGGCTGTTAGAAATTATACCAAATACACAATCGGTTAAGATGTCTTAAAAAACAAAAAAGTTTTTCTTACTATTTGTTGATTTTGAACCGATCGTTGCTTTGACAGCTATATGATATAGTAGTCCGAGTTGAACCAAATGCATTAAGCTATGTCAAACTCATAATTTGTGAGTTTGATTTAGATTTCATAAGAAACAAAAAAGTTTTTTATTCTAAAGATTGATTTCTAACCGATAGTTCCTGTGGCAGCTATATGATATAGTTATCCGATCCGGCCGGCTCCGACATATGTACTGGTGCAGCAAAAAGAAGGACCTGTACCAAGTTTCATCAAGATAGCTTCAAAACTGAGATACTAGTTTGCATAGAAAGAGACAGACAGACGCACTGAAGGAGGCCTCACAGACCCCATAAAGTATATATATTCGTTATCAGGGCGAGAAGCTTAGTCGATATAGCCATGTCTGTCTGTCCGTGTAAGTAACAAGATCTCAGAGATGGTAAGACCTAGGAACACCAAATTTGGTATGAAGACTTCTTATACTTGCACGCAGATCAAGTTTATTTTAAATTTCGGATGCCACGCCCCCTTCGCCCACAAAGTAAAAAAAAAGGTAGCACTGGCAATTAACAAGCTAGAGACATGAGCTTCGGCAGGAACAATACTTGAGTGCATAAGGATGCATTGTGGAAATTTGAACAAGATCGGATAATAAACACGAAAGATATCCGCAATTATTTAATTCTTTAATTTAATGTGTTGTTGCTGTACGTTCACGCTCTCTCTTATGTGCTCATTCATTGAAGCATTTGCATATACATATTTATATACTCATGCATATGCGCGCGCTGTGTTAGAGTGAGTTTTCGCCCTCTCTCTTTCAAGTAGAGTAGTAGAGCTGCCACGTTGGTAAACAGGAGATCATTGTTCGAATCCCAGTAAAAGCAGGTTTAAATTCTTTTGTTTTTTAATTTTTGTTAAGCATTTAAAAATTGTTTTTTAATTTTTATACCTTTGGGGCTATATTAAGTTTGTTCAAAAAAAAAAGTATGTAACAGGCAGAAGGAGGCGTGGCAGACCCCATAAAGTATATATATTCTTGATCAGGGCGACAAGCTGAGTCGATATAGCCATGTCCGTCTGTCCGTTCGTATGAACAACGAGATCTCAGAGATGGTAAGACCTAGAAGCACCAAATTTGGTGTGAAGACTTCTTATATTTGCACGCAGATCAAGTTTATTTCAAATTTTGGATGCCACGCCCCCTTTACCCGCAATATGAGAAAAACCATAACTCTGGTAATTGAGCTTTGGCACGAACAATACTTGAATGACAGAGGATGCATTGTGAAAATTTGATCAAGATCAGATAATAAACACGGAAGATATCCACAATTATTTAATTCTTTAGTTTAATGTGTTGTTGTTGTGAGTTTTGCCCTCTCTCTTTCTCTCTTTCAAGTTATCTAGTGATAGAGATGCCCGTAGTCAAACCGGGGACCTCGGTTCGAATCCCAGTAAAAGCATGCTTAAATTCTTAAATTTTTTTTTTAATTTTTGTTACTCATTTAAAAATTTTTTTTTATGTTTAGAAGAAAACTTGTGTGGCGTTCTCTACTTCCCCAGGGTATGCTACTGTTGAGATCTCCCAACTGAATGATATATTTTATTTAGTTATCTTGAAAATAGCGTGCTCATTGTTGCTATGACTTTTAAATACAAAGTAGACAGCACAAATACGAACACACAAATATAATTAATAGAAAATTGGAGTGGCGTTCTCTACTACCTCAGGGTATTCTACTGTCGGGCTCTCCCTACTGAATGATATATTTTTATTTATTTGCATGCCCAACCTCACATTTTTCTGCGCAAAAACTTACAGGTTTATCATGTTCTAAAATTTCCATATAATGAAAAGTCCACGCTAGTGTATATATCGTTTGACCAAATTTGAGATTTCTATGCCATGTCACCTATGTAATTGTCCACCATTTGTTTTTCACTTCTTTCAACATTTTTCAACTTTGTCGATGGGTTGCCCACTGCACTGTTTTATATTCATAGTATAGTACTTATGGAATGTTTACGAAAGACTGTTTTATTTTGCATAAAACCCAGGTAGAATAAACACAGGGGTTGCTAGAGTCTCTTGCTTTATCCCGTAACAGTGTTAGTTGAATAACTTCCGCATTCATAATCAGATTGAAACGAAATTTTCGGGACAGGCTCGGACCATAGTGTATATTGAATGTATCCAAAATGCGGTAGCATTTAAGGTTCTTTTGTTTTTAATATCAGTGTGCAAAGGGGAGCCTGGCAAAAATCTCAAACAAACTCGTCCAATGCAAGATATAGATATAGTACATATCAAATTTGGTGTGTCTAGCTTTTATAGTCTTTTAGCTCTAGGTGACACAAAATGGGACAGACAGACATGGCTATATCAACTCAGCTGTTAATGCTGATCAAGAATATATATACTTTATGGGGTCTGCCACGCCTCCTTCTGCCTAGCACAATATTAAAAAACGCATTTGTACTTTTTTATAGCAAAGGGTCTAAAGTTTATAAGCTGAATTACCCGCAGAATGACCCTATACCGTCAGAATCGGGCGAGTCTGACTACAGAGCGCGCTGCTGACGGCCTGCAGCTTGAGGGATCGATCCCTACATATATTTTTTGTTCACCTTTGTTCTTTAGTTTTATTTCATTAACATTTTCATACAATAACTTTATATTAAATTAATTAATACTGAAAAGAAATAGTATGTAAATGTAAATACATTAGTTTTAATTTTGAATATATTTCGCTATTATTTGTAAAGGGTGCTTTTTTTTAGAGGTATATTGCTTTGATTTGAAACGAAACACAAGATAGTCGTTATAATGTCCACCAATTTGACTTTATTGGAAGGATAGTTTCACGTTATTTATTTTTAAATATAATATTCAACATGTGGCCGCCGCGGCTGGCTCAAATATAGCCAAGTCCAGGGGATCAATTTTCAAGCCCTTTTTTTGAGCATTTGGGGACTTATGTCGGCAATAACGCGACGAACTGACAGGTCCATTCCGCGAAATTATGCGCTTATCGAATATTTCCTTAAATAAATAGATTGTGACATGCGCTGTGTGGCATGTAGCGCCGCAGCGTCTTGTTGGAACCATATCTCAAACAAAATTGTCGGGTTTCATGGCTTTATACCGGTTTCTATTGAAGCTTAGTATCCAGTAACTTGACCGGAATGTTCTGCAAGTGAAAAGTACCATTTAATTCGAGCCTGAACAGCTAAATGTATGTGTGACAGCATATTACTAAAAATACCATAAAAACTACTCAAAGAACTTAAAATGTCCCAAAAAAAGTTGAGTGTTGTTGCCGCTGACCGCATTGCTCCGCTTTACTTCAAAATAATTTTTTTAAACATTCTTAATTTACTTTTCACTTGCTCGGAGCTCTTGAACATTTATTTGGCTTTCAAGGCATCTGATATTCCTTTGTAAATGCTGTTGTTGAGCTTTGTTTTTTCATCTAGCTTGCTTAATTTGTTCTCCTAAGAAGTCCCAGGAGTTTATCCACTTCACTCTCAGTCCATAACGCTCGTTTATTTTCTAATTCCATTTTGCTATTTAATTAAATAAATATGCTTTTACTTTTCTTTTTCTTAGTGTTGCCACACACTTATAAAACAACGATAAGTTGGCTGCGCCTCATTACACGCATTTTGGCTGAATTCATAGTCAACTTTCGTGTGTAGCTTAAATACATGTAATAGTGTTTATACACGCATTTTTAAAGAAATACGTGAAATGTTTTCACACTTTTCTCTCCGTATAAACAGGGTAACAGTATAAACCCTTTATAAATGCGTTGTTTATCCAACACTCGTTTAAATTCATGAGAATTGGGTTGCCAACCCAACAAAATGTAGCCGATCTCGTAGCAAACCGCTGGAGTTCATAACGGAAGCTGCTGTAGGTAAATTACCTAGTTTTGAATTAAACCTCTGAGTATTTTGTAGAGCAGTCAGTTCAAAACTGAACAAAACGTTTAAGCTCGTTGCAAACTGGATTCAGCTCAGATCGGTTCTTACTACAGAGCACGCTGCTGACAACCTGCAATTGGTATTGTAACATAGCTACACCAACCTTGGTCTATACGTGCCCTCTGGACTGGGTAACAACAAAGATTTCCTAGCTGAATAGTTTGCAGGACAGGCTAAACCGAACTTAACGGCTGAGCTCACTTCGGAAACTGCTGTAGGGAATTCGTAGTCAGAATTGGACGATTAGCTTTGCATTGCATTAAAATTTTAAAATACACACAAAAATTTTAAAAAGTATGTGATCGTGCAGAAAATCACATCAAGATGCCCAGGGTTAATCTGAGCTCGGCGACCAGTTGCAGTCACTCCGAAGCATCCGATCCGGCATCAGACCAGAAAATTTTAGGACGCTCGGACCATAGTGTGTATTATATGTAAAAAAAACAAGGTGCTCTTTATGCGAAAATTTTGATATCGTTTAGGGGCGAAAGGAGGCCAGGCAAAAATCTAAAGAAACTGATCTGGGCCAGATACAGTTGAGCCTACATACCATGTTTGGTGTCTCTAGATCTTACAGTCTCTGAGATCAAGGTGCTCATATTTTTTATACTATCCGTTTATTATCCGATCCGGATAAAACTTTCAGAACAGGCTTGGACTTTAGAGTTTATCATTTGTGCCAAAAATCGCTAGCTTTAAACGTTCTTTTTTAAAACGATTAAAACAAACTTGATTTGCATTATATTGGTGAACCTATTTTCAAAAATTCAGACAGCCGTATACTGTCCGATAATTGTCCTATTAGAATAAAAAATTTCAAGCAGGTTCGAACTATGTCGTGCGAACATACCGCTAGCATTAACCGTGCTTTTGTAAAGCGATATTTAAATTGGTTTTCCGATTTGCAGTGCTAAATTCAAAAACAAACTTTATCCGGGCGCTATATAGATGAACCTACACGCCAAGTTTGGTGTCTCTAGCTCTTATAGTCTCTTAGATATAGGTGTTCAAAAAAGAGACAGACAGACATACGGACATGGCTATGTCTACTCGGCTTTTGATGCTGATCAAGAAGGACAACAAAAAACACCACAAGATAATGAATATAGAAACAAATTGAGTACAATTGTCAGTTGGCGGTGTTTCTGCTACGGGGTGTCTCGGGAATAATTTAGACGCCTCCACTCAATACAAAGTGCGGTGGAAGTACTTTATGTGGCGATGGCGCTACCAAACGTCTGTGGAACAGTTTACAAGAGTTTAAATAGGCGGAAGTCATATTGTTTCTAATCATTGCCGATGCACATGCCGTGCGTGATACTGTGCTCTTTCAGAGTCCAGACTTTAAACAGGCTCGATATCATGCCATGGATAAAGTGACGGCTGACTACGACCTCCCTATTCTCCCCACCATCCGCTGGCGTCTCGTCACTCAATCTCAGTTTTGGGCAACAGCATGTTTGGAGACAGTATGCGCATAGTTTGATGGTTGCCGAAAACCATTCCCATGCTTTGCGTGTACTTCAAGAATCTATAAAGCTAACATCTGGCGATCCTTTGCCCTTTAACTTGCGTCCCGACTCGTTTGCGAACATTGCGCAGCCAACTCTTTGTGTGAATCGGCCATCAACAGTTATTCATTCAGGCGACCTTCTGATGTTGCATATCAAGGGCCATGTGCTACTTTATCTGGAGGATGCAGAGACTGCTTAGGCTACAGTTCATTATACATATGCTTGCTGTTTGGACGGATGTCTTTGAAACTGGAGAGGAGAAGGCACATTCCGATGCAAAGAGTGTCGTCCATTATATGCATTCATCCCAAATGTCCGATAAGTGAGGCAGCCAGCTCTTAGAGCTCTTTTACACAACAGCTAGAAACACGTCCTTGGATGCTACAAATTGAAATCTGAAATAATACGCAAGCTAACTTTGGCGCGCCAAAGTTTGGATACCCTTGCAGTGGCCTGTATAAGCCGTCAATTTTTTAAAAAATTTGTTAGTTTTTGATTTCGAACCGATCGTTCCTAAGGCAGCTATATGATCTAGTTGTCCGATTGGAACCAAATTTGGTCAGACTGTTTGAAACTATACAAAATAGACAATCTGAGAGTTTGGTTAAGATATCTTAAGAAACAAAAAAGGTTTTCATACTAAATGTTGTTTCCGAACCGATCGTTCCTATGGTAGCTATATGATATAGTTGTCTGATTTGAACCAAATTTGGTCAGGATGCATAAAACTGTGTGAAACACAGTTTGTGAATTTAGTTAAGATATCTTAAACAGCAAAAGAGTTTTTCATAGTAAATGTTGATTCCGAACCGATCGATCCTATAGCAGCTAAATAATATAGTGATCCCATCCAACATATGTACTGCGTGCTTCAAAAAGACGGACTTGAACAAAGTTTTATCAAGATAGCTTCAAAACTGAGAGACTAGTTTGCATAGAAACAGACAGACTGACATGGCTATATCGACTCGGCTCGTCGAGGCCTCCTTCGGTGCGTTACAAACTTCGTGACAAAATTATAATACCCTCTGAAAGGGTATAAAAATTAAGCGCTTAATTGCATTCATGAAGCCACACAGATCTATCCGCCCTTACATCAGATATTATTTATGAGTGGCCAGGTAATTGTGATTTGGAACAATGGCTAGAGCTAACAATGGGTTTGTTCACCAGGCTAACTTACTGATACTTACTTACCTGATAAATTTTGAACGTGACTGATACTGTTTCATGATACCAAATTCTAAGTATTACGATACATGGGCATGTTTCATTCACAAAAATGCCGCTCCTTTGTTTAGGGTTCTGCAACGTTTATCAAAGAACGTCAAGTATTTATCGATTATTTTCATTTGTGAGCAAAACAAAATAAATTGAGTTACAATTGTTTACGTGCTATATTCTTCTTACTATCATAAAATGGATTCGACATTTATGCTTTTTACAATAGACTACGTAATGCCACCGATCGTTAACAAGTCGTTCATTGACTTGGTTTTAACCAGCCAGTCTGCAAGAAAGCGCAAATGCAAACGTATTCGCTCACGTATTTTTTTTATTAAATTACTTTTCAGCAATACCGAGTGGTTGAGTTTATGGAGCATTTTATTATGTGTCGAACAACATAATGCGATTTACAGCTGATTCATGTAAACATAATGACAACACCTCTAGGCCCACACACGACGTGGGCATAAAAATCAGAGCGTTCACCTGAAAGTATCGCAAGTACATAAATCATTTTTCTGATACTTGCACAGGGAGCATGTTTTCTGGTGAACACACCTAATGCTTTCTCAGTACTCCTATTGCCGGCAATCAGAATCATACCGAAGCTCTTCGTGCTCTAGGTGAAACGCATATAATGCGTTAAACGTGCTAAATTTACTTAGTATACCTTAACTATCCTCAACTAAATAATAAATGAACATTTGCACAAAAATCGACAAATTTAAAATTTTACAAATTGTGTTTTTCCATTAAAAGACGTATTACTCCACAATCAACCGATTTTTATTAACGATGGCTTGCTACTAGCGAGAGTCCAAACTCTTTGCCCAATTTGTTTTTTATTTTTGCAAATAAAATACTTTTTGAGTTTTTGTTTTTTACGCAAAGAAATGGAATTTTTCAAATTTAATAAGCTCTAACATTATAGCGATCGAGCTGATTCCAAACCTTTGAATAAAAAAGTTGTATGCAATTTCATTACCTTAAGTTAAAGAAATCATCAGTTGCGTTTAAGATTTATACTTGAAAAGCTGAGTCATCTATGAAAAACTAAAAAAAATATATATCTTGAAAACTACTCTTTAGGAGGTCAAAATCTATAGGGGAAAAATACTTTTGACTCTGCGGAACACAAAAAATTAATTTGTAAAGTAGTGTTTTTAGAGGAGGGTAGAGGAAAATATGGTAACCAACACCAAATAGCTTTGGGTCCATCGGTGATGACTAATGTATGGAAAATGATGCAGGGTGATCATATTAAGCAGGGTGCATACGTCTGGGTCCAGAATCCGGCAAGATTCTGATATCGTAGGCATCAACATCTGATGATGGATTCCGGAACACGTCGAAATAAGAATAAAAAATTAAATTTTTTTATTTTTGGCTCGGTTTTCGAGATATAGGGTCCGATAAGTCTCCGATTTCCATACAAACTGGTCAGCGCGCCAGCTTCTCTTTGCACTGTGTTAGACCGCGAAAGCAATAGTACTGCCTAGATTAGTGCCGTATAGTACCTAGAGTGGTGCTGCAAAGTGTCTATTTCAAGTTCGACGCTTGGCGCGGACATTCAAACAATTTTATATCAATGACTTTTTATTTAATTTGATTCACTATGTATTAAATCCGAAAAAATTTAAGATTGCTGTTGGTAAAATTGCTGAAAATAAAAAACGTTCTACCGGAATCCATCATTAGATCTTGGCGCCCTGGAAACCGTAATCTTGCCCCGTATGTGTCTTATAAGACTGATTTTTTTGTACACATAACCTTGTTAACTCGACTCGCTCTCTATCGAGGTCGTACTCATCCCTGAGAAATGCCGATAGCGAGCCGGCAAATTGATGGTTGGCTGCGTCCGATTAATCGAATCATAACAATATTGTTTCGTTACCGTATGGCAGCCATAATCATGATTCTTACCCTGTTTATACGGAAAGAAAAGCGTTTTTTTAAGTGTGTGACAATTCTAAAATAATAAATCAGCTTCGTCAGTCATAAAGAGAAAAGTAAAAGCTCATTTAATTAATTATATAGAAAAATTGAATTTGAAAATAAAAGAGACTATTTGGAGGCACTCTTCAAGCTTGGGGATATAAACAAAGTCTTTTGTCAATTTTAAAATTGAATTGACCACAATATGAAAATATTCATGAACTCTGCTTTTGTGCACTCCAAACACATCCCCTACTACCCGGTATTCTGCGCTGGTTGCCAGCTTATACATGCAGGTTTCTATCTGCTTTTCCAAAGGCACAGGAATTGTTAAAAAAATGTGATTGCTTTGGAATATGTGGACGCGGAAGGTGTCGTAACTCACAAAACGATTTCTTTGACAGTCTGAACAAATTTTCGTTTTTGGGGTGTTCTATCAGATTCCGTGGTTCTGGGCCTACTCTTAAATCTCCGCAATCTTGGCTTTTGACTAATATAGCAGCTGCAGCTGAGTAAAACGGCATCAGCATCCTCAGACATTCCACCATTAAATTTGGCTTTTCCTGTACTACGTCCATTACGCAGCTGTGCCTCCTCACTATTTCACTGGAAATTAATATCGCATTGCGCCTTTGCCGATCCAGATGAAATAATTTTCAGCTTCCATTATATTATTTACACTTTTCTTTAAACAGCTGTTAACAATCGAACTTTGAATTTTAAAAATGTTCTCAAGTCTGGCAGCTCTATTTGTCTTATTATGCGAAATGCCCGTGTGCCGTATAAACAGGGGGAAATTTTATTTCCGCGAGTCTAGAAATACGTGAAATAGTCCGTATAAGCGTAGTATGTATGATAAAAGAATAAAAATAATACATCGATAATGTTATAGAAAATTATAAAATATCGATAGCGGCATATCTGCAATCGTTACACGTCAATTTTTTCTGACTAAATTTGTGTCAAAATCTTGATTTTTTTTTAATTGGTTCCGTGAAAAGAAAACAAAAATGGGATTGACAATATCCAGTTTGCTTACGCGACTCTTTGGCAAAAAACAAATGCGCATTCTGATGGGTAGGTTTTGATGTAAAATGCAGTAAGGTTAATTTAAGTCTGTGTCCATTAGCTACTAGCCACGCCAATGAGCAATGCCGAGTAACACTTCTATTAAATGGACAAAACAAATCCCGAAACTGAATTTAGGTTGTGTGGTCATTCGTGTTGTGATTGTATTAACACATGCATTCACACTTACATATGTATATAGCGACAGACTTATATTGCTTTTGATTAATATATGCATATATATATATATGTATATATATATATATATATATATATATATATATATGTATACATATATATATATATATTTGTTTTTTGTTATATTGTACACAGTTGGCCTGGATGCTGCTGGAAAGACTACAATTCTTTACAAATTGAAGCTCGGCGAAATCGTAACAACCATTCCTACTATTGGCTTTAATGTGGAAACCGTTGAGTATAAGAATATATGTTTTACCGTATGGGATGTTGGCGGCCAAGACAAAATTCGCCCACTTTGGCGCCATTATTTCCAAAATACGCAAGGACTTATCTTTGTTGTCGACTCCAATGATCGCGATCGTATTAATGAGGCTGAAAAGGAACTACAAAATATGGTACAAGCCTAAATATATGTACACAGCTAATCAACTAAATGTTTTGACAAAGCAAAACCTTATTACAAGAAATAATTTGGAAGAAATTTTAACACTTTCTGCTTTTGTAGAGTAATAGTTTCTTATGAACTTTAGAATTGCGTTAAAAAAGCGTAATATCCATTGTGAAGTTTTTTCTTCGCCAAAACTATTTTTGAGTATCTGTACATAACGATTTATTGCCATCAATTTTATAATTTTGTGTTATTTATTATAGCTTCAAGAAGACGAGCTTAGAGAAGCGGTGCTTTTGGTCTTCGCTAACAAACAGGATCTTCCGAATGCCATGAGTGCTGCAGAGCTAACGGATAAGTTACATCTTAATCAATTGAGAAACCGTCATGTAAGTAGATTGCGTCTCCTTATCAATTGTGATTGATTATGGCTTTTTATTTGTGATGCAGTGGTTTATTCAATCTACTTGCGCAACCCAAGGACACGGTTTATATGAAGGACTTGATTGGCTATCAGCAGAGTTGGCAAAAAAATGATAACTTAATTGCTACTGCATTGTTTTGAAACGAGCGTTAGGATTTTGTTTTTCTTATAAATAAAAAAATATTGATTAGATTCTAAATAAATATGTATATGAATAAGTTGAATTCACTTTTTTGAAGTTTATCGTTGTTAAGCCTAGTACCCAGAAAAATTGTGGCAGGAGCGATTAAAAAGTGCCTTATATTTTGCTGGTAGGCAGCTAAAAGCAGGGATGCCAACACAGCACATAAAATAAACAAAGGTTGAATGGTAACACTGCTGCAGCAGCCGTTTGTTCAGTATAGTACCCAGCACTGAAAAATGGGAAAAAAAACTGGCAGCTCCATATAAAAAAACACGCAAGCAGAATTTTCGATGGGACTCCCAAAAAAAGTAGCTTGAAAAAAGCACGAGCGTTTTTCAACACTGATTTTAGCTGTCATTACGTTGTCGTTTAGCAGCTCATGAGAAAAAGATATGTGGCGCACTAATTTTTACTACTGGTCAGCTAAAAGTCAAAATGGCGCTTGAACAACAAAAACGACGTCGGCAACTGAAACTTATTAAATTTTATATTTTCATATGTCTTCATTTATGTAATTTCTAAAATACATAAATTTAATAAACGGCTAAAGCAACAGACTAACCATGCAACTTTTGTTTATTTTATGTGTTGTTTTGACAACTCCGCTTTTCGCTGCCTACCAGCGAAATATTACGCTTTTTTTGATCCTACCACATCTTTGCTGGGTACTAAGCTTTAATCCAAAAGAAGAAACAAACGCACTGGAAAATCTTAATGATGGATTATCTGTGCACTGAATGGTAGGAAAGGGGAATAGGGGATTTTATGTATTTTATAAGTTACAAAAATGTCTGCCGATTTTGTTTATTGTGCAAGTGCCTTTTTGATTTTGTTCCAGTTCCCTCACTTATTCTATTTCGAGAATTCACCTATCACTTTAACTGCAGCTGAAAATTGAGCGCCACATATATTTTTCCTATCAGCGTAATGTGTTGAAAACCGCTTGTGCTTTTAAATGGCAACTTTTTCTGGGGATCGCACCAGCAAAAAAAATTTTGTTTGCATTTGTCTATTGTTTTGTTTTTACATGGAGCTGCCAGTCAGTGTGCACGATTTTTCAATGCTGTGTACTAGGCTTTACCGAGACACCGAAACTTAAATTCCTTGATTTTTTAACTAAACCATATACATTACCGCTGTAAATAAAATTTTTTTAATTGTTTTAAGAGCCTTTAGACGGAAAAGAACGGAAAATTTTGCAATTAACATTGTTTTGTGCTCACACCATTTTGTTTTCGCAGAATCTGGTTACACTCTGTAGAATATCCTACAGACAAGTATGTAACTAGTAGGTTACAGCTAGCCGAAACAAAAAGTCAGACAATAGAACTTTCTTTATTTGCATTGGTCACCTTCGCTTTTTAAACGATGCCCTAAGACTTCGTATGTTTACACGGCAGCGTCGGCTTTTTAGGAAAAAGTGGCTAACAAAAAGAACCTTCTGAAGTCATTTTAAAGTTACTTCAAGCACGCTCAGCCACCTAATATATTTTTTGAATAACCGTTCCAGCATACCCAACATAAAAATTTCGATAACCACCAAAAAAAAAATAGTGAAAGTCACCAATTACAAAAATTTTTGAGTGCACCGCGTTCTCCATAAGTTGTTCTTCATTGTTGAGTATTTGAAATTTAATTGGTCGCGTTCACCAAAATAAATCAAAAACAAAAAATCTATGGAATTCTTATAATTTTCTGGTGAACGGCAGTAACGCACAATAATGATGTAAAAATTTTAGATCGTCCATTATCCATCATAAAAAATTTATAGTAAAATTCACTAATTGTAATGTTTTGTTATCAATAATGTAATTCTAAGGCAAAAAACTAGATTTTAAGATGAAGTATTGGCGGAATGCGTGATTTTGTATAGAAAAGTTCTTTAATATATTTGTAATTTAACATTGATGCCTTAAAGCGTTCGCAAGAAGGCAATCACAATTTTTTTGATTTGTGATAGATGACTGATTTATTCCGATTAACGTGACCATTCAGAAATTTTTTGGGTTGTGAAAGATGATAAGTGACTGATTTATTCTGGTGAACGCGACCAAAAGATGGCGCTACTTCCAATATAACAGTTGATAAACACAGAGGTAGCCTGCGTCTCTTCTTCTTCCTTTTGCCCGAAGCATTGTTAGTAGAATAACTTTCAATTTGTTGGATGACTTTAGACTACATTACTAGAGCACCTTCAATGTTAGCGCCTTGATTTGATATGTATCTTACACACTATGGTCCGAACCTATCCTGCAAATTTTATCAAAATCGTATGATAAACTCGGAAATTATTCAACTAATAATGTTACGGGCAAAATCCAGTGATATCTTTGTAGTGGCGCCATCTATGGAAATTTTGTTAAGCTGAAACAATATATAGTGAACGATTTGCACTCAAAAAGTATAGGGGGTCCTACTGTCGAACTTGCTCCACCGTAGCTTAATGCATTTTTATAATATAAAGTTTAGTAGTAGCAGAATCGATTTCGGTCTACAGGATACTATGCTTAAAGCCAATATTGTGCGAATATTATTTTTGAGAAAATCATAAAACATTTATATAATCATATTAGCCAGCCATCAGATAGCAAAAATTTGCTAAGGCTTAATCCGCATAATTATTTCAATTTAAACTTAAACTATTTTGCGTTGCTCATAATCAAAACAATGCGAGCACTTGGATCTTCGGGCGAATGGACTTTCACATATGTCGTTTACAAATGCCTTTGGTCGTGGAAAGGTGATATTCAGCGTCATCCAATTGATAGCAAATTTGGAACATTTTCTATCACTCGGTAACTGTGGTATCAATGGTATCTGTGTGCTATCAATGGGCAAGTGCTACCGAGTCCCAGTCAATGAAAGACTTGCACTATCGATAGTCTTCGATAGTTTTTCAAGCTTCGGAAACGATTCAAATTGACTTTGAATGAATTTGAACGATAAAATGAAATGAATTCTTACTTGCGATGTATAAAAATTACGTAAGCAATTCCGTGTTTCTGATGTAAAACATTTGTTCTGTCCTCACTGCACTTGCATTAGGCATTTCTGCGTTTTTAGTCGATTGCTGCGTTTGACGCCCTCATTTGTTGTGGGAAATAAATTTGGTGTAATTTTTTCGTCTTATTTCGACTCGTTCTACCGGAATCCGTCATCAGATCTTGTCGTACCGGAAACCGTAATCTCCCCAAGTTTGCTGATTTCACCATTTAACGCATTGTGGCTGAATTCATAGTCAACTTTCGTGAATTACTCAAATACATGTAATATTTTCTATATACGCATTTTTTTTAAGAAATTCGTGAGCTGTTTTCACGCTTTTTACTCCGTATAAACGGGCGATACTGTTGCTTTTGATATTACTGACGTCGTTTATCGATGGCGCCGACTACCGAAAGTTCTCCACCTCTATGATGGGAGGGCGTCCTAGGGTGGAATTAAAAATGTAATTAGTTTTGTAAACCTGACTTGACAGGTATCGCTGTTTTACTCATTTCTGAGTGATACCGATGGTCAATATATACCTGGCTGCGACCGATTAATCTAATCATAGCTTCCAAAGTACCGCCCGTTCCATACTGAAGCATTTTAAAAGACATCGATAGCTTTGCGACTATGCCAATGAGAAAACAAACAATTTTGGACATTTTCTCTCATCCTCTTTATTTTCTGTCTGTGCTGAAACTCACAACAACTCTTTAATAGACTATGTTCATTCTCGCGAGACTCGCTGCTAATCCGAATGTAATTTGTTGTTGCGTTGTTAACAACTTGCACTGAACGAAATTGGCTTGTGATTACCACCAAATAATGTTCATGTGTTTGAAAATAGAAATTCTAATTTTTTTCGGTGCACCCTGCTACCAGCGGAGTCCCCAAGGTGCTAAGGCTCCTATGGATGCTCCGAAAAGGGTCCCATAGAAGCATTTCTGCGGGAGAAAAGTCAATTTTCAAAATGAAAAATGTGTTCCTTTAGGACTCCCAAAATGAATGATTTCGGCTTCCCAGAATGCTCTCTTGGATAATCTAATTTATCGAATGAATTTTGTGGAAAAGGATCCCGTAAATCATCCGAAGATAACCTAGACTAAGTTTTTTGGGCAGTGCTGCCAACAACCAAAAAACAGCTGTTCTTGACTGGAGGAACGATGCAAAAAAGCTAAACAATTTAAAAATAAGGTCATAAAAAAGCTGGTTGTTCAATTATAATGAATTGAATTCCAGAGGGTAGAATAAAAATTTTTGCACGAAGTTTGTAATACAAGAACAGTTTTTTAAAAAATTGTTTTCATTTATCTTAAAAATTGTTTAAAGTTTTTAAAAACAGGACAGATCTGTCCGCAAAAGGGACAAATTGGCAACAGTGGTGTTGAAGCTATCTTGATGAAACTTGGCACAGATCAGTCTTTTTGCTGCACGCAGTACATATGTCAGAACCAACCGAATCAGATCATACAGTAGCGGACAAAGAAATCCGGACACTTCGTTTTGACTTGTATGTGTGAACTTTGAGAGCATTGCAAAAATCATATCTTTTGAACCACTTTAGATATTTCCAAATTTAAAAAGCCTTTAATAGAAGAGGTCTTTAGCTTTAAAATGAATACCCATACAGGGTGCTAGCCCTACAGGGTGCTTTATGCTCGGTGATCAAAGTGGACTACCATTTGCTTTGCGTGTTTAACGCTTTTAAACGTTAATAAAATGACTTTTTGTGCAAAATATGTTTTTTTATTCTAATTAACATTTAAAAATAACAGTTTTTTATTTCTAAAATAGTTTCATTAACACAATTATACTTAAAAAAATTTTTTTTTTGTGCCTTTTATTTTTGATTTTCTTCAAAATATTCCTCAACATTGGGATTAATATCCAATAAACTTAACATTTCGGAACTAAAATTTCTTTCTTCCAAATCCTTTCACGCTCTTACGTGCCTTAACTCTGAAACGAGTGGATCTGAAGAGGCTGTCAGCATATTAAAGAGGTCTTCATTCTGTCTAATCCGGGATATTTTGCAAGTATTTGAGTATCTAAACTTTTTGTAGTGTTTGTTTTTGCATTCCTGGGCTTCTTCAATTGGTAAACACTGATACTCATTCTTTGCCATGAGATAAAATCCTATGTAACGTAGGATTAAATTTCTTCTTGGGATACATTTCAATTATCTAATTCATCTAAACATCTAATTTATTTACCATTTTCGACGTAAATTTGTCAGCGTTATCACTGCTATTGAAAAGCTCTACACATGTTAAATTTTTTAAAGCCATAGGAACAATTTACTCTTCTGAATTATAAGTATATATGTAGAAATACGGCTCACTAAAAAAGCGGCTTGCGATATGTAATGGCTAAGTCAAAAATCAACTGATAGCTAACATTAAATGCTATATAGATCCTTTTTCTATCTAGGTAAAAACACACAAAAACACAAATATTTTTAACTCATATAGGTAGTAATTTCCATATATGTAGGTAGTAACATCAATTCAAAGCCAAATTACAAGTTCATACCAAGTGCATTCATGTTGTATGTACTTTTACCTGCCATAGTACCCTAAAGTGGTAGAAAACTTATTAACAATAACCTTTTTTAAGGTTATAAAACAAGTGCCGGTTAAAATAACTCATTATATCGCAAAATTGACAAACAGCCACAGTGAGAATGCATTTTCATTGAACTATGTTCTTCTACTTCCACAAGCCTGCCGCGCGCTTTTATTGCGATGTTGCATCAGTTTTATTCATTTAACTTGTAATCGGGCAAGATCGGGCAGCCAAAGTTATATAGGTTAGTTAGAGGAATATTCCCTCTACCTATTTAGCTCGTAAAAGCTTGTCAAAAATAGCCCTATTTTACTGTACTTTTCAGACTTCTCCGGTACGAAAATTAGATTCGCGAAGAACTTAATTTTTTTGTAATTACCTAAAAATTTACCTACTTTTCAGATGACACCAAAAATCGGTTGCATAATTTGTCTACAATTTCTTTCAAAGTAGGTAGTTTTTGTTCAAATGTTCATATTTGTGCACGATGTTGAAAATAGGTCAAGGTAAGAGGCTGTACCGCCCACAATTTTTACCTGATTTTAAAATCCTTTTGGACTCTTAATCTGTGGAGAATTCTCTATCGGATGCATAAATTACTTTTATGATTGCTGGCATCGAAAAAATAATTCTTGCAATGTGAGACGCCTCGATTTCCCCAATGTGCGGTGTGAGCAATGTAACAAAACTTATATCGACTTGGAACTTTTTTTATTATGTAGGTCACTAATTTTACTTTCATGAACCGAAGAGATTTTTTCTCAAAAAAATTTCTGTAAAAAATATAAGGTCAAAAATTAGTGATCTGCATAGGGAAGCAAAATAAGCCTTGCGACCACGTAAAAAAATTATTTTTTATGTTTAGAAGTGAGTTAAAATTTTAAGTACATTATTTTTATTTAGTATGATGTATACTACATTAAAATTACAACTTTTAATATTTTGATGGTCCCCTAATATTTTTTATGACCGATTTTATGCGTGTCGGCATAGAATCAAACAAAGGCTGAGTCCTTTTACCACACATTTTCCCAAATCTAATCCAGCTCCTTTAACGTTTTGGGATTCGCCTTCGTTATTTTAACCTTTTAAATGTGCCAGAAATTCATGATCGGATATAAATTCGGACTATAGTAGAAGAAATATCCCCAGACCATACGGGATCCTCCATGCCTTCTAGTTTTTCTGAGGCACAAGTTACTAAACCGTTGTTAGACTTTACGTGGTACGTACGACCGCCCATGTAAACCAAAAAGGTTTATTTTATATTCATAAGAAAATATGACATTTCTCCAATCGATTAAGGTCCAAGACTGGTGGGTTTTAGCCGATTTTAGTCTATTTTGATGCATTTTTAAGATTAACACCGGTTTTTTTTTCTGGCCGACGAGCATTTAGTTTTTCCTCCACGAGGCTTCTTCGCACAGTCCTTGTTCTAGTGTGGACTCATCTAGATTTGGCAAGTCCCGTTCTTATCTCTTCAATAGTTTTGAACGATTTTCCATGATTAAATATTCGATTCCATGCTTCAAAAATAGATTTTTGTTGTTGGTAGTCTTCTTCTTCCTACCTGTGCTAGGGTGTCGATTTCAAATGTCGTTTTTATCGTTATTCGTAAAAAATTGGCCAATAGAAGATTTTTTAAATCCAACTTTAGCACTTACAGCACGAAGACTTAAGTTTTCTGACCGCAGAGCCCATACAGATCATTTGTACAAATCTTTCATTTGTGACATACCTCACTATAAAATATTTTTTCACTTTCCAAAACGCTTTAAGATTAAAAATAATGCATATGCAAAATGCATATTTAAAGCTTAATAATACACGAATACAATTAATATATCATTCAGTCGGGAGAGCCCGACAGTAGAATACCCTGGGGTAGTAAAGAGCTCCACTCAAATTTTCTATTAATTATATTTGTGTTTTATAGCAACAAATGAGCACGTTATTTTCAAACTAACTAAATAAAAACATAAAAACCTAATTTTAAATGTATAATAAAAATTTAAAAAATAAATAAATATAGAATTTACGCGTGCGATTACTGGGATTCGAACCATGATTTTCCGTCTGCTTACGTGGCACCTCTACCACTTGATAACTTCAAAGAGAGAGTGAGTGAGGGCGAAAACTGACTCTAACACAATGTGCACTTACATGCATATGTATATATGGATGTGTAAATGCATTAACGAACAACAAAACAAAACGAGCAACAAAAAACACATTCGATTGAAGAGTTGAATGAGAGAGAGAGGGAGAGAGGGCGAAAACTCACAACAACAACAACACTATGTCTTCCGTGTTTATTATCCGACCTTGATCAAATTTTCACGATGCGTCGATATTCAAGTCAAGCTCAAGTTTTCAGCTGGATAATTACTAGTGTGGGCGAAGGGGGAGTGGCATCCAAAATTTGAAATAAATTTGATCTGCGTGCAAGTATAAAGAGTCTTTATACCAAATTTGATGCTTTTACGTCTTAACATCTCTAAGATCTCGTTGTTCACATGGGCAGACAGACGGACATGGCTATATCGACTCAGCTTGTCGCCCTGATCAAGAATATGTATACTTTATGGGGTCTGCCACGCCCCCTTCTGCCTGTTACATATTTTTTTTTTGAACAAAAAAAATTAAGGCGATCGAAACATTTCTGCAACGCTCACATGACTTCTAAGTTCGCATATTCAAGAGTAAATCGACCGAATTGTTTTGTCCGTTACTGTATAGCTGTAAAAGAAACGATCGGTACGGAATCAACATTTAGTATGAAAACCTTAAGATATCATAACCAAACTCTTAGATTGTGTGTTTGACACAGCTTCATGCAGCCTTACCAAATTTGGTGCAAATCGGATTACTATATCATATTGCTGCCATGGGAACGATTAACATCTAACAAATTTCGTGAAAAATCGGACGGCTTATGCAGAGTTCTGCAAGGGTATCCAAACTTAGGCGCGCGAAAGTTAGCTTGTGCTCCATTTTTTTCTCTGTATTTTCACCCGAGAGACGAAGAACGAGCGCACAAAATCAGTGGGTCTGAGGACCATTTAAACAGCAGCTTCTCTATTATTTGTAAGATTCAAATAATTTTATCCATGTTGTCTTCAATCTTCTAATTTTTATTATCTTAAGATAGTCCCGTTGCTTTTATTTTAAGGAATTTATTGGGTAGCTTATAGGTATAGAAACACTTGTCGAGATCTTATTTTTAATAATTAAAAAAAGGATTTTTTAATTGTCTTAAATTAAAACAAAAAATACTAACCCGAATTAAAAATATATAATTCAGTTGGGAGATCCCAACAGTAGCTGGGGTAGTAGAGAACGCCACACAAATTTTCTTCTAAATATAAAAAAAAACTTTTAATTGTATAACAAAAATATAAAAAAAAATATTAAAGAATTTAAGCATGCTTTTACTGGGATTCGAACCCACGTCTCCCGTTTGACTACGAGGCACCCCTACCACTTGATAACTTCAAAGAGAGAAAGGGAGAGGGCGAAAACTCACAACAACAACAACACATTAAATTAAAGAATTAAATAATTGCGGATATCTTCCGTGTTTATTATCCGATCATGATCAAATTTGCACAATGCATTCTTCATTCAAGTATTGTTCGTGCCAAAGTCTCTGGCATGATAATTACCAGAGTTATGCTTTTTCTCATATTGCGGGTAAAGGGGGCGTGGCATCCAAAATTTAAAATAAACTTGATCTGCGTGCAAATATTAGAAGTCTTCACACCAAATTTGGTGCTTCTAGGTCTTACCATCTCTGAGATCTTGTTACTTACACGGACCGACAGACATGGCTATATCGACTTAGCTTGTCGCCCTGATCAGGAATATATGGGGTCTGCCACGCCTCCTTCTTTTTTAACAAACTTAATATACCCCCCAGGGTATAAAAAAATTGTTTTCTTTTATTTAATGCGGTTTTATGTAAAAAAAATTTAAAATTTCTGAATTTTCCGAATTTTATGCACTCTGACGCGCCACGCCCACTTTTATTGTTAGTTCAATAATTTCCGAAAAATATATTTTAGCATTCACTACAAATTTGAAGTTGATAGCTTTAAAAATACGACTGCTATTAAATTAAGTCCCCCTAGATTGGCAAAATCTTACACTGTGCTGTGCTGAATATGCTGGATCTGTTGGCGATTTGAGCTGTTTGCCATTTTGTTTTACCTTCTTAAACTCCTCCTATGCAACCTGTTTTTCTTTGCCAGCTTTATAAGTGCTTCCACTTTAAATGTATTGAAAACTCATATATCTACAAACATATAAACACTAAAGAGAGCACAACAGCCTCAGGTACACATGTATAAATTTTGAGGAAGTATATTTGGTCTCTTTCTGCTTACACAAACCTATCCGTGCAGTGGGTGTGGTCCACCTTCCACTGAGCTTTACCCAATCTATTCTGATGATGGTTGTAGTTTATTTAAAATGACAAAATATAAAAATTTTAAAAGGTATTCCAAAAAAGAAATTAGTTTAAATAATTTCCATTGCACATTGGTAATAAATTATTTTAAACAAAGAGGTCTATGAAATAAATTAAATCAACAGCATGTGTTCTAATTTGAGATAGTCGATTGACACTGACACAATTGGTAAGTACACACATTCAAACATATGTTAGTGTGTTTCTTACGTACGTAAATGTGTGAACATGTTTCTCGAAAGAAGGTCCGATAAGACCGGTTTTTTTTTATTTTTTTTATACCCTCTGTTTTCAAATTTGGAGCAAATGTGTGTAATAGGTAGAAAAAAACGATACTCCGATACTCAAAATAAACAATAATTCCGTAAATAAAAAGTAAATTATAATATTAATTAAATATATAGATTTAAAATTGTGTGAACAGCTATATGGGTATATCACAGGTATGTACTGGGTATCTCCTGGTCGAAAATTCTCTGCTTCAGAATTTTTGTTGGTTTTATATCGCTTTGGAATGTCTTCATTGGTCAAATAAAAAGGTAAAGGTATGGTGGAAAGGGGTGGGGGATGGTGCAGAAGCATCGAAAATTTGGACCGACAATCGGAATGACATTAAAAAGAAAATAATTGAGAAGATTTCAGAAAAAGAAGTAAGAAAGCAAAAAATAATATAATAAAAAAATATAGCGCAAGCTAGCAAATGCAGTAAGCTACGGATGAGCAAGCTCGAAGTAGGAAACTCTGTTCTTTTTGAGTGCAAAGTGTTCACAATATATTGTTTCAATTTCAATAAATTTCAATGGACGGCGCCACTACGAAGATATATGGCAAAAACCTAAAACAAACTTGATCAATTGAAGATATAGATGAACCAACATTGTAAATTCGGCGTCTCTAGCTCTTATAGTCTCTAAGATTTATTTGACACAAAAAGGGACAGACAAACGGACATGGCAATATCGACTCGGCTGTTGATGCTGATCAAGAATATATATACTTTATGGGGTCTGCTACGTCTCCTTTTGCCCGTTACGCACATCTGCACAAACATAATAGACCCTTTTGTACTTTTTTAAAGTACACTTATATTTACACCTTGGCGCGCCAAAGTTTGGATACCCTTTTAGAGAGTCGTCCGATGTTTGGTGTTGATTTCGAGCCGATCGTTCCTATGGTAGCTATATGATATAGTGATCTGATAAGGCCGGTTCCGAAATGTGTACTGCGTGCTTTAAAAAAAAAAGAGCTTCGTCGCAGAACAAATTTTTAGATAAATAAGGATGTATTTTGCCAATAAAAAACAATTATATGCTAGCGTTATTGCATGCAAACAGAATTAACCTGCTAATACATATGTATGTATACTTATGTATATTCGCTTCGCTCGCCAACCCCCGGGTCGCTACGCTCGCTAAAATCTCGAGGAGAAATGTGAAGTAAAAATAGGAAACAAATCTCATTTTGAGTGTCCTGTTACCCTACTGGGCAACTTTAACAAATCCGAATTAAAGCTAAAGAGAAGGTAATTATTTGTAAAACATAAGATATCAACATAATATAAGTAACAAAGTGTAGCATAGGTTTTGTATTAGTAGGATTGGGTTAAAAGGTGATGCAGGGAAAGATGTGGTTGATTATGTCAAGACTCGATTAGGGAAAACTTCAGGGTGGTGGCCCTGCAATTGGACTTAAAATAATATTAATTCTTATAATATAGAGAACTTACATTTTCGCTCGCTGTTTGAAAGTTATCGCTGCAATTGGAATACAGCAACAAGAGCGAGCAGGAGTGTCAAATGCTGCAAATTTATTTTGAAAGTAGCAATATCAATGAATCACAGTCCCCCTCCCCCAACCACACCCTCGCCATACTACTGCTTGTGATTGTTTATAATAGATTATATAATTGTTTATAATAATAATCAAGAGCCACTGTTCCTATGACAGCTATATGATAAAGTCAGTAAGTATACACCTACAAATACTGGAAAACAAATACCGACGGCAAATTCACTTATAGCAACAACAATAAACACTCTAAGGGCCGATTTCTTATCTTCTCGATACATAAATATAATATTTAACACTTTTCGTTTTTTCATCTTGCCCATAAAGAGAGGAAATGGCGTCTGTTAAATAATAGAGACAGTGGAGTATGGCGTGCAGGTTTAACAGAATTTAACTGAATAATGTTGCCGATCTACTGTTTTCCGTTTTTGTTTCTGGTTTAGCTTTGTGTGTACCGACAAAGCATATGACAAACGTTGCCACATTTCATATTGTGTTGCTGTTGTTACAAGTCTGAATTTTGCCTATTTCATTCTTGACTCACAATAATGCCCTTAGCTTGCCATACCCTTCGCTGATCGGGCCCTATCCGCTGTAATCCAAACGGCTTAAAATAGCGAGCTGAAATTTTCACAGCATAGTTGTGTCAAAATCACTATCGTGGTTTTTTGATATTTCCACTGAAAGGGTTAAAACAGTCAAAAAAATTTGTTTTTTTTTCAGCTTTTTCAATCAAACTTACAAATTATGTATTTCTTATTTATTGTTACATTCTGTAAAATTTTGTTCAAGATCGGAAGACTGTATCATATAGCTGCGATAGGAACAAGTAGATGCAAATAAAACGTAGTATTTGGGGGGGGGGGGGGGTGTTCATTGATATTGCAACTTTCAAAATAAATTTGCAGTATATGGCACTACTACTCCCTGTTAAACCCATTGCAGCAAAACTTTAAAATAGCAAGCAGCGAAAATGTATGTTCTCTATATTATATAAAGTACTTTTATCTTAAGTCCAATTGAAGAGAAAAATTAAATTTACATTTCCGGCTTTCTTATAAGAGATGACATAAGGTCCGGCTATAGCTGTGAGAAGTTCTTTCTATTTTCACTCTACATTTCTACTCGGGATTTCAGCGAGTTTAGCGAACGTGGGGTTGGCAAGTGAAGCGAGCAGGGGGGCAGCCCCCCGTGTTTTAAAAAGTACTATGATTTCAAGTCCAGTTGCAGGAAAAAATGCAATTTACATTTCCCGCTTTCTTATAAGAAATGACATAAGGCCCGAGAAATAACATAATAGCTGTGATAAGTGTTCCCTATTTTCACTTCACATTTCTGCCTGAGATTTCAGCGAGCGAAGCGAGCCGGGTGCAGTTCCGTCTTTTTGCTGCACGCAGTACATATCGAGTCACTATATCATGTAGCTGCCATAGGTTTTGCCATCGGTTCTTAATCAACAATCACCATTCCTTATTTGGTGCGAATCGGACTACTAAGTATATCAAATAGCTGCCATTGGAACGATAGGTTAGAAACCAACATTAAGTATGAAAATATTTTTTGTTTCTTAATACATTTTAACCAAACTCACACATTGTTTGTTTGGCAAAGTTTTAAACAGGCTGACCAAATTTTGTGCAAACGGACTACTATATCATATAGCTGTCAGAGAACCAATGTGTTCGAAATCAACATCTTACAAGTTTTGAACAAAAAATCCAAGATATGGAGCGCCAAAAATAGCTGCGCTTTATTTCATAAACATTTTATTAACATTTAATAAAAATCCGCAAGAATCGAATCGGACTCCTACACATTCATCAGTGTGTGAGCACACTCGAATATTTTGCTCGCTTGGCTTTGCATAAATGCAGCACACACATATTTAAATTCACACAGATGGTATAAAATTCATCTGCGTCTATGTGCTCGAAACGATTTCGGCGGTTACGCGACATTGCCGACACCTGACTTGATTACTTATACCCTTTTAATGATGTTAATACAATATTTTTAATTCTTCTACAAAAATTAATTTAAGCAGTATATATATTATGAATTGTTCTTAAATTTATCAATTAGTGACTATATATATTGGTATATACTGTACTTGCATTAGGGTATTATTGCGAACCAAGAATTAAATAGACAAAATTCAGATTTGTACCAAAAACAACATGATACGAAGTATGGCAATACACGTTGTAAGATTCTACAAAACTATGGAGACTTAAATTAGTAGCAGTCGTATCTTTAAAGCCATCGGCTTCAAATTTGGAGTAAATGTTATTCCAAAAAGTATCCGGTTAGTATTTTAATAACCTTGCAGGGAGTATTATAATTTTGTCACGAAGTTTGAAACGCATTGAAGGAGGCCTTCAGACCCCATAAAGTATGTATATTCTTGATCAGGGCGACGAGCTGAAACAATATAGGCATGTCCGTCTGTCTGTCCATTTCTATGCAAACTAGTCTCTCAGTTTTGAAGCTACACGATGAAACTTGGTCGTTTCGGAATCAACATTTAGTATGAAAACCTTTTTTGCTTCTTTAGATCTCTTAACCAAAATCAAACATTGTGTTTGACACAGTTTCATACATCCTTACCAAATTTGCTTCAAATCGGACTACTATATAATATAGCTGCCATAGGAACGATCTGTTGAAAATCATTATATAGTATGAAAATCTTTTTTAGACCCTGTACTTTAAAAAGTACAAAAGGGTCTATTACGTTTGTGCGAATGTGCGTAACAGGCAAAAGGAGGCGTGGCAGACCCCATAAAGTATATATATTCTTGATCAGCATCAACAGCCGAGTCGATATAGCCATGTTCGTCTGTCCCTTTTTTGAGTTCCTAGATCTCAGTGACTATGAAAGCTAGAGACACCAAAATTGGAATGTATGTTTATCTATATCTTGCATTGAACGAGTTTGTTTTAGATTTTTGGCACGCCCCTCTTCGCCCCTTTAATTTAAAATACAAAATTTCAAATTCGAATTACAAGAGCACCTTTGATGTAAGCACCTTGATATAATACAGACAATGGTCCGAACCGATTCTGCCAATTTCATCCAAATCGGATGATATTCAAATCACAATGTTACGGGCAAAATCAATTGATATCTTTGTAGTGCTTATGGAAATTTTTTGAAACTGAAACAATCTGTAGTGATCGCTTTGCACTCAAAAAGTACAGGGTCTTTTACTCTCGAGCTTACTCCACCGTAGCTTAATGCATTTTTAGTTTCTAAAGATATCTTAACCAATCTCACAGACTGTGTATTTGGTATAATTTCAAGTAGCCTGACCAATTCTGGTACAAATCGGCTTACTATATCATATAGTTGTAATATGAACGATCGGTTCGAAATCCACATTAGGCAGAGCTCCGCAAGGGTATCCAAACTTTGGCGCGCCAAAGTTAGCTTGCGCTATATTTTGTCATTAACTTTGATGCGCCTCATATCTAAGTGAATTCTGGAAGAGATTCTTTGTACAAACTCAAAGATCCGAATTCAAGGGTGAAGTGGGCTAGTGCCACATTGCAGATTCTTATCGTTTACAATTTAAAATAGTCGAGTTAAAACCTCTAATATGCAACAGTTAAGTCGGCTTGGCTCCACATAGACTGGCACGAATTGGTGCCAGATTATATGTTTAAAGCCTTAAGTTAAGTGTGCGTCAAATTGGGTAAGTTTTGCTTTGTTATTGTAAATATATAAATGATGCTCAAGGCTTTTTATTTGATTATTCAAACTATTTTTTTCATTTAGTATATATTTTGTATATATTGTATTATATTGCATATTGCAAATTAAATTTTGAAATGCAACCAGAGTCTAACTGACTGTGGTGTCCTGATCCCACTCATCTGTTAGTTTAAACGGAATAATTTGTGTAACAAATAGAGAATAGTCCATGGAAATAGATTCATCAATTTGAAATCCTTGACTGTAGCAACTTTGTCCAGTCGAACCCGTAGCTATTAATATGCAATGCATAATGTTTGGAAAAGTTTCCAGGAACTCCTCTTGCATTGTGAGAATTCGGTCCAGTAAATTTTGTAAGGACTTCAGCTTTTTTTCACATATTTGGATTCCGCACGGTCTGCATTTTAATTTAGCCCTCGCTACATCTACATAAATATGGGGGGTAAATATCAGAGGTATAATTTTGTCACGAAATGTGGAACGCATTGAAGAAGGCCTCATAGACCCCATAAAGTATATATATTCTTGATCAGGGCGACGAGCTGAGTCTATATAGCCAGGTCCGTCTGTCTGTTTCTATACAAACTAGTCTCTCAGTTTTGAAGCTATCTTGATGAAACTTGGTACAGGTCCATTTTTTTGCTGTATCTGTACATATGTCGGAAGCGGCCGCATCGGATCACTATATCATATAGCTGCCATAGAAACGATCGGTTCAGACTCAACATTTAGAAATAAATTTTTTTTGTTTATTAACCAAACTCACAGATTTTATTTGGTATTTGGTATAGTTTCATATAGCCTGACCAAATTTGGTGCAAATCGGATCATATAGCTGTCATATGAACGATCGGTACGAAATATGTTCATTTCAACAAGTTTCGTAATAAAGCATCGCTATGACTTAACCGCCGACGACTTCTTTTACTTTGCTCAGCAAACGCAATTACTTTATTTCCTTCAAGCCACTGTGAATGTTTTTCTTTACATCTATCCAATATTCGACAGGACTTTTGTAATTTCTTGTTAATATCCTTGGCAAATTGGTTGACTTCTATCGAAATTAAGTTTTTAACATCTTCGTTTATTTTATTTCTTATATTGTCAACCATGTATGATTTTACGGTGTCTGCTTGGCGGTGGTGCTCGTCCAAAAATCAAGCAACGTTGAACGGCTAAAATCGTAAACACCTACAATAATATGTTTATGTTAAGAAAAAGAGGAAAAACGAGCCAAAAATATATAGCGCAAGCTAACTTTGGCGCGCCAAAGTTTGGATACCCTTGCAGAGCTCTGCATAAGCCGTTAATTTTTTACAAAATATGTTAGATGTTCATTTCGAACCGATCGTTCCTATGGCAGCTATTTAATATAGTTGTCTGATTTGAACCAAATTTGGTCAGACTGTTTGAAACTATACCAAAGAGACAATCTGTGAGTTTTGTTAAGATTTCTTAAGAAACAAAAAGGTTTTTCATACTAAATGTTGATTCCGAACCGATCGTTCCTATGGCAGCTATATGATCCGATCCGGCCGATTCCGACATATGTACTGCGTGCTGCAAAAAGACGGACCTGTACCAAGTTTCATCAAGATAGCTTCAAAACTGAGACTAGTTTGCATAGCAACGGACAGACAGACAGACGGACATGGCTATATTGTTTCAGCTCGTTGCCCTGATAAAGAATATACATACTTTCTGGGGTCTGTGAGGCCTCCTTCAATGCGTTACAAGCTTCGTGACAAAATTATAATACCCTCTGCAAGGGTATAAAAATTAGTTATACTGATTCTAAATAGTTTTGTTAAGAACATTCTCAGTATAATGCCTGGGCCCTGTACGAACCCAGAATATTAAAAATTCTTCTCACTACTTATTCAATATAATTTTATTAACTTTTCCCATATTTCTACTTTTTAGTTATGCAATGTTAATCAAGCACAATTCACGTTGCAAGTTGAGAAAAATTTTCAGCATTTTTTCATATCGAAAGGGAGCTCTAAATCAACTGACTTTCATCGAGTTTAAATATAAGGACACTCCGTAATAATGAAAAAAAAATCTTTTTATTCTATCTGAAAAGTTAAATTTGAATTATGCCAAAATATCGGACTTTTTCACACTGTGCATTGAGCAGATTATGTACTATTTACATATGGGCAATTCTCCAGAAATGTCAACCGCAACCAAAAAATTCAAAGTCTATAAAAGTATGTTGTTCAAACAAATTTTTAGAAGGAATGTATTTAATTTTACTAATATAATTTAATATAAGCAAATTTTGCGATGGAAAGCAGGTTATGTTAGCTAGAACAGCATATTCTTTAAGAAACTCTATATTTCAAATTAATACTTAATTTTTCTTATATAAGTTGAATATTGAATACACTTTGATTTACTCTATTGAAGATATTTTGTTAAGTTTGTTTTTAATGTTAAAAAAATATATATATAGAATAAAATTAAAATCATTTATAGAAAAGTAAAGGACGTCTAATTACTTCATTAGTTAAAAAAAAAACATGAAAAGTGTGATGGAACAAAACGACAGTGATTTAAAATTAAATAATAAAAAAATAACCTATTATTTTTAAATCAAACAAAATACATTATTAACACATATAAATATACAACACTTTAAAAGTAACTGCACAAAAATATTTGTTCACGTTTCGCTGAAATCTGTCCACGAACTGGTCATCGTAAAAGAGACTTCTGTCTGAGTCGCGTTCGAATGGGTTGGATTTTTGTAATTATATCAAAAACTAATAATTGCCCAATATCAAACTAAGCACCAAATATAGTGCTAATCAAGAGCTATAAGTTTCGCCTTTTGTCAAAAGAAAATAAATTCTTGGCATATGTTTTTTTTCACTTTGAATGCGTACGAATGTCGCATTCGACATTAGAGAATGGCCCATATACATCTATGTATGTTTTGAGCAGGTTGATTGTGTTTGCACATATTAAATATTACATATTATAGCTTCTAGCATCACTATATGGAATAATTGTCCAAGAATATTCTCTACGATCAAATTGACGGTGGTGTTATATCACCCTAAGTACCATTCATGTCGAATTTCAAATCTCCCGCTTGAGAATTGCCAGAGTTCTGGTTGCTATTTGAGGGAAAAGGGGATGGCTCATCCAAAGTTTGAAATTACTGATCGGTGCGAATCCTTTAAAAACTTTAATTTAGCTGGATCTGCGTGGAATTATAAGAAGCCTTCGTACCAAATTTGGTGTGCTTCGGTCTTACCATCTCTGAGATATGTTTGTTCATTCGGACAGACAGACAGACGAACATGGCTGTGTCAATCGGGCTTCTGATGCTGATCAAGAATATATATACTTTAAGGGGTCTGCCACGCTGACTTCTGCCTGACACATAATTTTTTAAATACAAACTTAATATGCCCACAGTGTATAATGAAAGAATTAATTAAAAACTGTGAATCGTTATAATCGAACATAAATTAAACATTGCTTATTAAGGTTAAAGAATATATAATAGTTTAGTACTTATTTCTACTTGTAATTCCAAGCAACAGCTTACATGTACATATGTTTCAAAAATATTTACATAAAACTTAAGTTAAGTCTACGCAAAATTTGAATTTACTACATTTTAGTATCAACGGAAAGGTTTTTTAAATTCCGAATCGAATTTTTGTGAAAATGTACATATTGAACTTTTTTCTCCGATTTTTAAAAAAGAATATTTTTATGCAAAAAGTTTTTCCCATTGATGTTTTTTTTATCATTCAAACGGAATTTTATGACCTTTCAATTGATACCAAAAAGTACATACCAAATGTACTTAAAATTGTGAGTAAATTTAACTTTAGTTTTGTGTTAATACATTTGACCACCTCTGTATGTATACATGAAAATAATAGTAATAGAAATTTACGAAGCTGCTGTATATGAGCTCTACCGTCCCTGTTTGTATAAATGTGCATATATATATATATATATATATATATATGTTGTATATGTATATATATATAATGTTGTATAATGTTGTATACATATACATATGTGTATGTGTAATGAAAGGGAGCTGATGACGATAATGATACGATCACAGAAAAGAGCTGTGTGTTTTTTTAAGAGGCACACACGCACAGATGCGCACAAAACTTCACAGACACGGACACGGAACATTCGCTGCGGTTGGCCTTATAAATAATAATGTCTTCATCAGCAAGAGTTGCGGCAGCAGCACGATACGACGTGGAGCCCTTGTATAGAACAGTTAATGCGTGGAGAGCAGAAGTGAACGCGGGGTCGACAGTCGGCGAGCAAGCGATTGTATCGAATGGGGCTTAACTTGAGCTCACGGCCTTAGCCACCAAGTTTACCGGCAAGGGCTTTTCGAATTGTACGGAAAGTTGTTTACTCAGTAGAAAAACAGTTATGAAAAAATATATTTTAAAATTTAAACTTTCACACATACAAACTTATCTGATACACACACCTAGCACATTAAATTTTTTCTTTAAATAGTTTGTTATTATAGTGAAATCCATTATTATTGAATGAACAAATAATAAATTTATTGAGTAACCCATGTAAATAAGCCGACGAAAGCAACAATTTACTTGGTTTTGTTGTTGTTGCTGTTCTTGTCAACCTTTTTTGTTTCTTTCCTGCATCCCATCCGCATAGGCATCCAGATATTTGTATATGTATATCTACAGACGTATTATATACTTACATACTTACTTCTGTATGTATACATACAACATAATTGTCGATCTCCTCTTGGCTCCTACAAACTCTTAGCATGCGGTGCTGATGCTGTCTTCGCATGCACTTCTGCATGTATGTATATATGTGCACACATTTAGGTATATGTGTGCATGTTAAAGCAAGTATGTACATATGTATACAGATATGCTGTGTGGATGAATGTTTGCATTTATGTACGTATGTATGACAATGCATATGATGTAGGTTCTACTGCCGCTTTTATAAAAGAAACTGGAATTGAGAACGTGAGTTGGTATTAAGCGAAAGAACTCCACTGACTACTTTATTTGCCCTCCGCACCGATATGCTGACTAATTAAGCCCTTAAAATCGGGCCGAGCCCAGGTTCAAGCCCGAGCCAAATGATAAATAAAGTCATTTTGCCTGTCTCCGTCTCCAGCGTTTTAAAGTCGAAAGAGTGTAATAGAGACAGCACGAAATTGTGTCAGATAGTGAACAGCCTTAATGTAAAGAATATTATACATTTTTTTATATATTCGTGGCCTTATACGAGCACCTTGGAATTTAGCAAGAGTCATTACACACTTTATTTTACGTACTCTGCAACTACTAACTGTGTTTTATTTTGGTATTCATATGCAAAATTGAAATAAATATCATTAACTAATCTTGTTGTTACACTAGTTGGTATTTTTCGGATTTTCCAAAAAGTGTTTATACTGCGTTTGACGCATCCATAGTCAGCTGATTGCATGAGTACTTTGCTGCCAGCACGAACATGAATATAATTTAGTGATGTTTAAACAAAGTCTGAAGGCAGAATTCACATCTTTCCTTATTTTTCATGTCAAAAAGGACATGGCTAGTACAAAAACTTCAATTGTAAATTGGCAATTACATTGCACATAGAAAAGCGCACCCTAAACTCGCTAATATTAGGCAAAAACAAATTCAAAAGGTATAGAGTCACTACAGAACTCCATTTCAGTAAAAGATATATTAAAAACGAATAATATTATGAAAATTATTCAATTCAATTATTTTGTCAAATTTTTTTTCAAGGCTTTTTTCCAATCAGCTGTTTGTTGCTGAAAAATCTAGAGATATATCTAAATTTGATCGATATTGTGAGACCATCGCACCAAAAACAAGTTGGTAGTCTTTGCGTGAACTTGCGACGCAGAATTTTCCCTCTCCCCCTCACCAACAAGGTGCCTCTGATTTTGTATTGGAGCAAAGGCATCAGTGTGTTTAAGCACACTATTAGACTTCGCGTTCAGCTGTTTGAAACTGATCTGCCCATAACAAAAATTGGATATCCACATAATAAATAATAATAAATAACTTAAAATTGAAAATGCATATTCAACTACTGCTTAAGAGGATTGAAAAAATAGTTTTTAGACTTTGTTGCTATATTTTGTGGTTTTTTCAGGTTGCCAGAAATCTAACACTCATTAGCGTCAACTGATTTAGATTTGCTTAAAAATTATCTAAAACTGTTCATGGACTCCCACTAGTATTTAAGTTTCTTATTTCAAAAATCCCAATTCTAAAGTGTTTAAGCCCTGATTGAGAGTTGATTAAATCTTAACGAAACTTTCTGATGACAGAGCACAAAGACTGTCTGAATATTAGTTGTTAAGAGATCGGCCCAGGCTTACAGATGAAATTTATTTACCTATGTTGACTAAAAAATATGTTAACTAAAAAAAAGGTAATCTTGGAGGATGATGTAAAGGATGTACATTATTCTCGATGCACTTAATTACACCTTACGCATTACAACAAACACACTGCATGCTTAGCACATGGCAGCGTCGTGCTCTTCTTTCTTGGGCACTGAGACTTGAACACATTTCGTTTATAACTCGATCGAAGTAATAGGAAGGGTTGATGAAAAGCATGAAAATTTCTTTAGCATAAAGCATAATCTTTAATATAATATAAAGTAAATTATTTACATTTTAATGATGGGGGAGGGAAGAGTGAAATTGTATACAGGCAGACCACATTAACTTCATATTTTCTTGATCACCAATATGATCCACAGGTGAGTCGATGTAGCTTTGATAGTCTTTCCCGCAAATGGGGAAATCTACACTGGCTTATAGCTTAAAGTATGCAGCGCAGATGCCAGATTTTAACACTTAATAGTATAAAAAATATATCACTCAGTCGAGAGATCCCGACAGTAGAATACCCTGAGGTAGTAGGGAACGCAACTCAAATTTTATATTAATTGTGCTGTCTGTTTTGTATTTAAAAGTCTAAGCAACAATGTGCACGTTATTTTCAAAATAGCTAAATAAAAACATAAATAAACAATTCTAAATGGTTAACAAATAAAAATTAAAAAAAAAATTTAAGAATTTAAGCATGCTTTTACTGGGATTCGAGCCCAGTTCTTCCGTTCGACTACGTGGCGGCACCTCTATCACTTGATAACTTGAAAGAGAGAGGGCGAAAATTCACAACAACAACACATTAAGTTAAAGAATTAAATAATTGCGGATATCTTCCTTGTTTATTATCCGATCTTGATCAAATTTTCACAATGCATCCATATTAAATCAAGTATTGTTCGTGCCGAAGCTCAAATCTCTAGCATGTTCATTGCCAGTGGTATCCTTTTTTTTACTTTGTGGGCGAAGGGGTCGGGGCTTCCAAAATTTGAAATAAACTTGATCTGCGTGCAAGTATAAGAAGTCTTCATACCATCTCTGAGATCCTTTCGTTCATACGGACGGAAAGACAGACGGACATGGCTATATCGACTCAGCTTGTCGCCCTGATCAAGAATATATATACTTACATACTTTTTTTTTAACAACAATATACCCCCTCAGGGTATAATTAGTAATGGTAACTAGGCCAAAAAAAAACCAAAATTAAGGAAAACATGTCAATTTAACATGGGGACTTAATTAATTGTCAAAATATTCTATATTGAAAATATGTGGATCTCTGAAGCCAAATGAATGCAGTCGATAAAAGTGCTTGCATAAAGTAAGCTATGAGCTAGAAATTTTAGTACTTTAATATTTTGCTTGTTTTTGTTAATTTAAAGAAAATTAATTCATTTTAAGAAAATAACAATAAAAACCATAAAATCAAACATATGTATACTATACTATGTATACTATACTAATATTTATACTTTTAACATACATAGCGCAGCCGGAGCAATAGTTGATAGTCTTCACTTCGCGATACTTTTATTTTCATCTCTTTGTATCTTGTTGCACTGTGAATGATGCTGGACGAATGGATTTAAAGGCAGATGCAAAACCAAAAAAACTTACATATGCTCGTGCACAGATGTATGTGTGTATGTTTTTACATTTTTTTTTGTGCATACTCGTACATACATAAAGGCATACATATCTGGTTTTATGTTGTTTCCGAGAACCGACAGAAGTTTCGTCGTTAAATAAGACGAATACGTGCAAGTGTGAGTGTGAGTGTGAATGCTTTGTATCTACAATAACAGGCAGGCAGGCAGGCAGGCAGACAGGCAGCTCATAGCTCAGAGACTTCGTAGCAGATCGCAGCTCTCGTGTTTTCCATAGAGTATAAAGAATTTGAAATGACTTGAATAAGACGTTAAATTACAAAAGGAACACACATAATGAGAACGTAGGAGCGCACAGCAAGCGCACTATAAGATACGCTTTGCTCCCGCTGTGTTCGTTCCTTCCCTGATAAAACAGAACAGAAATCACCAGCGAACGGCCCTTAAAATTTGTTGTTTCTGACTTTGAAACTAGTTAGCCACGCCACAGGTTTTGAAAGGTTTGTCGATGCAACGATGACTCTTCTAACAATCCTACCTTGACAAAAATAGTATACCTGAATCTGTAGGAAAGTACAGCTATATATATGTAGATATGTATATACATAAAGTTATTGGAATGGGTATGGGCTCTTCCAATCGGAATGAGTGATATATCATTCGAAAGGTAGTTCATGTAGATTTAAGGAGACATTTTTGATCGGTCAATTACTTTTTGAAATTAGGACATTTAATAGTTTTTTTTCAATTTTTTACCTCAATCATCCAACCTAGATCATCTATTTTGAAGATATACCATCTCAGATGAAAATCTGTTTTGTCTGTCTGCACATATCTTTCAGATATCAGAATAAATCTCTTGGGGTATGCTTAGGAACAACGACATAGAATCTTTTGTTTAACGACCTTTTTTAATAAATATATTACAAGCTCTTGTCTCTTGATGTAAATTACAAACCGATCGTTTCTATGACAGCTATATCTTGCATCAAATTTGGTCAGTCTGTGTGAAACTATACCAAACACAAAGTGTTACATTGGTTAAGACATCTTAAGAAACAAAGAATAGCGCAAGCTAACTTTGGCGCGCCAAAGTTTGGATACCCTTGCAGAGTTCTGCATATGCCGTACAAATTTTCACAAAATTTGTTGATTTCGAACCTATAGTTCATATGACAGCTATATGATATAGTAATTCGATTTACCCCAAATTTGGTCAGGCTGTTTGAAACTATATCAAATACACAATCTTTGGTTAAGATGTCTTAAGAAACAAAATAGTTTTTCATACTAAAGATTGATTTCGAACCGATCGTTTCTATGACAGCTATATGCTATAAATGGCCGATTTGAACCAAATTTGGTAAGGATGTATGAAACTGTGTCAAACACACAATGTGTAAGTTTGGGTAAAATATCTAAAGAAGCAAACAAGTTTTTCCTACTAAATGTTGATTTTGAACCGATCGTTCCTATGGCAGCTATATGACATAGTAGTCCGATTTGTTAAGGATACGTAAAACTGTGTCAAACACACAACTTGTGAGTTTTGTTAAGATATTTTAGAAAACAAAAAAGTTTTTCGTATTACATATTGATTCCGAACCGATCTTTCCCATGGCAGCTATAGAAATAGTTTTTCGATCCGGTCGTTTCCGACATATGTACTGCGTGCTGCAAAAAGACGGACCTGTACCAAGTTTCATCAAAATAGCTTCAAAACTGAGACTAGTTCGCATAGCAACGGACAGACGGACATGGCTATATCGACTCAGCTCGTCGCCCTGGTCAAGAATATATTTTATATTATATATATTTTATACTTTACTTTATATATACTATATTATATACATATACTTTATGGGGTCTGTTAGGCCTCCTACAAAGCGCTAAAAACTTCGTGACAAAATTATAATACCCTCTGCAAGGGTATAATAATTATATGTAAAGCGCAAACTCAACGTAATTTGTTGCGCTGGCCTCTCTTCTTCTTCCTTTTACCTGCCGCTGTGAAAAGTTCCGATAGAGATAAGATTTGGACTAAAGTGTATATCATATATACCAGTCATCACAGCGCCAGCTGTTAACCTGCACTTTTCATTCGCATAAATTAAGCAGTCATTTTTATATTTTTGATTTAATTTTTTTAGGCATGATATAGAAAACACTTTATATCAAGTTTTTTGTCTCAAGCTAGAGATCTAGGTGTCAATAAAAGTCACAGAAGGACAGAAAGACGGACATAGCTATGTCGACTCGGCTTTTTATTCTGAGCAAGAATATATGTATATGTATGCGTGTTAATCACTTTTTTGGACGAGCTTAATAGACCCTTTTTGTACTTTTTTAAACCAGGAACTGTGTAGATACTTAATTTGAAACTATATAACAGATATGGCAGCAGATAATTTGATAAGTTGTCAGTTGGACCTGAAAAAATTTAGGAAACTAATAATAATAATATTATTATTATTATAATAATTTTGAAACTGGCCCCTTAGTTCTGGGATTGACCTGCGAGTGAGAACAAGCCGAAGATTGTCGATCGTTTGTTTAAAGTACGCCTACCCGGATGCAGCCGGGTAATTTCTTTATAAAAGGACTATTTTGTTGCATTAATTGAGCATTCATGTAAATAAGTAAATAAATACTACATACATATGTACGTTATATACACAAACATTATATTTATATAAATATATAAAATGTGTAGGGCACGCTTCAACTTAGCGAGAAAAAGAGAGAATGGCTAAAAGAAAGAAACAGACCTACTGGACAGAACGTAAGCAAGTGAGAAAAGAAGAGAGAAACACTTAAGAGAGCGGTCTTCACACATAATGTGGGTGCGTCTAAAAGATCGTCTCTGTCTGTACACGTCTTCTGCATAACAAGTAGCAAGTTGTTGAAGTTGGCTTAGCATTGGCACGCCGAGACATCATAGTATCATACCAGCTTGTAGTATTCTATCCGAGAGCAACAGAGAAAGAGAGGATGAGAGCAAATGAGAGAGGGAGAGTCTTTATATCTGTCAGTGCAGGCATCTTGTAATCGTTCAGATGATCATGTGGCTAACTATAGAAATATAAATGACATTTAGAATAGACATTTAATTGTAAAATGTTAACGTTTTTACAATATGCAATTCGGAATATTGATTGAAAAATATGTCTTAATATATTCTACTATAAGTTACGTACATGTACATATACTGTGTCATAAGTAATAGTAGTATGATGAAAATTAAAAAATATTTATAAATACATTTTTACCGGTACGTACCGAAACGAGTATTTTGGTAAAAGGTACTATTTCGGTTTTGTCTTTCGGTTCCGGCTCACGTATCGGTCCATACCGGTACACAAAATAATTTTATCAACAAATATGTGTGTAACCGAAACCATACCGGTACGAACTTTTCGGTATTCGGTGCTCGAAAAATAATTTATTTCTTTTCCGGTTTCGGTACTACATTTGAAACGGTTAATTTCGGCTAACGGTTCCGGTTACAGTTTCATTCCCTTATATATATATATATGGTGGCATCACTGCTGTTGACGGAGCCAATTTGACATAAGAGAGGCGAGCATGGCCATCTTCGATCTGCCCGCCTTCTCGCAACTCTGTGTTATGAGCAGACAGTGAAGAGTATAGAGTAGAGGCTGAGGAGGAAGCAGAACAGATCGTGACCTGTAGCTGTGTACACTTGTGTCTATGGCGGCGCATCTGTATGTGTATGTGTATGTGTATATGTATGTGTATGTGTATGTGTTGAGTATGTGTATATGCATTTGTATATGTATGTGCATGTGCATGTGTGTGTCTGCTGTTTCACTATCTGTGTTTGTATCTGTAGCAGTAGTACGTTTGTTTTTGTTATTGTTTTAAGTATGGGTGTGCGTGAGCATATCGCTCCAGCTAAAGCAAGCGAGGCATTGCAAGAGCTGCTGCCTGCCTCTCAGTCCGCTCGGAATAAACACGGCAGTAAGTCGAGCCGTGCCGAACTCAACCGTGAACGCCCGTGATTATTGACACATTCACTATACTTGACTTGTTGCATGAGACCTTAGTACAAATTAAGTGTTTTAAATACAGTGCCCTTAATCGAATAATACAAATAAATACAAATTAACTATATGTATGAATGTAACATACATACATACATATATACATACGTTAATCGGCGTGTTTGTTAATAAAATTAGGTGATTAGGAGAAGAAAAAAATTTTTCATTTATCATTTCTTGTGAAGCTAAAAAACTTAAGCTTGTAAATACTTATATTTGTCGATATATGTATTTGTATACATGAGTACATATGTATATGTACATCCAAATTTACATCCTGTACAGCAACAACTTTCAAATGTGCGATGATGCAAAGGCCTAAACAAAAACAGATGCTGATACATAAGCGGGCTAAAAATAATGAAATTCGATTGAAGTTACTGCCAGTTTCATGAGCACATTCAACATGTTTTTGCGTTATATGTATATGCATATAAATAAATGCATCTATTTATTGCCAAATCGTTTAAGTGCATGTGAATATTTTAACAAACTATCCAGCTAACGTGATACAAAATTCTCAAGAACTTTTATGGATCGATCCATATATTAATAGCAGTACCTAGAGCAAACTGCGGACAATATGTACAAAGCGCAGTAAAGAGGACTTTGGACAATAAATACGTTGAAAACATCATTATTATTCGTAGCCATAATTCAATTGAAATGGATGCGTATGCCTTACCAACTTACTTTCCACTAGCGTAAGTATTTCTTCAAATAATAATAGTTTAAAGGAAAAGAAATCGTATGCCAAAACATTTTTTTATTTTGAAAAAAAGCTGCACTTATAGCATTTGTTTAGCTATATAACTAGTGATAAGAGATCAGTTTAAACACTGATTTCTGCGATATTTTAAGGACAATTGATACTTTTTTGCTTCAAAAGTATTTAGTTTATTTTTTATTTAACATAAATCATTGTTGCTCGAGACATATTTTTCAACTATGAATAAATGGGTAAAGAGTCGGAAAGCTTTCTTTTTTAATTTTAAAACGTTCTTATCAAGATAGAAGTCTTTTCTTTGCATTTTGGTCATTCAAAAGAGATTTTAAGGAATAATCTTTATATTTCATAGTCTTCATTTCAAAAGCAATTTAAACAAATTTGTGATCTAAAAGGATCTTTTGATCAATGTTTCGTTGTCGACCTGTATATAAGTATATGTATACAAAAACATGAAAGATTTTATACTTTTAAATGACTTAATATAGCATTCAGTTGGCAGAGCCCGACAGTTAAATACCCTGTGGAAGTAAAAGACGATGCTGAATTCTAAATGCATGCAAACCTGCTTACATATTTTATTTTAAATTAAAGGAAAATTAAAAAACAATTTTTTCTTTTTTTTTTAAATTTGGCCAGAGGCATTAATAAGGCGTCGTTTAAGATATTACTCTTTGAAGTCATAGATAAGAAAGCGAAGTAACAACATTTTATGTGTAGGTCTGTTTTTTCTCAAAACTGGTTACTCCCTTGCGGAATGGAAAGAAAATCTGGCTTAATGTCCAGAATGTCCATCCCGAATTAATTTTTGTTTGACTTTGAAGTCATATGCATTTTTGATTCACGCAAAGTTTTGATCATAAAAATAAATTCATAACGACCAATTTATACGACTTAATACTCCGTGTAGAGAGTAAAAGGCTTTGACCGATCGGTCTTATATATGCTATATAATATAGTAGTTCGATTTTGAACAAATTTGGTCAACACTTAATCAGTGATTTTGGTTGAGATACCTTGGGAAACACAATATTTTCTTTACTAAATATTAAATAACAACAAATCGTTCTTATGGCAATTGTAAAATATACATACATGTATTGCATGTAGCAATAAAATGGACTTTCATCAAAATAGCTTAAAAACTAAGAGATTGGCATAGAAGGGAGTCACTTGACAAGGGAGTCATACATTTTAACAAAAAATATGCAGTAAGCTACGATGGAGCTAGCTCGATAGTAGAAGGCTCTGTACTTTCTGAGTGCAAAGCGTTCACTATAGATTGTTTCAATTTCAAAAAATTTCCATCGATGGCGTCACTACGAAGATTTCAGTTCATAAACACAAAGGGCGCTAGCGTGTCTTTTTCTTTTTGTCCGTAACATTGTTAGTTGAATACCTTCAGCGTTAATCATGCGATTTAAATGAAATTTTAAGGATAAGTTTGGACCATAGTGTATATTATGTGTACTAAAAAACATTTGCATTAAAGTTGCCCTAGTTATTCTGTTTTTCAATTTCTGGGGCGGATGAGGGCGTCGCAAAAATCCAAAACAGGCTCGATCAATGCAAGATATAGATGAACGTTCATGCCAAATTTGGTGTTTCTCTCTCTTTTAGTCTCAGACAAAATGGGAAAACGGACAGACGGGCATAGCTACATCGGCTGTTGATGCTGGTCAAGAATATACATATATATACCTTATGGGGTCTTCCACGCCTCCTTCTGCCTGTTTCGCACATTTCTTTTTTCCACTTTTTTAAAGTACAGGGACTTAACATCCGTAGCTATAAAAATTTGTTACTTCGTTTTCTTACCTGTGATTTTAATAAGTAATAATCAATGCCATTTATCTTTTAACCAAATAAGGTACTCATTTTTTAAATTTTCCTTGAACTTTCAGGTATAAAAAACGTAAAAAAAATCCAAAACAAAGCATAATTTTCTAAGTTTAAAAATATATACTTGTTTAACTATAGATTTCAATAGATTTTTGATATATTTTGATTTTTGATTTTTTGCCAGGGGAAGTTTTGGCTGTTGCCCAGTGTTGTGTAAAGATATGCTGATGGAAAATAAGTTTTGTTAACTTAAATAGCCCTGGAAACAACTCAGACTAAAGGCAGTGCTGGGGTTTTCGCTTAAAATTTTTCGTCTATACACCTCTAAACAAAAATCAACTATATAAAAGCTTACAACAATATTGTTATCGACTTTAATGTATATTGGTTTTATGTTAACGGTTACGTAAAATTTTGTTATATCGGTTTCGTAATGCGTAACGGATTTTATCCTTTTACCGGTATGATTTCAATTTATCAAAAAATGCAATAGCTATTGAACAAAGATTATTTAATTTGAATTCAACTCAATGAGAAAAAGAGCTAACTTACTTTGGCGCACCAAAGTTTCAGCCGTCAGATTTTTTACAAAATTTGTTAGATGAGGATTTTGAAAAGAATTTTTTATACCCTGTGGGTATCTTAAGTTTGTTCAAAAAAAAAGTATGTAACAGGCAGAAGGAGGCTTGGCAGACCCCATAAAGTGTATATATTCCCAATCAGGGCGACAAGCTGAACCGTTATAGACCTGTCCGTCTGTCTGTGTAAGTAACAAGATCTCAGAGATGGTGAGAACTAGGAACACCAAATTTGGTATGAATACTTCTTATACTTGCACGCAGATGAAGTTTACTTCAAATTTTGAATTCCACGACCCCTTTGCACACATTTAGGACATATACATAGCGCTGGTAATAATCAAGTTAGATACTTGAGTTTCGGCGCGAACATTACTTGAATGAATATGGATGTATCGTGAAAATTTAATCAAGATCGGATAATAAACACGCAAGATAGACGCCATTATTTAATTCCTTAATTCAATGTATTTTTGTTGTTGTGAGCTTTCCCCCTCTCTCCCTCTCTCTTTCAAGTTATCTATTGGTAGAGGTTCCGAGCTGGCAGACGAGAGATCGTGGTTCGAGTCCCAGTAAAAGCACGCTTTAATTCTTTACTTATTTATTTTTTATATTTTTTTATACACTTAAATTTTTTTCATGTTTAGAGGAAAATTTGTGTGTCGTTCTCTACTACCACAAGGTATGCTACTGTCGGGCTCTCCCGCCTGAATGACAGTTTTTTATTTATTTATTTAATACCGACTACGTGCAATCGACAGATAATTTTTTAAGTTACTTAAGAAATAATGAATATTAAGTATTTAAAAATGCTGTATAATAAAAAAAGAAAAAAATTACAATATATATTACATATTGAGCAAGGTCAAAGTTAGGATGAATTACACAGACCCAACGTTTGTTGCGGGGAATGGGGAAAGCCCAAGAAACACCCAATCAGCTCTAATATCATGTTATTATGAGTTAGAGACAGTAAATTAGATGCCATCGTTTCTATGTCATATAGTAGTCCGATTTGCATCAAATTTGGAAAGGCTATACATATAAATCTTCAAACATTAATCTGTGACTTTCGTTGAGATATCTCAAGCAACATAAAAGTTCATTGTAAATGTTGATTTTGAACCGATGGCAGCTATATGATATAGTTGTCGGATTTGAACCGAAAAAGACGGACCTGCACGAAGTTTCATCAAGACATTGAAACGGACAGACAGGCGGACATGGCTATATTGACTCAGCTCGTCGCCCTGGTCAAGATTATATACATATAATTATATAAATTAAAAATTAAAAAACAATTGCGGGTGAGTCTGTCAGTTTTAATGGAAATGCCATATCAATGTTTAACATGTTAAGACAATACGGAACGGGGTTTCTTATTGGCAAACACTTTCGTCTTTAGCGTAACTACTTGCATATAGCCATTGAGCTGCCCGTCTGAGTCCAAAATTAAAAAGAAATTAACCAATATATATTCTGCACACTGGATTAAAATAAAATTTTAAGTGCAGGTACGTAGTCTATTGTCAGTTTTTATGATTACCGTACCGTAATTGAATTATATAGCAAATTTATGTATTTTCTTCAGTTACTCAATTATTGGGAGTATCAGCAGGTAATTCCGATCATCAATCATAATACATGATCAGTATTACCTGCTAAATGATAACACAGTTCAACAAAAAAAAGGCATTAAGCTACGGTGGAGCAAGCTCGACAGTAGGAGACCCTGTACTTTTTGAGTGCAAAGCGATCATTACAGATTGTTTCAGTTACAAAAAAATTCCATAGATGGCGCCACTACAAAGATATCAGTTGATTTTGCCGTAACATTGTTAGTTGAATAACTTCTGCGTTTATCATCCGATTTGATTGAATAAGGGCAAGAGATAGAATAACCTGCATACGAAGTTTGGTGCCTCTGGCTCTTATAGTCTCTGAGATCTACATAGGTGGACAAAAGGGACAGGAAGAAGGACAGACGGAAATGGATGTATCGATTTGGCTGTTCATGCTGATCAGGAATATACCAATATACTTTATGGGGTCTGCCACGCCTCCTTCTGCCTATTAAGCACATTTTTCCTTGCACAAACTTAATAGACCCATTTATACTTTTTAAAGGTACTGGGCTTAAAAACCGTGAATCAAATATGCCCATTTTATAATCGGCAACTATGTATTTTTGAATAGTTGAATTATTGAATTTCATTTATGATATATATTATATCATCTATATATAAAATTTGTCCTAGTTGATTTACTGACTGACGAGAAATCAAACTGTAGCCCAAACATGTGAAGGTATTGAGCTAAAATACAACATAGCTGAGACACAGTTATCGTGTGATAGGGCTGCGTTTTTTGAGCTATCGAAACCAAACCCGCAGACTATGTATTTCCTACTATATTTAACATCCTGAAAAAACTTGGTCAAGATCGGACGACTTTATCATGTAGCTGCCATAGGAATAATCGTATGCAAGTTTAACTTTAAAGTTAAAATTGAGCATACTCGAATTTACCTAAAAAAATTTTCCTTAATTTTTGCAGATATACGGAATTACAATTTTTGGCGTCTCGCCGAGCAGCTGCTGCAGCTGCTGCAGCTTCTATACTACCAAGTTCGTCTTCTAGTAACCATGGCCCCACAACAACAACAACAGATGTGAGTAGCTCGGTTCCAGTTTCAGTTCCTGCATCTCCAATGCCGTCAGCGGTTTCAGACTCGACACCCGTCTCTACGCATGCATCGACCGCGAATGGTAGCGCAGGTAGCCATACATTACTGAGTAATGCAGGACATCACCACCATCATCATTTTCATGGTCATAGTGTCGGTATGACTGGTCAATCGCAGCAGCATGATTTTCATCCGGCTTACAGAATCCCTGGGTATATGGAACAATTTTATTCGATACAACGAAGCAGCCCAACCGCCTCTTACCATGGTAATTACCTATCTAACTTTCAAAATGCGCCGTAGCCCAACATTACGTTCCTATATTTCCTGTATTGTTCTCTTATAATCAGGGACTACAAGGTTTCATAGTTAGTACCGGAACTTAAACCAAAACTAAGTAACTCGTGTTCCTTTTTGAGCACCTTTCGCCAACAATTTTTGCTGTACATAGAGTACATAGTCTCGTAGCCTCGTACTCAGCACAAAAAACGTAACATATATAGATATTACCACATTAGAAGATAAACACAAGCACGCATAAAACAAGAGCGTCACTATATTGAACAATTATTATTGGATATCTTTCGTGTTTATTATCCGATTGGGATCAAATGTACGGTGTAGTAACATCACCATAAGTATTATTAATATCAAATCTAAAATCTCTAACTTGATAATTACTAGATTATGTTTTTTTTGTAATTTGTTGAAAGAAAGGGCAACTCATGCAACATTTAACCAACATGAAATCATCATTTGTGCCAAATTTCAAATCTCAATGTCTCTTAATTTGTAGGCGAGGGGGTATAATAAACAAATTATTTGTATTTTTAAACACCGGGGGTATACTAAGTTTGGTTTGGCAGACCCCATAAAGGAAATATATTCTTGATCAGGGCGAGAAGCTGAGTCGATATCGCCATGTCCGTCTGTCCGTCTGTATGTCTGTCCATGTAAGTAACAAGATCTCAGAGATGGTAAGACCTACGAACACGAAATTTGGTAAGAAGACTTCTTATACTTGCACGCAGATCAAGTTTATTTCAAATTTTGGGTGCCACGCCCCCTTAGCCCACAAAGTAAAAAAATTAACAAGCTAGAGTCATGAGCTTCGGCAGGAACAATACTTGAGTTCATAAGGATGCATTGTGAAAATTTGATCAAGATCGGATAATAAACACGGAAGATATCCGCAATTTTTTAATTCTTTAATTTAATGTGTTGTTGCTGTAAGTTTACGCTCTCTCTTATGTGGTCATTCGTTGAAGCATTTACATATACATATATACATGTGAATGAAAGCGCGCATTGTATTGAAGTGAGTTTTCGCCCTATCTCCCTCCTCTTTCAAGTAGAGTGGTAGAGGTGCCATGTAGGTAGACAGGAGATCATGGTTCGAATCCCAGTAAAAGCATGCTTAAATTCTTTAATTTTTTTTTCAATTTTTGTTATACATTTAAAAATTGTTTTTTATGTTTCCATTTAGTTATTTTGAAAATAACGTGCACATTGTTGCTTAGACTTTTAAATACAAAACAGACAGCACAAACACGAAACACAAATATAATTAATAGAAAATTTGAGTTGCGTTCTCTACTACCCCGGGGTACTCTACTGCGGGCTCTCCCGACTGAATGATATTAGACCCTGTACTTTAAAAAAGTACAAATAGGTCTATTACGTTTGTACAAATGTGCGTAAGAGGCAGAAAGAGGCGTGGCAGACCCCATAACGTATACATATTCTTGATCAGCATCAACAGCCGAGTCGATATAGCCATGTTCGTCTGTCTGTCTGTCCCTTTTTTGAGTAACTAGATCTCAGAGACTATAAGAGCTAGAGAGACAAAATTTGGCATGTATGTACATCTATATCTTGCATTGAACGAGTTTGTCCTAGATTTTTGCCACGCCCACCTCCGCCCCCGCAAATTAAAATACAAAGTTTCCAAGTCGAATTGATTTTAAGTATGTATAATACAGACTATGGCCCGAACCTGTCCTGCAAATTTCATCCAAATCGGATGATAAACGCGGAAGTTATTCTACTAACAATGTTACGAGCAAAATCAGCTGATATCTTCGTAGTGGCGCCATCTATGGAAATTTTTTGAAACTTAAACAATTTGGAGTGATCGCTTTGCACTCAAGAAGTACAGGGTCTCCTACTGTCGAGCTTCCTCCACCGTAGCTTAATGTATTTTTTTTTTAAGTTTTGTTATACATATAAAAATTGTTTTTTATGTTTTCATTTAGTTATTTTGAAAATAACGTGCTTATTGTTGCTTAAACTTTTAAATACAAAACAGACAGCACAAATACGAAACACAAATATAATTAATAGAAAATTTGAGTGGCGTTCTCTACTACCCCGGGGTATTCTACTGTCGGGCTCTCCCGACTGAACGATATATTTAGTATTATAATCGATACAGTACTTAGATCAATTGAATATTTTACAGATCCGTATGCCAACTGTTCGCCTGCATTTCATCTGGCCGGTCTGGGCTTGGGGTCCGGAGAGTATTTAGGTGCTCGTGGCATGGGATCGCTAAGCGAGCTTCATCATGCTGCTGTGGCGGCAGCAGCAGCTGCTGCAGCAGGGTCACTAGCAAGCACCGATTTTCATTTCAGTCTGGATGGCAATGGGCGGCTTAACAGTCCCCGTCCGGGTCCGGTTGGTGGAGGCAGCATGCGCGCCAGCATGAGCCGAAAACGTGCACTTTCCTCATCGCCGTACTCGGATTCATTCGACATCAATTCAATGATTCGATTCTCACCCAATTCCCTGGCCACTTTAATGAATGGATCACGTACAAGCAGCGCCGCTAGCGGATCCTACGGTCATCTGTCAGCCGGAGCAATCAGTCCAATGGGCCCTATGGCGCACTCTGCTATGACCCCGCATTTGCAACAGTTGCAAGCCCATTTGCTGCGAGCTAGTGCCGGACTTCTGCATCCTGCAATGACGCAACAGCAAGTAGCGGTAGCGGCGGCTGCAAATTATACCATGAGTCATGCACCTAATGGGGGTGCGCTCCGTGTCAGTGAGTTCCCTACAAATTCGAAAGAGTTAATCTTAGGGTCCGCTAGCCAAGCTTCGACCCCAACTTCCACAATAACCAGTGCTACTCTGGACGAGGCAGTGCCGATCGGACCAAAAAAGGTAAGTCGGCCGCTGTTCATACAAAGTGTGTTTTCATAATAACCGAACTTTTAGTGCACACTGCCTCCGAACTAAATAAATATATAAATTCGAAAAGTAAATTTGAGAAATTTTTAACTAAAAAAGTTCGGTTCGGGCTTTCAAATTTAAAATAATCAATGTTAAAAAAAATCTCACAAAAAAAAAAATAAAGCGCAAGCTAACTTTGGCATTCCAAAGTTTGGATACCCTTGCAGAGCTCTGCATAAGCCGTCCCTTTTGTACAAAATTTGTTAGATGGTGATTTCGAACCGATCGTTCATATGACAGCTTTATGATATGGTAATCCGATTTGTAGCAAAATTGGTCAGGCTGTTTATAACTATACCAAATACACAATCTTTGAGTATGGTTTAAGTATCTTAAGAAACAAAAAAATTTTGCCAAATGTGGTGTTTCAAGGTCTTACAATCTCTAAGATCTTTTTATTAATACGGACAGACAAAGGGACGTGGCTTTATGGACTGATGCTGCTGGGTCTGCCACGCCTCCTTCTCCCTGTTGCATACTTTTTTTTTACCAAACTTAATATACTCCCACAGGGTACAATAAGTAAAAGGTATAGACTCAAATTTAGCATACACAAAAGTTAATATCTTCATGATGTCTGCTGGAAATTGCAAAGTCATCGGTAAATAATCAAAGTAGATGACTGCACGGGTTCTTTGACTTAAATTAAAAATTCAGTTATTTTAGATCACTCAACATATATTAAAAATGACTATATACATTTAAAAACACTTTTATTTAAGTACTACGATAACGATGCAAGCAATCCTGATCAAAATCGTACAACCAAGAATAATAACATCAATAAACCGCTTGAACAACCATCGTCAACATCTGGGATCGTTGCACAAGTCGAAGCGGACAGCGCAACGGCAAATGACATAGAGCGGCGACAAAAAAACAAAACTTTGGTTGGTATTATTGGACATCGAGAGAATATTACCCATGATGATCGTGGTCATGGACACCAGATAAACGAGTACGATTGTACGACCGCGGACACAACGGATATTAAAGATGAACCCGGTGACTTTATAGAAACTCATTGCCACTGGCGCAATTGCGGTATTGAATTCAATACACAGGATGAGCTCGTAAAGCACATTAACAACGATCACATTCAAAGTAGCAAAAAAGCTTTTGTCTGCCGCTGGGAGGATTGCTCGCGTGGTGAAAAACCTTTTAAAGCGCAGTACATGCTTGTTGTACACATGCGCCGTCACACCGGAGAAAAGCCCCACAAATGCACTGTAAGTAAAAATGACAGCAAACAAATAGAGCCCTGTAATTATATTTTCTTTCGACCTATATTTGGCAATTGATATCAACTGCTATCTTCGTAGTAGCAACAATCCTTCTTGAACGCCTTGTACCAAACAAATTTTTTTACTGGTGACTTTCACCAATTTCACCATTTCGCATTTTACTATAAGTACAGGGTCTTCTACTGTCGAGCTTCTTTCACCTACTGGTTACTGCAGTTGATATCAATTGCCCGTAATATTGTTATTTTAATAGCTTCAGCGTTTATCATCCGATTGGAATGAAATTTTATGTACCAAAAAAAGGGGTCCATTAAATGTGCTTTTGTAATTATAGTTTGAAATTTTGATTTTCGGTTTACGGGGTGGAAGTAGGCGCATCGAAGTTCGAAAAAAAATATTCTGTGCCAGATATAGATGAGCCAAGCTTAGTGTTTCTTAACTCTTAAAGTCTCTGAGTTTTAAATGCTATCCGTTTATTGCTAGATCAAGATAAAATCTTGAGGACAGGCTCAAATTATTATAATATCGTCCTGTCCATCACTTGTCATTTTGTTTGTGCGTCAACGGTAAGCAAACAGTCTGTCGACAATATGCGAGAAAAACAGTGTGAGCCGATTCCATGGCGTGCACACCCCTGCTCTATACATTCATGAGATGACTTTACATGCTGGTGACCGAATTACCTGTACTAAATTCTTGTTTGATTAATACACACTGGGAGCATTAGATTCTTCCTGCGTGTTTATCTCTCGCAATATAGGGAGGAGTGCTGCCAGAGGAGCTGGTTTATATTATATTTTAAATGTCACAGTTCTATAAACTTTGTATCTAATTTCGTTCTTGGTTATTTATAGTTTGAAGGTTGCTACAAGGCTTACTCACGGTTAGAAAATCTTAAAACTCATTTGCGATCGCATACGGGTGAGAAACCGTACACTTGTGAGTATCCGGGCTGCAGCAAAGCCTTCAGCAATGCCAGCGATCGTGCTAAGCACCAGAACCGAACCCATAGCAACGAGGTAAGTTAATGACTAAACATTGTCTTGCACATCGCTTATTTAAAATTACTTTAATCAACAGAAGCCGTATATTTGTAAAGCACCTGGGTGCACTAAACGTTACACTGATCCCAGCTCACTGCGAAAGCACGTAAAGACCGTCCATGGGGCCGAGTTCTATGCCAATAAAAAACATAAGGGCTTACCTCTGCATGATTCCAATTCTGGATTGGATAGGGAAAAACACAGAGATAAGGAAACCGACCAACATCACAATCAGTTGCAGGAACAACATATTGATTCGAGCCCGTGTAGCGAAGATCTGCACTCTGGTAAAGCAATCAGTGTTTCAAGTCCAAGCATTAAATCTGAGTCGGATGCTAACTCTCCTGCGCACTTAGCTGTACATGGCGGGTCTTCTTCCGTTTCCGATTGTCTGATGCATAGTTACAGGCAAGATGATCTTCGTGCTGCCAGCGTACCAACTGACGAAGGTTGGCCCTATAACGAAGATATCGACGCAGCTGATCTTCCGATTGTTTTGCGAGCTATGGTTAACATAGGTAACGGAAATACAGCTTGTGCCAACGTTGGCGGTGCTTCCACGGTTCGTCAGCGTTTTCGCAGTCGTCTACAGACCAAGGTCTTTAGTACAAGCAATTCAATGCTATCTAATATACCAGAGAGTAATCGAGTTATTGGAATGAGCGAATTAAATCAACGTATTACTGAACTCAAAATGGAACCGGGCACAACATCCACTACTCCGCAACTGCAAACCATGATCTCAGGTCAAAATCAATATTCAGGGCCATCGATTGGTAACTATACCGGTATACAATTGTCCGAACAGGGATACTCGCCATCACATCCATCAGCAACAGGAGTAGCTATGCAAGCTCAACTGAGGCGTGATAGCCAGAACTCTAATGCTAGCACATATTACTGTAGTATGCAGAGTCGACGGAGCAGTCAGTCGTCTCAGCTCTCTTCAATATCGACAATGAGGGCCCACCCAGTATATAATGCAACATCGGGCTCAGCGTCGCTATACGATCCAATATCACCAGGATGCTCTCGTCGGTCAAGTCAAATGTCTAATGCAGTCGTGTCGAATGCACAAATCCCTACACTAATTATGAACAGTACTTGTAATACCCATATGGAGGGTAATTTGACGAATGCTGGAATTCAGTGTCGAAGCAGCAGCTTACCCCCACCACCGTCATCCCATTTGATTGCAACACACTTGCAACGCTTGCAGTCAAGCAGTCAGGATGCGAGTGCCTACTATCACAATCAAGGTCAAAAGATTGTTCAAAACGGCGGACGATATTCAACTTCAAATGCTTTTCAATCCCCGCCAATTCCAAATTATTGTACTTATGCAGATGCTGAGCATTTGATGCAAAATGTCGGCCATCCTAGGCGGCAGTCAGAGCCTATAATGGCACAGCAGAGATCGGAGAGGATGATTACGTCTCCTTCCTTTAATACCAATTTTCAGAACATTCGCAGCTCTAGTGTCTGTATTAACAGCAACAACAATAGAGATAGATCGTGCCCCGCAGCAACGGTTTCATCTTGTTTACCAAATAAAAATAAGGAAGGTGCAGGTGACAGCGATATTGCCAGTGGCACCACAGCCAATAATATGACACTTGATTATCATCCAAATGAGAAGGTCAACTTGGATGAGGTCGAGGAGCTTATATTACCTGATGAAATGCTGCAGTATCTGAACTTAGTTAAAGAATCAGAAAAATATCCAAGAAATGATATGCTGGAACGAATGTCACTCAAGTCACCAGATACGTGTACTGCCTCTGCATCCGTACCAACAGGCCTGGCCAATTGTCCTTCTCCAGTAATGGAACTCAAGTCTACACCATTCGGACATACAATGTTAACACTTGGAACTCCATATACTCAACGAAACTATGAATCCGGCGGTATATCTAACACCCCTCGGCATAAAGTGAAATATATGCACAGATCTATTAATAATTCGCAAACACAAGATCCTTGTGATCCAGTCTCAAGCCTGGTTCCGAACCTTACTCCGCCTAATTACGATCCTCATAATCCCATAATTGATTCATCTATGACAAGTATTCCTGAACTGTCTACAGGGCATATGGAATCTAATCAAGATGTATATAGTGGAAACGAAATACAATGTAGGGTTGTAAGTCAATCCCAGTTGTCACCGACTACCGCAAATATGCAAGGAAATTGTCCAACACAAATGACCAAGCTGACCAACCAGAGTCAGAGTCAGAACTCTTGTTTGCTAAAAACAATTGCTGTCGAATTGAAGTCGGGAACGAACCCTATGGCAGCAGATCCAAAAATACTTTCACATCAGCATCACCAGAATACAAACACAATGCAATCTGACACTTATCAGCGCACCTTAGAATATGTTCAAAGCTGTCAAAATTGGATGGAGACCAATATTAATACAACAGTGTGTAATTTTCAGGTGGGTGGTAGTATTATTAATACTGCTGCCCATAACAACAATCTTATTTGGACGGACGTAAGCAGCTCTACACACCCGCATCCTCCGAGCACAAACATGATAATAAATGATATGTCAACATCGTTAAGCTCACTTTTGGAAGAGAATCGGTACCTACAGATGATGCAATAACTTTTGAATGACATTCACAAGGGTGTCGGGGTGTCTTCACCAGGATTCCTCAAGATATCTTGTAGCGAGTACCCTTGACTAGACCGATATTAATACAAATGTAAATCATCAAACACAAATTTAATTGCGGTGTCAACCACCTCTAAGAAATTAGGTCTACCTATTTTGAAAGGCTGACAACAGACATGAGCATTCTTGAATACCATCGAAGGTTTTACCCCTCTTTATTTATCAATGTGGAACCGGAAATAATTGTTATATTAAGTGAAATAATCCCTTTTAATAGTTATTTTTGATTTTTTAAACCTATTAGCATTATTTAATACTTTTTAAAATAAAAGTTAAAAATAATTGTTTTTGTCGATTTTAAATTATATTTATCAAGAATAAAAGTTACTATTGATTTTTATCAATCTTTCATAATAATTATTTTTGACAGTTTTTACATAAAAGTCTCTAAGAACTCTTATTTGTGAGAGAATACAAAATGCCAACAACCTTTATTGTTTGAAATTTGTTATAAAAATCATATCAAATATCTTTGCTAATAATATTGGTAGGATTTTCAAAATTGAAACACCATATATTATATAAATTACATACATATTTTGATACCTTGATCCGATAACAAATAAGGAAGGCATATACTATATAAAATATGTAAAAAAAAAATGACAAAAAAAATTATAAAAAACTGATAAAAAATAAAGATCATTCTGCTAAATATATTTAAAATTCAACAACAACAATTATTTATAAATTTATTTTTAAAAGTCTTAAATATAAACTCAGTAGCTGTATGCAGAGATACTGCAATTACAAAAATTTTGCTATATTTGAACCACAAATTAAATTATTAATAACACTTATTGCGGGTCCCTGATTCAAAGAAAAAGCAACAAAACTTTTACTAAATTTCATATATATAAGTATTTATACTATATAAACTGTATGTGTGTTAATACTCCTAGCGTTGATAAAACCAAATATATAATATATTCTGTAAATTTACTCTCATATCACCACAACAATTTATGCCTTTAACGTGTAACTACTTTCAGGAGTACTGTTTTTGAATATACTTGTATATATTTAAACACAATGCAGGATCAAAATGAATACCCTATTATAAAAAGTTGAATTATCTAATTCAAAGTAAAAAATTTTATGAGGAAAAATCACTCAGCCATACCAAGATGCATTTCTAATTTAAGGTAGCCATAATATATGTATTCACATAATATCTGTCTTCCCAAATTAAAACGATTCTCTTCGAATATCGATAAAAATAAAAACTATAAACTGAGTCTTTAAATCAGCGGTGGTTACGTAGTGGGAGCAGATTTTTGCTGTTTTCGTTATTTCAGATAAGGCATGATATTGCTTGCTCAGCTCGCTAGGTCTGGCGATCTTTTGAACACTTTTAAATTATGACCGTAATAAAAATTATTTTATTAAATTTGTACGCAGATCAAAATTATTTAAAATTTTGGATGCCCCGCCTCCAAATCGAAAAAAAACGACATAACTAAAGCGATGTTATAGCTACAGACTTCAGATTTGGCACGTGTGAGGATAAGAAGGGTCCGGATTGATGGGAAATTTTGGATGAGCCATCCCTTTCTCCCACAAATCGCAAAAAAACGATAGCTCTGGTAATTCCAAACGATCGCGCTAATGTTATGTGCATGAGTGTGTAAAGTGTTTGCATATACATATGTATATATATTGAGCAGGTTAATTCTGTTTGCATCAGGGATTCTAACCATAAACAGAACCGTAATTCTTAACCGTACCCGAAAAAAGCTAGTACTTATCTAGTATTTCGAAATCGAAACTTATGAGAAACTGTTAATCATAAGTAAACCGAAAGAACAAAATTTTAAGAAACCGCTAACCGAAAAGCAAAAGTCGATCCAAACCGTAACCGAAACTGAAACCTTAATTCGTTTCGGTTTGGATTCCCGGTTTGCATGCATATGGAACTTAGCATCGTGCTTTACTTCTACAGGGTATTTTACTGATGGGCGATCCCGACTGAAAGATATTTTTTTTTGCCCTATGACTCTGGCGTGGTTGTTGTTGTATTCATTGTCATATAGCTCCCAAGCAAAGATTTCGTGCCCACCGCTGCTTTAAATAAATATTTATATAAAATATATATAGTTGCGCTCATACCAAAGCTCGCAAGAAGCTAAAACAGAGTTGCCAATACAACACATAAAATAAACAAAAGTTGCATGCAGCTGTTGCTGCAGCTGTTTGTTAATTCAAAAGAGGAAACAAACGCTCTGAAAAATATCATAAATGATGGATTATCTGAGTATTGAATGGAAGGAAAAAGGAAAAGTGAATTTTATGTATTTTATGAATTACATAAATGAAGATATTTGGTATATATAAAATTTAAAGACAAGTTTCAGTTGTGGTCCATAGTCTCCCGATCTTGTTTTTGTTCAAGCGCCTTTTTGATTTTGTTTCAGATGCCTCCATTATTCTTTTTCGATAGTTCACCCATCACTTTTAGCTGACTAGCAGCTGAAATTAGAGCGCGACATATATTTTTCTTATCAGTCGCTAAACGACAGCGTAATGGCAGCTAAAAACAGTGCTGAAAAACGCTCGTGCTTTAAGATGGCAACTTTTACTGGGGATCGCACTAGCGAAAAGTCACAACAGAAAATTCGCCGAAATTCGAAAAAAAGCCGCATACCCTGTGGTAGTAGGGAACGCCAAACAAAGTTTCTTCTAAACATAAAATGAAAAAAATTGTAAATGTATAACAAAAATTTTAAAAATAAATAAGTAAAGAATTTAAACGCCCTATTACTGGGATTTGAACCACGATCTCTCTGCCTACTCGGCACCTCTACCACTAGATAACTTGAAAGAGAGAGAGAGGGCGAAAACTCACAACAAAAACACATTGAATTAAAGAACTAAATAATTGCGTCTTTCTTGCGTGTTTATTATCCGATCTTAATTAAATTTTCACAATGCATCCATATTTATTTTAGTATTGGTCGTGCTAAATCCCAAGTCTCTAGCTTGATTATTACCAGCGCTATGTATATGTTGATCTGCGTGCAAGTGTAAGAAGTCTTCATACCAAATTTGGGGTTCCTAGCTCTTACCATCTTTGAGATCCTTTCGTTCATACATAACGTGCTCATTGCGAAGACTTTTAAATACAAAACAGACACAAATATAAACGAAACGAAACGAAAACGAAACACAAATATAAAATTAATAGAAAATATGAGTGTCGTTCTCTACTACCCCTGGGTATTTTACTGTCGGGCTCTCCCGACTGAATGATAAATTTTGTTTTATTTTTGTGCTCTAGTCACAGCACTTTTCTGATTTTCACAACAATTAGCAAAAGTCGAGGAAAAATTCAATAGTCCTTTTGCATTTGGTTGAATTCTACTTTCTTTCGTTTTCTCCAATTGGGATACTCAGTTTATTTGTCACACAAAATCAAGACAAAATGAAGACGCTTTTCCGAACGGAGCACCACAACATACTGATGAGAGCCTTCTGGTCAGTCAGAGCACAGGTGTCCCGTCTACCATAAAAATGGTCACGGTGGATGAGGAGGTGGCAAGAAGTCTATAAGTCAACAAGGCCCCTGGCCCTTATAATATACCTAATCGAGCCATAAAAACAGCCCTTTCCCTACACCCCACCGCTTTTGTAGAGCTTTACAGCAGCTTGTTGCTACCAAAGCCAGGAAAGCCACCAAATGAGCCATCGTCTTTCAGGCCATTCTAACTGCTTAACACGTTGGGAAATATCCTGGAAAAGCTGATTTGTGCGAGACTGGAGGTAGCGATTGCAGAAGAAGGCAGACTTTCACCGAATCAATTTGGCTTCAGGAGAGCACGATCGACCATTGACGACATAAGTTTGGTAACAAATATAGCAAAATATCGCAAGCTTTCCAAAGCACAAGATGGCAGGAGGAACAAAGAAGTACTGTCAGTACTCAGTCGTTACGTTAGATATAAGGAATGCCTTCAACACTGTCAGATGGGACAGTATACTCCATGCACTGAATGGTTACTCTGTCCCTGAGTACCTTCTGGATATAATCAGGAGCTTCTTCAGAGAAAGGCAGCTGCAGTATTACACCGATGATAGCAAAAAAACACACCACGTGGCCGCCGGAGTTCCTCAAGGATCTGTATTGGGGCCTCTTCATTGCAACGCCATGTATGACGGAGTTTTGCGGAGAGTACTTCCCTCAGGCCCATCAATCGTTGGATTTGCTGATGACGTGGCTTTAGTTGTGGTTGGCAAGGAGTAACGTTGGACTGAGCAGACATGTAGCTCTTCCATAAACTGCGTCCAACGCTGGATATCTTCTCCTGGGCTACAACTAACAGCCAATAAAACCGAAGCTGTATTAGGGAGCACCTGGAATTTATCCAAACCAAGGCTGCAGCATCCAACCGGTCACTCTCTCGGGTTATGCTTAATACTCGCGGGCCCAAGCAGCAACGCCGATTACTGCTCATATCGACACAGCGTTAGTAATCGCAGGAATGGTACCGATTGACGAGCTGGCTAGTCGACACCATTTACAAGACTGTAAAAGAAAACTCCAACAACGGGCCTTCTCTAAGCAGCATACGATCGTTCTCCGAAGGGGCGCTGGACTCATCGACTGATCCCCAATCTCGCAGACTGGATAAAAAGAAGACACGGTGAGGTAAACTTTTACATCACGCAAATCCTATCAGACAACCGGTGCTTTCGAAGGTACCTCTAGAGGTTCGGCCACGAAAGTTCAGACGATTGCCCTGCGTGTGGCGAAGTATAGTAGAGGATGCCCAGCACGTAATGTTCAGATGCCCCAGGTTTACACAACTCAGGGTAAGGCTGGAGGAGGTAATGGGTGGCCCCATCACCGAGAGCAACTTCATTAATCGAATGCTGGAATCGTCCATCAAGCGGCCAGTAAATTTAAAGCAGCGCTCATGACGGAGCTGAGGAGTGAGGAGCGCAACAAAAGGACCTCATAAACTAGCTATAGACGGCACCGAGGGACCTACGAAGCAGTGCCTTCCGATCATACCATGGGCACCTGGTGTCTCCTATAGTTTTCTTGTTTGTTGTACCTTTTTAAGTTAAATAGTAAATAAATGGAAAAAAAAACACAAAATCAAGACAACTTTTTGGTGGCAGGGGAGGGAAAGTAATGCCCATTTATAGTGGAATATTTTAGTATTTTGTATTAGCCTTATTCGTTTTGACATGATAAATAAAGTAAGTTGTGTCGTATGCATTCAGAGTTTGTTCAAACACCGCTGGATTACTGGATTATATTCATGTATGTAGTGGCAGCATAAGTACCCAAGCAATCAGCTGACTATGGATGCGGCAAACGCAATAACACCACATTTGGGATTTTTTCGTCAGCCCCATCGTAACCGAAAAATTAGTAGTTAATGCAGTAAAATTACTAATGGAGCTAGATAGTTGCAGATGGGAATAACAATCTAGAATGGGCTTAAGTATATAATACTCTCCCATAAAGAGAAGTTAAAAATGAATATGTATTCAATGGTGATAAAGCTTAGTATCCAGTAAACTGAAATCCATTCCGATACCCTAAAACTTTATATTAAAATATGGTGTCGTATTGAAATCGTTATGCTTTTACTGTTGAATCCGCCAGACAGTATGTAGGCAATCAAAATGATTGAGTTGCCGAAATGAATTTGCAGCACTGTTTGACAAATTTCGAATTTTCAATATTCTGGCAATCAAAAGGAAGTGAAATACCGCAGAGCTAAGCAATAACAACAAAATTGGATGGAGCTCTTCGATGAAGAAGACAAAATTCACCTTATTCAGAAGGTGGAGCACTGGATATCATTGTAAGATTTAACCCATGAAAAAACATAACAACATAACAATCCCATAATAACTGTCTTTGTCGCTGCAAATGCTATTTTTAATTTTAATTGGTAGTCCATTTCAACTCGTTTTTGTTTATATTTTGCTATTTAGTTTGCACAGCTGAAGCAACAGTATAGCCACTCAATTTTTTTTTGGGATATTTTAAATCCTTTGAGTAGTGTTTGTGGTATTTTTCTCATACTAGCCAGGTTCGAAATACATTGTACTTTTTACTCGCAGAACATTTCGGTCTACCGGATACTATGCTTTAAACGATAATATGAATTTGCATATGTTTGGTATTAACATAAGCACTTACAAACATTTAAACACTAAGTGATGTATATATAGACTAGCAGCCAACAACAACAAATCAGTGTTCTCGTATTAAAATTCGGGGGGTTGTTATGTTACATGTTGGCAGTATGAATCAGCGTTTTACTTCTAACATCATTCCCATGCACTCCCCGAACATGTACTCAGTGGGAATAGGGCATAAGGGAAAATCTGTTACACTGTTTATACGGAGAGAAGAGCGTGAAAACAGCTCACGTATTTCTTGAAAAATACGTGTATAAACACTATTACATGTATTTGAGCTACACACGAAAGTTGACTATGAATTCAGCCAAAATGCGTGTAATAAGGCGTTTTTTTTTAGAGTGTGGCTAAAAATAATAAATCAGCTGCGTCAGTCGTAAAGAGAAAAGTAAAAGCCCATTTAATTAATTAAATAGAAAAATGGAATTAAAATGAACTCCTGGATCTTCTTAAGTAGGACAACAAGCTTGGGGACATAAACAAATTCTTTTGTCAATTTAAAAATTGCATTAACCATAATACCTACTACACGGTACTCTACGCAGGTTGTCAGCTTAAATATGCAGATTGATTTCTGCTTTTCCAAGGGCACAGGAATTGTTAAAAAGTGTGATTGCTTTGGAATATGTGGACGCAGAAGGTGACATAATTCAAAAAACGATTTCTTTCACATTCTGAGGTTTTTAAAGAATAAATTTTCGTTTTTGGAGTGTTCTATCAGTGTCCAATATGCCGTGCTTCTGGGCCTACTCTTAAATCTCCGCAATCTTGGCTTTTGACTTGATACAGCAGCTGCAGCTGGTAAAACTGCATCAGCATCATCAGACATTCCACCATTTTATTTTTATTTTATTTTTATGTAATGTCGACTAAGTGCAATCGACATACGAATATAAAAGTTACATTAAAATTATATATAAGCAATTAAGAATGTCTTATAAAAAAGAAAAAAAAAGTTATTATGTATAATTATATATATATTTATATTTTGGGGGAGTTCAAATGAAGATCAAATTACTCGGATCCAACATTTGTTGCAAGGATTGGGGAAAACCCAAGAAAAACCCAATTAGGTCTGATATAATGTTAGTGTTAGTTATTATGGGCCACAAAGAATAAGATAGATTATTTAACAGTAAAGGTTGAGGCCTCTGCATTGAACACATAGTAAAGTTTATTATAATCCGTACAGAGCACTCGAAAGGGTTCATGCAGGGAATAGTTATTAGTACAAAGACTAAGGGATATTGGTACAAAATTATGGGTATGTCTGGATGGAACTGAGAAATTAATTTGACTTAATAAATATGAGGAATCAATTTCACCAGTTACTTATTTAATCATAAACATGGCGCCAAGCATAATACGACGGTTACTTACTGACTGATAAAGCAACATGTTTATCAAACTTCAGTTTATGGTCAAGGCGAATACCAAGATCATTTACTTCATCTAATCTAATAAGGGGTACCAAATTAAAAAGTCATAACCTTGCATTTAGGACAATTAAGATTTAACAAATTAACTTTGCACCAATTATAAAAGCTAACAAGATCTGCTTGCAGTAAATCAGAGTAAGAACAGTCCTTAAATGACAGACACAATATAACATCATGTGCATATATTAAAATGATAGAGTGTAGAATAACAGAAGGAAGATCGTTAATAAAGAGCTTAAATAAAAGAGGGCCAAGATGACTACCCTGAGGAACACCAGATTTTACCAAGACGGGCCTCGAAATGGCAGACTGGAAGACAACGTTTTGTGTTCTGTTAGTAAGGTAATCGGATAACCATATAGAAGATTATATGGAAAGCCAATTAAGCTCAATTTATTCAGTAAAAGACAGTGGTTAACAGAGTCAAATGCTTTACTGAAGTCGGTATAAACTACATCAGTCTGCATTTTATTTTTAAAACCCTTGTTCACTAAAGAAGAATATTCTAGCAGGTTTGTGGTTGTAGACCTATGCTTCACAAAACCATGTTGGTAAGGTGAAACAATAGAACTACAAAAACGAGTAATTTGTGAAGTAATAATTTTCACAGAGAGCTTAGGTGTAGCAAACATTTTCGACGCAACCTGGCAACCCATCGGGGCCTGGGGAGAATAATGGCTTAATTTAATTTAATTCACACAGGATATAGGAACAGGTTATATAAACAGAAGTTCGACAAACAGTTAATTTAATGGCAGCAAACTCAATATTAGACAAGCAACAAATTAATTCCGAAGAAATATCAGTGTCAACTGCGATTAATACGCCTCCACCCACTCGTGACAAACGGTCACATCTGTAAGTGGTGTACTTGTTAGTGAATAATGCTTAATTAGATATTTCAGGCTTTAACCAAGTTTCAGTGAAGGCAAGAATTTTATAATCAAATGAGATACTATTTACATATAGATTAGTTAATTTAGATCTAAGGCCTCTAACATTTTGATATGCTAACAGGAAAGGTAAATTTAGTTTTTTGAAAGGTTAGTTGGGTTAACTGTGGTTAAGTTCACAGGCAGCGAGACATTAGGTTTACTTCTTTTGTGAGAGGTTAACTCCTTCATAAATTTAACTCCTTTATTAAATTTAGTTTTGCCTGTACTTGGTCCATTACGCGGCTGTGCCTCCTCTCCATTTCATTGGAAACTAATTTCGCATTGTAGCTTTGCTGATCCAGATGAAATAATTTTGCAGCTTTTATTATATTATTTACACTCTTGTTTTAAAAGCTGTTTCCAAGCGGACGTTGCATTTTTAAAATTTTTCTCAAGTCTGGCAGCTCTGTTTGTCTTATTACGCGAAATGGTCGTGTGCCGTATAAACAATGGCAATTTTCATTTCGCGAATTTAGAAATACGTGAGGTAGTCCGTATAAACGTAGTATGTAATGATGCACCGCCATCGATAATATAGTTATATATCGATAGTACCATCGATTGTTTTTCAGCTATACTACTTATATGCATACACTTTTTTCCATTAATATCCGTGTGTGCGTGTATGCAATTCAGTGTATACAGAAACATATATATTCTTGACTAAAATGTTATATTTAAAGTAACCATTTCATTCTAAAACAATTACAACCGTAGTGGACACCAGTATGTAATGAGAAGCATCACGTCAAAATTTTGACTCAGTTGCACAGCTCATGCGTCGCCTGCATTTTGTATGAAACAACCATTTTGAATTTATTGTATGTGGAAATATAGGCTAAAAGAGTTTTAAAGAATGTTTAAACTGAATCTATCTAGTAATGGCGGCCTATTCTTGTTGTATTTCGTTTGTTTTTTGCAAATACGGTGTTTTATACACTGTACCGCTGTTGAGCACGGGCGCCGCGACACAAGCCCTTATATTGAATTAGATAAACAATCATCGGAATCGTCACCATTCAAGCAGTATCAATCCAGTGATATTGTGGCACAATTCACTTTGCCGCCTATAGTTATTGGCTCGTTTGGATCTGTAGGTAGCACTTCAACGTCTACGTTAGCGAACTTTGCCAATCGCTCAAATGCAGCATCAAATGGATCAGGATACAGTGTACAATCGAAAAACTATTTTACCCACCTTACTTTTGATCCCACGCATAACGTGATGTATGCGGGTGCTACAAACAAGATATTAAAATTAAATGAAAATTTACGCGTCCTATCTGAGGCTGTGACTGGCCCAAAACATGATGCACCGCAATGCCATGCAGGAGGTTGTCCGGAGGATGTCGAAACGGCACTCGTAAACAATTTCAATAAGATCTTGGTAGTTAGTTATGCCCATAACGATGGAATCCTTATATCATGTGGCAGTATTCGACAAGGTAATTATTTCAATGTATTTGTTTACTTACGTCCTTACTAAAATCTATTTATGATTCTCAACTGAACAAACTATATACAGCGCAGGCCCTAATAAGTGTCGCACTTAGTTTATCAAATAATAAAAATCTAGTGGGATTTTTATAACGAAAACAATTTATTTCTTTATGTTAAAGTATTTTTTTATGGATTTACATATTTAGCTCGAATCTATCTCCCATAGCTTTTTTTTACGAAGTCGTCGGGTATTTCGTCCCAAATTTTTTGTAAAAGACTCTTGAATTGCTCCAACTGTATAATTTTTAAATTCTTCAGTTTGGCCAACATGTAACCCCATATGCAAAAGTCTAATGGATTTAGATCCAGGAATAAAGCATGGAATGTTGTTTTTGCACCACCTTTGAACAGTTTTTGCTTTGTGAGCCGGAGCAGAGTCCTGTTGAAAGCAATAGGAAATATTTCCAAACATTCTGGTTGCATGAGGCAGAAAATACCTAACAAGAACCTCTTCCAAATAGTATTGTGCATTAATTTTAACACCTTTTTCAATAAACATCAGAGGGAGCAAATGTGCGTAACAGGCAGAAGGAGGCGTGGCAGACTCCATAAAGTATGTATATTCTTGATCAGCATCAACAGCCGAGTCGATATAGCCATGTCCTCTGTCCGTCTGTCCCTTTTTGAGTTCCTAGATCTCAGAGACTATAAGAGCTAGAGACACCAAATTTGGCATGTATGTACATCTATATCTTGCATTGACCGACTTTGTTTTAGATATTTGCCACGCCCCCTCCGCCCCCGCAAATTAAAATAAAAAATTTCCAAGTCGAATTACAAGAGCACCTTTGATGCTAGCGCCTGATTTTTAGTATGTATAGTACACTCTATGGTCCGAACCTATTCTGCAAATTTCATTTAAATCGGATGATAAACGCGGAAGTTATTCAACTAACAATGTTACGGGCAAAATCAACTGATATCTTCGTAGTGGCGCCATCTATGGAAATTTTTTGAAACTGAAACAATCTGTAATGATCGCTTTGCACTCAAAAAGTACAGGGTCTCCTACTGTCGAGCTTGTTCCACCGTAGCTTAATGCATTTTTTGTAAGCTTTTATCTTATTTTAATTGACATTTCGAATGGTCTTACGGCTTGCATTAAGCTCCTTTCCCAATTTTCTCGCCGAAACTGCACAATTTCTTCTTATTCTTTCACGTACAGTTTTAACCAAACCAGGAGTAGTACTGATACTTTTTCGCCCTCCTTTTTTATACCCTGGGGGTATATAAAGTTTGTTCAAAATAAAAAGTATGTAACAGCCAGAAGGACAGACCCCATAAAGTATATATATTCTTGATCAGGGCGACAAGCTGAGTCGATATAGCCATGTCCGTCTGTCTGTCCGTCCGTATGAACGAAAGGATTTTAGAGATGGTAAGACCTAGAAGCACCAAATTTGGTATGAAGACTTCTTATACTTGCACGCAGATCAAGTTTATTTCGAATTTTGGATACCACGCCCTCTTCGCCCACAAAGTAAAAAAAAGGGTAACACTGGCAATTAACAAGCTAGAGACATGAGCTTCGGCCAGAACAATACTTGAATAAATAGGGATGCATCGTGAAATTTGGTCAAGATCGGATAATAAACAAGGAAGATATCTGCAATTATTTAATTCTTTAATTTAATGTGTTGTTTTTGTTGTGAGTTTTTGCCCTCTCTCGCTTTTCTTGTTCCTTTAGGCATACATAGCCCAGAAGGAAATATTCCGCAGAAAAATTTACTAATTTGCCGCAGCCCGACTAAGATTGCATGCCGAGTTGGTGTAAAAGTCTTATTCGCTTTTACATTATCGTGATCGGGGTAATTTGGTAGGAAATCCTGAAAATCCCACGGCATGTTCCGCTACGAGCTCAAACATTTTCCTGAGTCCGTCATAGACCCATTCTGCAGGAAATTTAATTTCCATTTGTGCTGTAGGGAAATTCTAGTTGGGAATTCTTGCAAATTCCATTTGAAATTCTGGCTGGTATTTCTCCCTCGCTAGGGATCTGGCTGCTGCAAAAATAAAAGCGTATTACATACATATATTTTTTATTCAACTTTATTCCTTAATTTTATTTAACAAACATTTTGTTACAAAAGTTAAAATTAATTATTATTAAATAAATTAATACTGAAAAGAGATTAAACAAAAGTCGGAATACATTCATACATTAGGTTTTTATTTTGAATATTTTTCATTATTATTTATGTATACTTACATTCTATGATGTCCAGCATGTAATTTACGCATTTGAATTACCCTACATGTTGGCCAATTTTAGAATTTGAACCTGTATAAAACAATTACACAAGAAAATGCAAGAAAAACTAAGACTTACCATTTTATAAATGCGTTGTTCATCCAATACGCGTTCAAATAGCACTGCTGCGCAAAAGAGCCAACATAACAGAATGTAGCCGATTGCGACGTCTATTCCTTAAGCTAAGAGTACCCCAAACTTATAGACACCCCTTACAACGAAAAAGATTTCTTAGCTGAGTAATATGTGGAGCGCTCAGTATGTAACTCAGCATTACGTTTGAGCTCGTAGCGGAAGCTGCAGTAGACCTCTGAGCAAGAATTCCAATCTGAGTAACATGCTGAGCGCTCAGTATGTAACTCAGAAAAACGTTTGAGCTCGTGGCGGAAGCTGCTGTAGGATATTCGCACCCTGAACAACAGAGCGCGCTGCTGACATCCTGCAGCTTGAGGGATCGATCCCTACTTCATGTAAAATTTCGGTATCGCGGCCGTATCGACTTTGGTCTGTACATGCCCTCTGGATCGACTGGGATATACATATTTATGTACGTGCACGCTGTGCTAGAGTGAGTTTTCGCCCTCTCTCCCTCTCTCTTTCAAGTTATTAAGTGGTAGAGGTGTCACGTAGGCAGACGGGAGATCGTGGCTCGAATCCCAGTAAAAGCATGCTTAAATTCTTAATTTTTTTTTGTTTTAATTTTTGTTATACATTTAAAAAAATTTATTATATTTAGGAGAAAATTTGTGTGGCGTTCTCTACTACCCCAGGGTATTCTACTGTCGGGTTCTCCGGACTGAATGATATATTTTTTTTCCGTCCATTTTTTCACGAGATCTCTTTTTGCTTCCATCATTAACAAACTTCCAATATATGATATTTGAGCTGACTTCTAAGAAAACTGATTTCACAATAAACGTATGAAGAAGAAATAATAATGGGAGTTAGTCTGTGCGACTTTGTTAGAGCGCAGTGGCGCTTAAAAAAAGTGCGACACCTATTAGGGCCCACGCTGTACAAAATTGTGAGAAATAATAAGAACAGCTTAGGTAATAACCAATTCAGTTAAAAATATATTACATACTTATTTTGGCGCGCCAAATTTGGGACACCCTTGTAGAGCCCTATGCCGTCAGATTTTTATAAAAAGTTTGTTAGATGTTGATTTCGAACCGATTATTCATACGGATTTTGATTTGGTCAGCCTGTTTTAATTTATATAAAACACACAATCTGTGAGTTAAGTTAATATATGATACAGTTGTCCGACTTAAACCAAATTTGGTAAGAATATATAAAACAGTATTAAACACACAATCTGTGAATTTGGTTGAGATAACTTGAGAACTTCTAAGTTGACAATAAACCGAATCGGTATCCGACTCGGGATACCGAAGATACCTTTTCTTTAATGCTACTGTCGCTTTATCAGTGCTCATTGTAATTCTTTTGCTGTTTCAGGTGCCTGTGAGATCTACAATCTCTTGCGATTTCCAGTAACTCCACAGTTTGTTGCTGTGCCGTTAGCTGCGAATGATGAGTTAGCATCGACATATGCATTCGTTGGTCCAGCGCGATACTCATGGAAGGAGGAAGACATTCTCTATGTGGGCACTACGTTTACCAACGTAGGCGACTATCGTCACGATGTACCAGCAATATCGTCACGGCGCTTGGATGATTTGAACTATGCAGAGTTCTCAATTCAGCAGTCAATTATAAACATAGATGTGAAGTATCGTGATCACTTTTTAGTTGATTACGTGTATGGATTCAACTCGTCGGAGTATGCGTACTTTGTGCTTGTACAAAAGAAATCACACTTGGCTGAAGAAGCCGGTTATGTAACACGCCTGGCACGCATATGCATAACGGACCCCAATTATGACAGCTACACCGAAATAACAATTCAATGCACAGCCACAGATGATCATGCCGACTACAATATTTTGAGAGATGCTAAAATTACTCATGCCAGTCAAAAGTTGGCCCATCAAATGGGTATCAAAAGAGATGATCACGTGCTCGTTACAGTGTTCTCGCCATCAAAGGAAATTAGCGATCAACCAGAAAATAAGTCTGCCATGTGCATTTATAGTCTGAAGGATATTGAAGACGTATTCATTGAGAATATACACATGTGTTTCAATGGTACAATTAAGGATCGCAATCTTGGATATATATCTGGCACAATCAATGATGGAAGATGTCCAATTGTTGGCTCATTGGGAAACATTTACAACTTTTGCAACGTGGGACTCAAAATTAGTGGCGTTTCTCCAATTTCGGCCCAGGCTCTATTCCATTTTGAAAATGTGTCTGTTACCTCGGTGACAGCGACAACGACAACTGACCAACAGCATTCTTTGGCATTTCTTGGCACAGAAGCGGGAACTATCAAAAAAGTGTTGTTGTCTGGACAAAAACCTGGCGAGTACGAGGAGATAGTTGTAGACGCTGGAAATCGTATACTACCAAACACGATGATGTCTCCCAAAAAGGACTTTCTTTATGTGTTGTCGTTACGAAAGATAACCAAACTACGAATCGAACATTGCTCAATGTATACAAATTGTTCAGCTTGTTTGGAGTCTCGGGATCCCTTCTGTGGCTGGTGCTCCTTGGAGAAACGTTGTACAGTTCGATCTACTTGTCAGCGTGATACATCCGCGTCACGGTGGCTTTCTTTAGGCAGTGGACAGCAGTGTATTGACTTTGAATCAATAGTTCCCGATAAAATACCAATTAGTGAGCTAACGCAGGTGCAGCTTATTATACGAACACTACCAGAACCATTCAATGCCAAATATCGGTGTGTGTTTGGCAACTCTACGCCAATTGATGCCGAGATACTGGAACACGGCTTGGCTTGCGCCACTCCTCCAATTGATCAGAGGCCGACAATAGTTAGTAACATGGATCACGTTTTGGTACCGCTTTCAGTGAGAAGCTCTGAAACAAACAAAGATTTTGTGTCTCGATCATTTGCTTTTTTCGATTGTTCACACCATATGAACTGTCAGTCGTGTGTGCGCAGTTCCTGGGGCTGCAATTGGTGTATATTTGATAACAAATGTGTGCATCAGTTGGATCAGTGCCGAAATATGGAGAATGCGATAACCTCGCAGTCTCAATGTCCACACTTAAAACGCAATCGTGACGCAATCCTGTTGCCCGTACGGGTGCCTAAGGAGATTCGGTTGGAGATTGAAAATTTACCAAAACCAAAAAGCGCACACGCTGGCTATCTTTGCACTATTCAAATCGAAGCCGCTCAAATGCTTTTGCCAGCTCACATTGAGTCCAACAAGATCGTGGTCTGCGAGAAGACTCCATACTTTTATGAGACTAATACACACGAGTATGAGGCTAAGGTCGACATCACTTGGAACCGACAGCACTATGTGGATACCGCCACGATCATATTGTATAAATGTGATGTGCTTGGCTCACATCGGGAGCATGCTGATTGTAGCTTGTGTGTTACGCGTCACCCAAAATATCAATGTGCCTGGTGTGGGGGCTCTTGTGTGTACAACGAAACTTGTGGTCCGCTGGTTCCCGGTCTTGACACTACATTGATTGGATCAACTAATACGAACACGAATAATAACGCAATTATGCAAAACGAGTGTCCACGTCCAAGAATTGACATCATTAAACCTTTGTCCGGACCTGTCGAGGGTGGAACTCTGGTGACTATCGAGGGCAGCAATTTGGGTATACGCGAAGAAGACGTACGCGGTAAGATATCGATTGGGAATGTGCCCTGTGAACTGGTCAACTATCAGATATCAGTCAAGATCGAGTGTCGCACCAGTGCGGCGCTACATGAAATGTCGGCGCCAATTAAAGTGGCTAATGATGCTGGATACACAGAATCGAGTGTGCAGTTTCACTTTAAGGATGTTCAGTTGACAGGCTTGTATCCCTCCGTAGGCCCCAAATCAGGCGGTACCCAGTTGTCTCTATTGGGCAAATTCCTTAATATTGGCTCAAGCATTCAGGCCTTTCTCGACGAATATGAGTGTCATATAAACGTGACACAAGCGTCTTCTTCCCGCCTGTCTTGCACTACATCCGAGGCGACACAGCCGGAACCAATACGGTCACTACGCTTGGTTATCGATGGTGCAAACCGTACATTTACCTGTCATAATCCAGAACCATCATCAGGACATCAGTTTATAGGCGTGTCACGCAACAGTTATGGATCATATGGTTCATATTATAATATGATGCCGCTTCCGCTCCCATGTTCTATTTTCAATTATACGCAGGATCCGCGGATTATGCAAATCAAGCCCCTGCGAAGCTTTGTTAGTGGCGGCCGCATCTTGACCGTACATGGCATGTATCTAGACTCGATACAAAATCCAGAGCTAGAGGTATTCTTTGATAACGAGCGCGTCAACAAAACTTCATGTACTGTCATTAACTCTAGTCAAATGGAGTGCCCATCACCGCCAGTCAACTTAAAATTTCAACAGTTGAAAAGTTCGGTGACAATGTCAACGGAAACCTCAACAGATTCCACAGACCACAACGTATCTGGATCTGGATACATGCATAAGCAACAGAAGCGTAATACCCTTTATAAAAACGATTTGCACATATTTACAACGGGTTCAACAGCTTCAAACTACTTTGCAGGGAACAACATGGATGTAGCAGCCTATGTAAAGGTGCATGAAACCCAATTAAATTTGCAAATGAGTTTTGTCATGGATAATGTGCAATTGGTGAGGGACTTGAATAAATACTTTCATGAAATCCGAAGCACTATAGTTTACTTAAGCGATCCCAAATACTTGCCATTTGCCAACGATGGCGTTAAGCTTTATAAAGGCGATACTCTGGTAATTGAAGGCGAACTTTTGAACTTAGCGGCTGATGAGTATGATGTGAATGTAACCATTGGCACCTCTCAGTGCAATATAACTAGCCTGGCTCTTACCCAACTCCTATGTATTCCCCCGGAACAACAGCCACCATCAACCGATGAAAATGGGGTCGATCAGTTAGCCGATTTGCCCTTGGTGGTGGTGAAAGTGGGTCGAAATCTGCGCTTTGTCATTGGATATCTCAAATATGACTTGAACAAACCATATTCGATGCCACATGCTATGCTTGGTATAATACTGACTGTTTTGGCTCTAATTATCCTATTAGTAGTCATTTTAGTTATTTTTAGACGGAAATCTACACAAGCCGAACGGGAGTATAAGCGTATTCAGATTCAAATGATAACGCTTGAAAGTAATGTGCGTTCTGAATGCAAACAGGCATTTGCAGAGTTGCAGACCGATATGACAGATTTAACCGCTGATCTTGAGAGTAGTGGCATACCTACCCTTGATCATGTTAACTACATTATGAAAGTATTCTTTCCTGGTGTATCCGATCATCCCATACTGAACTCACCAAAAATTCGAGATAACAGCCAGCCCACGAATTACGATACAGCTATGATGCAATTCGAACAGCTGATTAGCAACAAATATTTTTTGTTAACCTTCATTGATACACTCGAGGCACAAAGGTCATCGTTCTCCATACGTGATCGCGTAAATGTCGCCTCATTACTTATGGTGGTGCTTATGAATAAAATGGAGTATGCCACGGAGATTTTAAAATCTCTACTGTTACGGCTAATTGATAAATCTTTAGGCAGCAAGCATCCACAGTTAATGCTACGTCGAACTGAGAGCGTAGTTGAAAAAATGTTAACGAATTATCTAGCGATTTGCATGTACGACTATCTTAAAGAATATGCCGGCTCCAGTTTATTTCTGCTCTTTAAGGCAATTAAGCATCAAGTTGAAAAGGGTCTTGTGGATGCCATTACGCATGATACTCGCTATTCGCTATCTGAGGAGCGTTTACTGCACGAACAGGTAACGCACTCCATCGTGATTTTGCACATTCTTCAGGATGATCTGGACGAAAAGGTTCAGTGCCGCGTTAATGACTGGGACACAATATCACAGGTCAAACTAAAGATCCTCGATGCAATTTTCAAAAATACCCCATTTTCGATGAGGCCATCAGTGCACGAAGTTGATTTAGAATGGCGTCATGGTCGCGGAGGTCATTTAACTTTGCAGGACGAGGATCTTACCACAAAGACAATAAATGGATGGAAACGTCTAAATACTTTATACCATTACGGTGTTAAAGAGTCAGCTGTTATGTCTCTTATTGCCCGGCAAAATGATAACTACAATATGCCTTATGGTAAGCAGCAGCCACCCTACCATAACTGTGAGTATGCTTATGTTATATAAGGTATCATATCTATATAACACTCGTTTAAATTTTCAGTTTACTATATAAATAACTCCCAGAGTCATATAATAATTAACAACGATATCGAGTCGGGTCTTCAGCAGCCGAGAATTTACCACTTGGTTAAACCAATCTTACCAGATCACTACATGAATATTAAAAACTCAGCCGTATCTGGAGTTTTGACCCCAGCTCAAGGTGGCGCACATTGTATTGGCAGTGGGCTCGAGCGGATAAACAAAACCATACCTGAAGTCTATTTGACTCGTCTGCTCGCCACAAAGGGTACCATTCAAAAATTTGTGGACGATTTTTTCTCCATTATTCTTACCGTCAACGAAGAACTGCCACCGGCAGTAAAGTGGCTTTTTGATCTGCTAGATGAGGCGGCCCGACGGCATGACATAGCTGATACTGATATTTTGCACGCTTGGAAGTCGAATAGTTTGCCCTTACGTTTCTGGGTTAACTTTATTAAAAACCCCGACTTCATATTTGACGTAAACAAGACATACTCCGTGGACTCTTGCCTAAGCGTTATAGCTCAGACTTTCATGGACGCATGCTCAACAACGGAGCATCGATTGGGTAAGGACTCTCCGTCCAATAAGCTGCTTTTTGCAAAGGTATGTGTTCTTTTGCTTATTTTCTTACAAGTGTTACTCTGTCTTTATAAAAATTGTTCATACTTTCATTCCATTAAGTCCTAAGTAGCTTAAATTATAAGGGTCCGAAGGACTTTGTTCATTAGATCCTGTACTTACAAAGGGACACAAAAATCTATATATATTTTTATATATATTTACATATAAAATATATGTATACATATATTTATACAAATATATATATACATATATCTCTTTGTCCTCACTGACTGACTGAATGAACAAATCAACAAAGCTTTTCATACAAAATATTAATTTGCATCTTATTGTTCCTATGACAGCTAAATGATATAGTCATCCGATCTTGATCAAATTTTCACAGAATGTAACAATTAGTAAGAAATACATAATTTGTAAGTTGTGTTAGGATAGCTCAAAAATGCATTAAGCTACGGTGAAGCAAGCTCGACAGTAGGACCCCCGTACTTTTTGATTGCCAAGCATTCACTATAGATATCTTAAATTTCAAAAAATTTCCATATCTTGCGCCACTACCAAGATATCAGATGATTTTAAACGTAAGATACTTAGTTAAATAACTTCCGCGCTTATCATCCGATTTGGATGAAATTTTCAGGATAAGTTCGTTTAAGAGTATTTTATTTAATGTCGACTAATAGCAATCGACATACCATTGTAAAAGTTACATTATAAATTATATATAAGCATTTAAGAATGCCTCATCATAAAAAAGAAAAAAAAAAGAAAAAAGTATAACAAACCCAATAAACCCAATCAGGTCTGATATAATGTTAGTGTTAGTTATTATGGGCTAGAAAGAATTAGATAGATTTCTTAAAAGTTGAGGCCTCTGCATTGTAGACATAGTAGAGTTTATTTTAATCCTTACAGAGCACTCGAAAGGGTTCATGCAGGGAATAGTTATTAGTACAAAGATATTGGTACAAACTGAGAAATTAATTTGACTCAATAAATATGAGGAATCAATTTCACCAGTTACTAATTTAATCATATACATGACGCCAAGCATAATACGACGGTTAGTTAAAGAGGGTAGATTAATCAAAAGAAGTCTACTAGTATACGGGGGTAAATTAGAGCCCGATACCCAGTTAAAACCTCTTAAGGCAAATAATAAAAATTTTTTTGAACTGATTCAATACGATCCTAATGGTTAGAGTATTGTGGAGACCAAATACGAACGAACCAGAGATACATAAAGTAGTTTTTCGTATAATGGTCATCAAATTCTTTTGCCCATCTTTTGATGAAACCAAGAACTTGAGTCGCCTTACTGACTGTTAAAGCAACATGTGAATCAAACTTCAGTTTATGGTCAATGAGAATACCAAGCCATTTACTTTATCTAATCTAATAAGGGGTACCAAATTAAGAGTATAACTGATTATGTGAGGCAAGTGTCTATAAAAAGTCATAACCTTGCATTTAGGACAATTAAGTTTTAGTAAATTAACTTTGCACCATTTATAAAAGCTAACAAGATCTGCTTGCATTAAATCAGAGTAAGAACAGTCATTAAATGACAGACACAATTTAACATCATGTGCATATATTAAAATGTTAGAGTGTAGAATAACAGAAGGAAGATCGTTAATAAAGAGCTTAAATAGAAGAGGGCCACGATGACTACCTTGAGGAAACCAAACGTTACCAAGACGGACCCCGAAATGGCAGATTTGAAGACAACGTTTTGTGTTCTGTTAGTAAGGTAATCGGATAACCATATAAGAAGATTATATGGAAAGCCAATTAAGTTCAATTTATTCAGTAAAAGACAGTGGTTAACAGAGTCAAATGCTTTACTGAAGTCGGTATAAACTACATCAGTCTGCATTTTATTTTTAAAACCCTTGATCACTAAAGAAGAAAATTCTTGCAGGTTTATGGTTGTAGACCTATGCTTCACAAAACCATGTTGGTAGGTTGAAACAATAGAACTAAAAAAACGAGTAAGTTGTGAAGTAATAATTTTCTCAAAAAGCTAAGGTGTAGCAGACATTTTGGAAATTGGCCTATAGTTGTTAACGCAACTCATAGGGCCACTTTTACGTAGCGGAATGATATGTGACTCCCTCCAGACAGAAGGTAATGAGCAAGATGCAACAGATAAAGTATATAGTCTATGTAAGAGTAGATATAAAGAGCCAGCGCAGTACCTAAGTACGCAACTTGGCAACCCATCGGGGCCTGGGGAGAATACTGGCTTAATTAAATTTAGTTCACATAATACTGAGTCTTAAGTGATCACGGGCTCAGGAATAAAATTAGATTTTTGCAAACTATAGGGATAGGATGTTCTATGAGAGTAGCTATTAACAGAGTAAGTAGTTAGAAAAAATTCTGCAAATAAATCGGTTCATATGAAACAGAATGTGGTAATAAAGATGATTTTCGCTTAAAATTTACAAAATTATAGAATCAATTAGGATCCTGAGCAAACTGAAGCCGGCAATGACTAAAATAATTGTTGTTTATCATTCAGCTGCCATAGGAACAATCAGATGCAAATAAAACATTAGTCTTTTACTAAAACATTCATTACTTCGCCATTTATTGTTGGATTTGCATCAATAACTTATTTTCTTTAAAACATTACAAATTTTAAGTGAAACATAAAAAAAAATTGCGATTTGTATGTGTTCCAGAATTATTTGTGATCTTTCGAGCTCAAATAATCACAAAACTCTTGTGTTTTCAAATATATAAAAGTTAATAGCTTCTAATCTACTGAACCGATCTTAGTTCTATATGTATGAAAGTAGTAGGGCTTTACTTACCTTCAGTTTAAGTGTTTGATTGGCCAAATCGGTTTATTAGAAATGGACATACACTGCTGGTCATAAGTTAGACGCACGCTTACTAGCATTAAGATTTGTTTAAAATGTATTATTTTAATGATGACTGAAAAATAACTTGATATGCAAAAACATTGGGTATTTAATATTTGATTCATTAGAAATAAAAAAATGCATTAAACTACGGTGGAGCAAGCTTGACAGTAGGAGACCCTGTACTTTTTGAGTGCAAAGCGATCACTACAGATTGTTTCAGTTTCAAAAAATTCCCATAGATGGCGCCACTACGGAGATATCAGTGGATTTTGCCCGTAACCTTGTTAGTTGAATAACTTTCGCGTTTATCATCCGATTTGGATAAAATTTGCAGGATACGTTTGGACTATAGTCTGTATTATACATCCAAAAAATCAAGGCGCTAGCATCAAAGGTGCTTTTGTAATTCGACTTGGAAATTTTGTATTTTAATTTGCGGGGACGGAGGGGGCGTGGCAAAAATATAAGATATAGATGCACGTACATGCCAAATTTGGTGTCTCTAGCTCTTATAGTCTCTGAGATCTAGAAACTCAAAAAGGGGACAGACAGACAGACGGACATGGCTATATCGACTTGGCTGTTGATGCTGATCAAGAATATATATACTTTATGGGGTCTGTCACGCCTCCTTCTGCCTGTTACTCACATTTTTTTTGCACAAACGTAATAGACCCATTTGTACTTTTTTAAAGTACAGGGTCTAAAAAAGCAATTTCAGTAATGAGTACTGTCTCCTTTGTTAGCAATAACTTCATATATCCGATCCTTCAACGAAAGATACAGAGAATCTTTGTAGGTCAAGGAAATCTCGGTCCAAGCAAGTTTAATAGCTGCAGTTAATGTTTCTTTATCTTCGTATTGGTTTTCCCCTTCGTATACCTCCCTTCCTTGTAAGTCAGACCCAAACATGTTTAATTATGTTCAGATCTGGAGAATATGGTGGCCAGGCCATTATATTTACGTTTTGACTCGAAATAAACGACTTTACTTACCCGAACGTTATGAATAGGACATTGTCTTGTTGAAAAATCCAAGGAATTGGTCCAAGTACATTATTTAATTTTGAAAATACGGAATGTTTTAAAGCGATCGCCGTTCATTTTCTGATCGATAAAAATCAGTTCAATTGTTTCATAAAACGTGATGGCACCCCACACCTTGACTCCACCTTCTCAGCTGTGGTGTCGGCTTAAATATAGTTCATCTTTTCTAAAATCGTGATAATAGTATTGAAAGCCATCTGGACCATCGAAATTAAAACGTTTTTCATCAGTAAAGACTACTGAACGCCAATCATTAAGTCTAGTGTAAGATTGAACATTTCATGTCATGTATTCTTTCGCGAATTGCAGCCTTTTTTCTTTGCGTATTGCATTCAGATGAGGTTTATTCTTGATTTTCAGACGTTTCAGGTGTTTTGCATTTCTGATTGTACGCTGAACAGTTGAAAGGCTTGGTTTTACTCCGGCTAATTCTTTTATTTTAGCTGCAGAGTTTGTCGAATTTGAAGCAATTCTAACAATTTTGCGTACCGCTTGTTTAGATACCTTGTTTGTTTTTTTTACCTTTGAAGTATGTTCCATATGCCTCTGGATCCTTTAAATATCTATCAATAGTTCTGGAACTGCGCTTTATCTGTTTGGCAATGTTTCTATTAGATAGCCCTTGCGAGTGCAAGAAGTTTACTTTTTCCAATAAACTCATAATAGCCGCTTTTTCAATTTCTGCTTGAAATGTAGCTCGAAAACAATTTATTTGTTTATATTTAGTATTTTTCAATAAAAAGAACTGCACTGGTTTACTCAAGACAAAGAAATGTAAAGTGCCTTTATTTCATAGACCAACCGAAAACCCACGTGATTGCATAGACACTGCTGTAAACTTCGAATGCACAGTTATTTGTTTCGCAAATCAACCAACTATGATCACATATTTTTCGAACAAGATTCTAACTTTGATAAGAAAAGCATTTTGGACAGTTACAACAAGCATGATTATATGTATATAAAACAGTTTATTTAAAAAAAACCTTGGTGAGTCCAACCTAAGACTAGCAGTCTATATTTAAAATAGTTAGAACAACTTCGAAAATTCGGAAAAAAAATAATATTTTGAAAACGCTTCCATGAACAAATTTTTTTAGTGCTATATTCGTGTTTGGTGGGCCAAAGTCCATAAGAAAAAAATTCTTTTTTTCACTTTGCAAATAAAATGTTCGATTTTGAAAACTAGTGTAATCTGTGTAAGAAAGCTTAGAGGAAATCAATCGAATATTAGAAAAGTGTTCAAGATAAACAGAAAGATCTGATTGTGGAGGGATATAGGAACAGGTTGTATAAACAGAAGTTTGACAAACAGTTAACTTAATGACAAAAAACTCAATATTAGACAAGCAACTAATTAATTCCGATGAAAAATCAGAATTAACTGCAATTAATACGCCTCCACCCACTCGTGACAAACGGTCATATCTGTAAGTGGTGTATTTGTTAGTGAATAAAGATAAATTAGATATTCCAGGCCTTAACCAAGTTTCGGCGAAGGCAAGAATTTAATACGCTAACAGGAAAGGGAAATAAAGTTTTTTGAAAGATTAGATGGATAAACTATAGATGAGTTCACAGGCAGCGAGACATTAGGCTTACTTCTTTTATGAGAGGTAAACTCCTTTATAATCGAATCATTAGGCCAGAATTTATTACAACAACAAATAGTTGTAAATAATTCCGGCGGCACATTCAATATAAATGACGAAATGTCTATTGCATATGAAAATTTAAACTTATCTATAGTTATAGGAGCTTTAGGGATCTTCGACTGAACATACGCTTTCACGTCATCTATCGAAGTACCCGGATGCAACCTAGAGATAAATATCTGTTTCCTTAAGGGAACGACTACAAGAGGATTATTAATAGGTACAGGCAAAGATGGCGCAGGCAGTGGGTTAATGTTTGATGATAGACCGGCATCATCATCATTAACTACGATAGTTGGAAAAACAGGAGTGCTCGCTATTAAAACATTAGGATCTTTAAAAGGAGCGTAACAGAAGGTGTTACAAGAAAATAGAGGAGAGACAGCTTTATGGGGTGTTAAAGAAGCTTTGGAGTTACATCCAATACCTTAAGGGCTTTGATCTAAATTTCCGCAGCTTGAAATTCGCCGTGCAACTTTGAAAAACTTTTTCGCAAGCTAGAGAAATTCTCTCTCGTTTGTCGAATAAACTTAGACATGTCCGCCTCAGCTTCACGACAAGATTCGCATGACCATTTTATGCCGGTATTATTGAAGCCGGCACACTTAACATGTATAAATTTATCGCAAAGCATACATCCAATGCATTCAGCTTTTGAGTCATGTTGGCACAGCAGACAAACATACTGGAAAAATAAGTAAGGTGCAATTGTAATTCGACTTCGAAATTTTGTATTTTAATTTGCTGGGGCGGAGTGGGCGTGGAAAAAATCTAAAATAAACACGTTCATTGCAAGATATATATAAATGTACATGCCAAATTTGATGTCTCTAGCTCTTATAGTGCTTTAGATCTAGGAACTCAAAAAAGGGGCAGAGAGACGCAAAATAGGCCAAACAGATCTGCAAACGGGATAAAATTAATAACTCGAGTACATAAAGAGATATTTTAATGAAAATTTGAGCTTGAGATTTTTAGCGCATTCGTCACTTATTTTGGAAATTTCAATTTTCTAGATGAACTCTCTGTCATAGCTCCCATACAAAAGATTAATACGCATTTTTTATTTCCAAACATTTTACATTTCTAAGTAATTTATTTAAAGTAAATGCATAAAAAAACATGTTTGTATGTGAAAACAACTAACTTGTTGGTTAGAATCTAATGAATCCGTTTCGAATTATTCAAAATTAATGAGCAATCCTGCCACAACTCTATCAAGCTTTATATATTTCTTGGAAATGTTTGATATTTTGACCAACATTTGACCTATTGTATTAATGAGCGGTATATCAAGCCATCTCTGATTATTTTCTTAAAAGCTGTAACGGCATGCCTTACCTTTCTCTGTAAGCCTGCTTTCGAAATTGGTCAATTTTTTGTTTACTTCATCCAAATCTTTTTTTAGGTAGCTTTATGTTTTTAAAAATTGTATCAAGTAAAAATTCATTTAGGGCCAACAAATTTTTTTTACACTTTTCCGCTATGCCAAATGAAATAAAGTGAGCGCTTGGAGACTGGCATTTCACCTAAAAAGTGCATCAGATTTAAGAGTTGGTCGTAGTTGGTTATCATTTTGAATACTTCTACACCACATAAACGCTAAAATTGGCTTGAATGCGAGTGAATGACGTTAGTTCTATTCTAAAGAAGTTCTAAAACAGCTTACTTCTACGACGCTTTTTTACTACACATGAAAAAAATTTGTATTTAGTACATACCTTATAAAATATAATTTGCTTTGTAATTTGCCTCAACAAACAGAGGTCGAAACATTCTGTCTTTTAGAAGTATTGCCAATTAAAAGAAAATAAAAAATAACTAGATTTTAAAAAATTTAAATCGAATTATATCCCGCTAGAGTGCCTGCTTGGACCACTGTGAGACGGACATGGCTAAATCGACTGGGCTGTTGTTGCTGATCAAGAATATATATACTATATGGGCACAAACGTTACAGACCCTTTTGTACTTTTTTTAAGTACAGGGTCTAAAAACAACAAACCTCTTCATACAAAATATTAATTTGTATCTGATTGTTCCTATAGCAGCTATATGATACAGTTATTCGATGTTCACCAAATTTTCGGATAATGTAACAATAAATAAGAAATACATAATCTGTGTGTTTGGTTGAGATAACTCAAAAAACAAAAAAAAATGTTTTCATACTAAGCAATTTTGACATTTGAAACCCATCAATCCCGTCTTATTGCGCGATGTTAATGTCTAAGCTATGTTGCGTGCAAATTTTACGAAGACTTATATTTGCACGCAGAACAAGTGTATTTTAAATTGTTGATGCCAAGTCCCTTTGTCCACAAATCGGAAAAAAAAATAATATAACCACCATAAAGCAATTTAATAGCAACAGACTGATATTTGGCATGTGTGGTAGAGGGGTCCGGACCGATCGATAATTTAAAATTTTTGATGACCCATCCTCCTTCGCAAAAAACCATAACCCTGCCAATTATCAAGCTGGAAATTATCGACATAAATGGTACGTAGGGTGATGTTGAGCCACCGTGCAATTTGATCGCAATCGTATTATAATCACGGAAGATATTCAATGACTATTATTCATAATTTTCTTGTGCGTGCGTGTGTAATGTGTTTGTGTGTACATATACATAGATATGTGTATGGGCAAGTTAACTCTGTTTGGGTATAGGGTATTTTACTACGGGGCCTTCCGAGTGAATGTTATGTTTTAAAATAATAAGTTGATGAATACTTTTTTCTCATGTATATCATAAAATAATTTTTGCTTACAGGATATACCCAATTATAGAATTATGGTTAAAGAGTTTTACCGTGATGTAGCTCGTCTTCCTCAAATAAGCGACCAGGAGATGAGCACTGCCATGCAGCAATTGTCTGTGCAACAGAATGAAGAATTTGACACGATATCTGCCTTAAAAGAACTCTACATTTACATAACTAAATATAGAGAACAGGTAAGGGAATATTGAATGTTAATAGGAATTTATGTGATTAACTAGTGGTTTTCAGATCATGGATGCTCTAGATTCCGACCCTAACTGTAAAAAAATGTATCTCTCACGAAAGCTTGAAAATGTTGCTTGTACACTGGATGGTGAGAACACATCCAACTGCTGACAAGAATTGGCATCTAAATATATAATACACGACAAAGATGACCTTCAAATTTTTTTCGAATATAATTTTATATGGACATACATACTATAGAGAGCGAATTAAGACGAAAATTAAATATTCAGGGATGTTCCACAAAGCTCTAGATCTTTTGCCGAAAATGCTTTTGAAAACAAAAAAACTAAAAGATGGTGCTCCTAAAATGTCAGAGATTTTAGTTTTTCGAACAGTTTATCGAAGTAAAAAATCGTTTGCAGTTTATTTGTTTCGTGTTTGTACAAAATTATTTATTATCGATGTATTTTATAAAATTTATTATTTGCTTTAAAATGTATTCAACGCCTTTAAATTACATTAAACAAATAATTTTAAACTAAATTTAAAGTTTTATCAAATGTCTCATTTTTTGACATTTGACAGCAATGCTTGCTTGTTTTGAGGAACAACAAAAATTGCTTCGGAGTTGCATTTGGGTTCTTAGACTGCTGTAGAACATGCCTGATTATGATGTTATTATTAGATTTTAATTTGAGTACATTGGATACTTAAAACAATGGATACAAGAGTATTTTTCTGAAAAATGAGTACCAATACTTTTAATGTAAAAGAATGATTGTCTACTTATTCAAAATTTGAGATTTTTAGGTGAAACTTAAATTTATTTGTACTATAATTTTTATTTTATAATTCGGAATCTATCAATTATGTATCATCTATCTATCTATCTACCTATTATTGTCTCTTGTTGACAAATATTATTTACAGATGTATCTATAGCTAAAGGGTTTACCATAGAAATGTATTTTGGAGATATCAGAATGGTGTATCCGAAATACTTTAAACAAGTAGCCATAAATATATACACAAAGAGCTAGTTTATGTATCCACTTACGAGCGTACATTTTAAAATAATTATGTAAAGCAATGCAAATACACGTACGTTTTTGCATTGGTCAGAAAAATACTAATTAGTAAGTAAACATTTACATCGCATCGATATATTTTATGACTGATTTGTACAGAAAACATAAAAAAATTGAAAGTCTGGTAAGCATTGAGCAAACATTTGTCGCATGCAAAATACATAAGTTGCATTTATATTCTATTTCGTACTGCGTTATATCTAGAATTATAAGCCTACATATAATGATAATTTATTAGTCTTTATACACACAAAAAATTACTGGTACACAACAGCCACTGAAATTTAGTGTTAAGGAGTGTCATCTTACTGTATTCCATATTATTTTTATACTCTTGGGGTTTTAATAATATATTAGTTAAAAAATAAAAAAATTTAGTTTCGGAACGACAAAACTGGCAAGAACACATACAAGTAATAACATCTTATCCAACACCCATATAAACTAGAAATTAAGAAGAATAAGTTCTTGAAAATTTCTACAATTGCGTTACGATTAATTATAAAAGATTTTCGCAGCTTGGCATAAAATGTATACTTTATGCATTTCTTTGTGCTGGCTCTTTTAATCGGATCAATATTGAGCGTAGTACTTTAGAACATGTGATATATATTGTATTAAGAATTCGTACAGTTTCTTAAGTGCAAACCATTAAATTTGCAAACGTCGTTTTTTTGCGTCTGCAACAGTTGCACTACTCGGACTACTAATATATAAATCTCATTCTGGCTCCGCATTTTAAATCTTTTAACCTCGATTTTATTTGTAATGTTTAGTAATGTAAAGATTCATAAAATCAAGCTCAATAAATATTAACTTTGATGAAAAAAAGGATTGTTCTACATTCAAATAAATTTACCGTACCTTTACTGTACATATATACATACATAATAAACATTAAAGGAAATATACACCATAATATATGGAGATGATTTGACTACTGATAAGCTAAGCAAAACTGAGAAATAAAGTTCGCACTATGTATATATTATATGTACTTTATAAAATAAGTTTTGTTTATAAGTGAATGTATTTATATTAATGTGTACTTTTTGAATAAAGTTTAATAAGTTCTTTAGTATGTTCTGATTTTAGCATTATCAAGGTTGCCACAGAAAAGCAATTCGCCCAAAATCAACCATTAAACCTCTGCAAGCTGGTTTTCGGTGCCACAATAATCGAATCTCAATTCTCGAAACAATTGTAGAAAGATTTGAAAAAACTTAGAGTTGATTAAATAAACCTGGATTACTGTTTTAACACGCTTGCAGAGGGTATCATAATTTTATCTCAAAGTTTGTAACGCATTAAAGCAGGCTTCACAGACCCCATTAAGTATATATTTTCTTGATCAGGGCTGAGTCGATATAGCCATGTCCGTCTGTCTGCCTCTTTCTGTTTCTATGCAAACTAGTCTCTCAGTTTTAAAGATTTCTTAATGAAACTTGGTACAGATCCGTATCGTTGCTGCACGCAGTACATATGTCGGAATCGGCCGGATCGGATCACTATATCATATAGCTGCCATAGGAACGATTAAATCGAAATCAACATTTAGTATAAAAAACCTTTTTTGTTTCTTAAGATATCTTAATTAAACTTACAGATTGTGTATTTGGTATAGTATGGATTCAAACAGCCTGACCAAGTTTGGTGCAAATGGATTACTATATCTTATAGCTGTCATACGAGGGCTGCTATATATATTTCTGGCCTAGGCAACAATAAGTGTTGCCAGGTGCAATCTGATATTTCCATTGGAAAGGTTGACATTTTTTAGCATAACATCACTCAGAACGTGTTGTCATTTGTTTGCCTGAAGTCTTCGGAGAAATTCGAAAAACAAACAAGAGAAGACGAATCATTCTTCACCATGACAACGCGAGCTCTCACACATCGGCGCAAACCAGCGCTTTTTTGACCGGCCAAAACGTCGAATTGATGGGTCATCCGCCGTACAGCCCTGACTTGGCACCCAATGACTTCTTTTTATTCCCGCACATCAAAAAAAATGCGTGGTCAACGATTTTCGTGCCCAGAAGATGCTTTTGAAGCGTTCAAAAACCATGTTTTGGAGGTGTCTCAATCGGAGTGGAAAAAGTGCTTCGACAATTGGCTTGAGCGCATGCAAAAGTGTATAAATCAGGCTGGAGAAAACTTTGAAAAACAAAACAATTTTTGATGATAAATACTCGCATTTTCATTATTAGGCCAGAAATATGAATGAACGAAATGATGAACGAATGAACGAAATAAATATCTAGCAAATTTTGTAGAAAATCGGACGGCTTATGCGGACTTCCGCAAGGGTATCCAAACTTTGGCGCGCCAAAGTTAGCTTGCGCTATATTTTACTTATTAAAAATGCATTAAGCTACGGTGGAGCAAGCTCGACAGTAGGAAACCCTGTACTTTTTGAGTGCAAAACGATCACTACAGATTGTTTCGGTTTCAGAAAATGTCCATAGATGGCGCCACTACGAAGATCTCAGTTGATTTTGCCCGTAACATTGTGAGTTGAATAGCTTCCGCGTTTATCATCCGATTTGTATGAAATTTGAAGAATAGGTTCGGACCATAGTCTGTATTATACATACTAAAAATGAAGTCGCTAGCATTAAAAGTGCTCTTGTAATTCGACTTGGAAATTTTGTATTTTAATTTGCGGGGGCGGAAACAAACAAACTCGTTCATACATGTACAAACAAACTCGTTCAATGCAAGATATAGATGTACAAACATGCCAAAATTGGTGTCTCTAGCTCTTATAGTCTCTGAGATCTAGTTACTCAAAAAAGGGACAGACAGACGGACAGACAGACATGGCTATATCGACTCGGCTGTTGATGCTGATCAAGAATATATATACTTTACATTTTTTACATTTACATTTTTTTTGCACAAACGTAATAGACCCTTTTGTACTTTTTTAAAGTACAGGGTCTAAAAAGACAAGTTAAAGTTTTTGGAAGCCGATTTCTGTAACTCCGCAAATATATCCGAAAAATGAAATCTCAGAGTGTTTTGTGTCACCTACGGTTTAGATGAGAGGTTTGAAAAGTAGCTTAGGGGCCAAAATCTTTGAGATTTCTCCAGCATAAGTGCATAATCACTAAATAGATAAGCGTCGGTCTGCGTATCATTTCGTAGCTTTTGAGTTCCAGTCAAATTTCAGTGGTCTCAAAAACATTTCCATGTATAAATAACAATAAAATAAATAAATATACTTTTTTTTCTGTATTTAATGCCAAAATTAATTCAATACAATTAAGTTTGGCGACATTAGTACAATGTCTGCAACTAGTCTGACTTTGATTTGAGCCACCTGCTTTGATTTCGAAAAAACTTCTAGTGCTGGAAAGTTTTCCAAATTGGATCTGACCATCACTACAATATTTTTATTGAACAGCAGTGAAATCTATATTAAAGCAAATCAAAATCAAGCCAATTGCAGGAATAGTAAAATTATCACTTAATAATCTCTAACACACACGTCAAGCAGATTATCTAAAACGTCCTCGTTCCGATTTATCCCAGTGCTGTGAAGATAATTAAATGACTCGTCCACGCCGTCTATGTATGACCGAAAGTTCGAGTAATCGCAATTATTGACTAAGTTACTTGGGAGTTCAGAACTAGAAACTGTAGGAGTTAACAATGCCATGTCCGCATCTTTGTTTACATCCAGCACCGTTGACATACAGGACGATATTATAACGTTTTCATTGGACATTGGAATCTCGTCTTCTGTGTAAATCTAAAAAGTAAAAGCGCCATGAGCCTTATTTTAAAACAAAAGAAAATCAAGGTCAAACCATATTAGTACAGCTGAATTTGTTGTTGATGATGCTATTCAAGCAAGAGGACTCGTCTATAATACCAGTAGTGCTTATAATGATGGTCTCAAGCTCATATTGTTGCAGCCCAGCGGCGCTTGTCGACATAGTCATCGCAAGCTCATTGGCGCACAGAAAATGGTTATCAGGATCGTGACTTCGGGGACTTAGAATATTGGGCAAGGAGAGACCAAGACCCACTTCAATTTCTGTTAGGGAACACGTGTTTTCTACTAGATCCAATTGTGTGACTTTGTCAGCTTCTATATAATGACAGGCCTGGGTATTTTGGGAGTGTTGTCGACAGTTAAATTGAATGGGGGTTTCCCGCGTGCATTCAGAAGAATTCGAAATACTCTGAGTTTTATCGCAAATTTGGAACTTCGTTAAGGGACAATTATTTTTAGCGATTTGTGTATTTGAAATTAATTTGGATTGTCCTGATTTACGGTTACGTATCCGTTTTCTATCACATTTTTTTGGATCAACTCCCAACTCCCAGTAGCCTCCTTTGCCTTTCTCCTCGCGTTTCCGATTGCGAAAACAGTGGTGTAGTGAAAGGTTATGCCTTATAGAATTCTGAAAGTACACAATTAATATAATATTAATATTAAAAATTTTACTAACTTCTGCCTATAACCATATAAAAAATCGTGAACGCTGACTGGCACCTCCACATAAAAAAAACAGTCGCTTAACGCAAGCAGAATTTTTTGCTGTGACTTTCGCTGGTTCAATCCCCAGCAACAGTTGCCAGCCAAAAGCCCGATCGTTTTTCAACACTGTTTTTAGCTGGCATTACGCTGTCCTTTAATAGCTGATTAAAAAAATATGGCGCTCTAATTTCAGCTGCTGGTCAGCTAAAAGTGACAAGTGAAATTGGTAAAATAGAAAAATGGAGGGAGCTGGAGCAAAAACAAAAAACCACTTGAACAACAAAAACAAGATCGGCATAATTTCCTCTTTTGAATTAACAAACAGCTGCAGCACCAGAGTTACCATTCAACTTTTATTCATTTTATGTGTTGTATTGGCAACTCTGCTTTTAGCTGCATACCAGCAAAATATTAGACATTTTTTTCGGTCTTGCCACAACTTTGCTGGGTACTAGGGTTTATAAAAAAAATTAAAATTTGGAATCCCTTCAACTGCTTAACTTTTGATTTATTCTCGCGGACTAGCTGTTCACAGTTGTTTTATAGAAGTTGTAACGTGCCCGAAACAAATAAGATAAACGGTAACCGCGTTGACGACTTATAAATAAGCTGAGGAAATAACTTGAATTTGTAAGAGAAAAAACTTGAAATCACAAAAGACTTTTATATTTTTTTGCGTGCGAAGCGAGCAGGGGATAAGCCTCAAGTGTTATATAAAAAGTGGTTTTCGGCCGGGGAAAGTCTTCCTTGTTACATAGTGGTATGATACAGATAGGACGGCTATTTTCAAATTTAATATGCTTAAATTAACAATTTGTACCCAGAATAAATACACGATTAGTCTGCAGCGGGTATAACAATTTTGTCACGAAATGTGTGAAGGAGGCCTCACAACAGCATAAATATGTATATTAGTGCATCGATTTGCATTGGGAAAAAAAAAGTTATTTTTTATTAGGGAATATCGAGTTAAGCAAAACTACATACTCGGAATTTGGGGGCACCCCCAAAATTTGCAATAACCGCTAAAAACGAAGTTTTGCTATGTATGGGTACTTAGCAGCTTGTAACAAATAAGTTAGAGTGGAGCCTTCCCAACGACCGGGCAACCTCAGTTCGTATCCTACGTTTCCATCGTATGGGGACTGGTCCGCGCGAAGCCGACGATACGATACGCGAAGAGACGATCGGCTAGACGATCGTAACCAAACCATTTCGAGTCTAAGAGCTACAATAAAAGCGAATTCAACTTTTAGCACCTATAGACAAAAAGTCATCTGCAATCAAAACAAGTATACAAAAATTAACTGGTAATTGATTTTGTAAATTTGGAAATATTTGGAGCAAGTTCGCCAAGCTAGATCAGTCCAATACAATATAAAAAATATAATCTCTTCACTAAAGATATAGATGAGAAACAACATGAGAAATAAAACATACTCATGCACAGTGACGTATGCAAGGAAGTAATAGCCACCGTGGTGGAATCAGGAAATAGCTAACCTGTAGCTGTAAAGTGGCCTTAGTTATATCGTTTTTTTCGATTAGTGGGCGAAGGCGGCGTGGCACCCAAAATTTGAAATAAACTTGATCTGCGTGCAAGTATAAGAAGTCTTCATACCAAATTTGGTGTTCCTAGGTCTTACCATATCTGAGATCTTGTTACTTACACTTAGACTTGGCACGTGTATTGGTTAGAAGGGATCGGACATACGGAACAACAAAATGCGCTTGTTTTTGTTGGTTTTCTAATAGACAAGGCAGACAACAACAAAAATGATACACCTTACACGCAAATATTTACATACATATGCACAATTATAGATGTATTGTAGATGTATGAGCATATATATATATATATATATATATATATTTATTTCTCTATTGCTCTCATTTTGCACTTGTTCTTCCTTTCTTCGCTCTCTACAGATGCTCGCGTTCTCAGTCTGTCACGTCCAAATACAAAGGCGTAGTCAGCAATTTTAATGATTCTTATGTTCATAGAGGAAGGCATCCTCTTGATCATTATTGGCTACGCAGCTGCAGATTACCAAAATGGTTTCATGAAACAAAGATCTACAACCACAAACCTACTCGGGTTTCTTTAGTTGTTAAGGGTTTTTTAAAATAAAATGCAGACTGAAGTTGTTTAAACTGTCTAAAGTAAAGCATCTGACTCTGTTAACCCTTGTCTTTTACTTAATAAATTGAACTTAATTGGATTTCCATATAATATTCTTATCTGCTTACATGATTTTCCGCTTACCTTTCTAACAGAACACAAAACGTTGTCTTCAAGTCGGCTATTTCGAGGCCCGTCTTGGCAACTTCTGGTGTTCCTCAGGGTAGTCATCTTGACCCTCTGCTTTTTAACCTCTTTATTAACGACCTTTCTTATTCTACATTCTAACATATTAATGTATGCTAATGATGTGAATTTGTGTCTGTCTTATAAGGAGAGCTGCTGCTTTGAATTTCTGCATGCAGATCTTGTTCGCTTTTATAAATGATGCAAGTTTAATTTACTACATCTTAATTATCCTAAATACATGATTATGACTTTCTATAGACACTTGCCTCACATAATCAGTTATACTCTTGATTTGGTACCGCTTACCAAATTATGTAAAGTAAATGATCTAAACCACAAACTTGTCGATTGCAAATTGTCGACATTAAATAAATAAATAAATAAAAACATAAGTTCATACTTCTTACGGGCTTTAAAACTGACTCACATTCCACTTTTTACGTGCACGGAAGAACGCAAACTTTGACTCAATCCATGCACAAATTTGCTGAAGCGTTACCCGTCCATTTTCGAGCATAGCCATCCCTATTATGTGGGAGTAGTTGAAAGGCGGCTTTTCCGTGACGTCCGTTCTGTATTTGATTGCAGACTTCTCGTATTCGGCCAAATCTCTGTAAAGCAATATTAAACACTTATGTTTCTTGTTTTAATTATAAGCTTTATAACATAACATATAACATTCAGTCGCGAGTGCCCGATAGTAAAATATGTACCATGTGGAAGTATAGGACGCCGCTCAAATATGCTTTTGTGTTTTGTATTTCTGCCGGCTGCTGCAAATTTTTGGGAAGTCGTAACAACAATAGGTCATAACAACACTTTTGAGCTAAATAATATATAAATTCAATAAAATGTTAAACACATAAAAAACTGAAAAGAGAAATAAAGAATTTAACAGCAGTGCATTAGTTTGACTGCTTGTCAGTCTGAGTATTTGTGTTTTTAGACCCTTTACTTCAAAAAAAGAAAAACTGTGCGTATCGATAAATAAGATCTAACTTAAGCAAAATTACAGACTTGAGATTTAGCACGTATGCTGATTGGAAGGATCCGTATGCTGATTGGAAGGATCCTCATTTTTAGATGAGTCATACTCTTCCACAAATCGCAAAAAAAACATAACTATGGCAATTAACAAGCTTTAGATTTGAGATTTGACATAAATAACACTTAAGATGAAAGTCAAAAAGAAGATATTTGAAGGCAATTATTCCATATAGCGATGCTAATGTTTGTGCGTGCGTGTCTATGTGTTCTAGTATGTTTATGCTTATGATTTCAACACCGTCCTTTCCCTCCACAGGGTATTTTAATGTCGGCCACCCGACTGAATGATATATGTATTTATACCCTTGCAGAGGGTACCAAACTGTGACTGTCACAAAATCTGTGACTTTTGTTGATATATGATATAGAAGGCCAAATTTGTTTTAATTAAACATACAATCTGTAAGTTTGGTTGAGTTGCCTTGAGAAACAAAAAAGTTTTTCATACTTAATGATGATTTATAGCCGATCGTTTCTATGGTAGCTATATGATTCGTGACCCGACTGTCACAAAACTTGGTCAGTCTATGAAGAGCTCTATCAAACAGAAAACAGGCGAGTTTGATTAATTTAATAAAAGGCACCAATAAATTTTTCTTACTAAATGTTGATTTATAACCGAAAGTTCCTATTGTAGCTGTATGATATATAGCTTCAACATATGTACTGCATGCAACAATAAAACGGACTTTTACCAAGTTTCATGAAGATAGCTTCAAAACTAAGAGATTAGTTGTATAGAAGGTAGTGATTTAATGGGGATTCATAAATTTTAACAAAAAACATACCTAGCTACAAAATGTTGTTGATTCGCTTTCTCACCCACGATTTCAATGAGTAATACCTAATAGCTTTAAAAAAAAACAAGCCCCTAATTTTAAAGTCAAAAAAATCGTTAAAACAAACAGCAAAATAGTAATTTTGATTTTTTTCTAAAGGATCATTGAATTTAGTTTAAATTAAATATTTTATCTAAATATTAATTGTACGCTTTTAAATTTTAATGCTTTTTACGGTTTACGATTACCCATTACGAAACTGATAGAACAAAATTTTTCGAAACCGTTAACCGAAATCAATACCCGACCATACCCGTAACCGTAACTGAAACCTATATTCTTTTCGGCTTGGATCCCTGGCTTTCACACTGGATTCACTAACCGGTTACAAACGAAAAATTCTAGTGGCACTCGTTCTTTCTCTCGCTGCTCATACAAATTTGTTCAAATTTGTGACTGCCGCTCTCATAGCGACTGCCTGATATTTCGCACGCCATCCATGTAAATACAGCAGTCGCTATCTGATATTTTGTGGAATTGCACATCTTGCTTAATGGTGGTCTTCCCCAAACTCCTAAAATGTATACAATTCTAATTGCGGTCAGAAACCGCCGTTCTATGAACTGGCATTTAAGAACAGAATACTGTTAGAGTACTGTTAGACTTCTTATATTTGCACGCAAAACAAGTTTTTTTTTAAATTTTGGATGCCCCAATATCACATGAACTTTTCAATACCTTTTGATCGATATGCCAATTTTACATTATTTCTGTATATGTACATAATATACAACATATTATGTTGTTAATCGATTTAAATTTTGATTTAATAACTTACCGTTTAATTTTGTTAATGAAAATATCGTATCGCTCTGCTGGACTTTGACGCTTTGAAGGTGCTACTGCAGTTGCCGTTATACCTTGTTTTCGTGCATCAGAATAGGAAACTAGCTTTGGAGTTATAATTTTCTTTGTCTTTGAACTAATACAATCATTTTGTAGGGTTTGATTCTTTGGTAAATTGACATTTGCGTCACCGGACTCCGTGATCATATTGTTAGGTAAACTGTCGTGTGTATTTATATCTTCTTCGGAGATACCATCGATTGTTTTTGGCCAAGTTACGTTTTGGTTACGCAGCAGCCAGTTTAAATTTGTTAGATCTCGCTCCTCGTCAGATTCATCTCCTTCAGGGAATTCAATAGCGAGTTGATAGCTTTCGCTTACTCGCATTTTTTTTCTTGTTGTGATCATCATTGCAACTTTCTTCTGTAATCTGCGAAATTAAAATGCGATTATGATTTAACGACTCATACAATCTCTTTGTTCCAACTCATTTACTGAGTATCGCATAGTTTAATTGGAAAGGCTAGAGTTTTTGAAATACACAACTGAAATGTGGCAAATTAGTACATTTTTCTGCGGAATATTTCCTTCTGGGTCGTTTTTCATATTGCGCACTAAGCGTCGCGACGCTTTTGGAGCAGCCGGTACTAAGAACAGCACCATAACAGAAGGAACAACGAAGGCAATAGCAGTTGTATTTTTAAGGATATCCGCTTGAAATTTGAAGTAAATGTTCAAATACCCCCAAAGAAATTTGTGCATTAATTAAAAGTGGGCATAACGCCTTCAAGGGCGTAAAATACAGAAAGTTCAGAAATCTTTTGTTTTTACATACAAACCGCCATAAAAAAAGAAAAAATATATCATTCAGTCGGGATATCCCAACAGTACCATACCCTGGGTTAGAAGAGAACGCCACACAAATTTTCTTCTAATCCAAAAAATTTTTTAAATGTATAACAAAAATTAAAAAAAAATATAGCGCAAGCTAACTTTGGCGCACCAATGCTTGGATACCTCTGCAGAGCTCTGCAAAAGCCGTCCATTTTTTTAAAAAAATTGTTAGATGTTGATTTCGAACCGATCGTTCCTAAGGCAGCTATATGATATAGTTGTCTGATTTGAACCAAATTTGGTCAGGATGCATAAACCTGTGTCAGACACACAATCTGTAAGTCTTGTTAAGATATCTCCAGAAACTCAGAATATAGAATAACTAGGGGGCTTGCCCGCTGCTCGCTTCGGTCGCCAACCCCCGACTCGCTACGCTCACTTCTCACAGCTACAGCCGGACTTTATGTTGAATCTTATAAAAATAGCGGCAAATGTAAATTAAATTTTTTCCTGCAATTGGACTTAAAATAATAGTTTTTTACATAATAACAAGGGGCTTGCCCTCTGCTCGCTTCGATCGCCAACCACAGCTCGCTACGCCATGCCACCGTAGTCATCACTCTGCGTTAGATTGTTTATTATAGCATTAAAAGTCACTATTCCTATGGAAGCTATTCGATATAGTCATCCGATCTTGCCCAAATTTTTACAGAATGTAACAATAAATAAGAAATACAAAATCTGTGAATTTGGTTGAGATGGCTCAAAACAGCAAAATATTAATTTACATTTAATTGTTCCTATGACAGCTGTATGATATAGTCATCCGATCTTGACCAAATTTTCACAAAATGTAACAATATATAAGAACTACATAATCTGTAAGTTTGGTTGAGATAACTTAATAAAGAACAAAGCTCTTCATACAAAATACTTATTTGCATTTCATTGTTTCTATGACAGCTGTATGATATAGTCATCCGATCTTGACCAAATTTTCACAGCATGTAACAATAGAACAGCAGAAATACGTAACCTGGTTGAGATAGCTCAAAAAGCAAAAAGCAGTTTTGACCTTTGACCCCCCATTTTAACCCATTCCAGTGGGAATATCAAATCATCCCATCTTATTCCACGATAATTTTGTTATATGTTATATTATGATATGTTAAGCGATTTGGCCTACAGTGTGATGTCTCGTCAATTAGGACAATGAGATTTGTATATATAGATAGACGATCGGTTATAGAGCGGTTAAAATGCAGAGAGGTTACACGCCAGACGTTACCAAGACGGGACTCCAAATAGCCGACTTGAAGACAAAGATTTGTGTTCTGTTAGTAAGTTAATCGGATAACCATATAAGAAGATTATATGGAAATCCAATTGAATTCAATTTATTAACTAAAAGACAGGGGCTAACAAAATCAAATGCTTTACTGAAGCATAAACAACATCAGTCTGCATTTAATTTTTAAAGCCCTTATAAATTATTAATTTTCTCGAAATGTTTTTTGACGAGCCAAGCGAGTAGGGGCAAGCCCCAGGTATTATATAAAATACCATTATTTTAGGTCTAATTGTAGAGAAAAAGGTCCGGCTATAGCTGTGAGAAGTGTTCCCTATTTTCAAACCACATTTCTCCCGAGATGTCAGCGAGCGTGGAAAGTCGGCGGTTGTTTAAAAACATGTTCCCACCAAATAATGGCACAAAGAAGTCAACATTCCAGATAGTTGCTATGGCTTGAGCGCAACGCCACTGCCACACAAAGCCCATATGTGTCTTAGCAATAGTAGCTTGTGATACCGTAAATTAGTCACCGCCTTTTACATTTAAATTTAAAGTATAACGGATGCTGTTTGGATTGGAGACAAGCAAAAGCGAAGAACGAAAGCGCGTCTGTATATAAAAGATAAAGTAAATTAATTAGGGGACTGGTGGATCACTATGGCCGATTATAACAGTGCAGCAGGGCACGTGAAGCTCTAACGCTTGGAAATATTATTTTTATACCCCAGGGGTATATTAAGTTTATTAAAAAGAAAAGTATGTAACAGGCAGAAGGAGGCGTGGCAGACCCCAAAAAGTATATATATTCTTGATCAGGGCGACAAGCTGAGTCGATATAGCCATGTCCGTCTGTCTGTCTGTCCACGTAAGTAACAAGATCTCAGAGATGGCAATTTGGTATGAAGACTTCTTATACTTGCACGCAGATCAAGTTTATTTTAAATTTTGGGTGCCATGCCCCCTTCGCCCACAATTAAATAAAACTGGTAATTATCAAGCTAGAGATTTGAGCAGGAACAATACTTGAATTTATAAGGATGCATTGTGAAATTTTGATCAAGATCGGATAATAAACACGGAAGATATCCGCAATTATTTAATTCTTTAATTTAATGTTTTGTTGTTGCTGTGAGTTTACGCTCTTTCTTATTTGCTCGTTCGTTAAAGCATTTACATATACATATATACATACGCGTGTCCATGCGCGCTGTGTTAGAGTGAGTTTTCGCCTTCTCTCCCTCTCTCTTTCAAGTAGAGTGGTAGAGGTGCCACGTAGGTAGACGAGAGATCGAGGTTCGAATCCCAGTAAAAGAATGCTTAAATTCTTAAATTTTTTTTTTAATTTTTTTATGTTTTCATTTAAGTTTTTATAAAATAACGTGATTCATTCTTGCTTAGACTTTTAAATACAAAACAGACAGTACAAATACAAAACCAAATATAATTAATAAAAAATTTGAGTGGCGTTTTCTACTACTATTCTACTCTCGGGCTCTCCCAACTGAACGATATATTTTAATATAAGCTTTAATAGTACGAACAAGAATAAAACTTCTCTTCCTTTCACTAATCCCTTTCTTCTAAATGATTATACTAGCTATTAGATGAGAGTGAGGTTAGTCTCGCTGAGTGTATGCAAAATTCCCGGCGTATCTTTTATATAGTAATGTTCACTAGTTTTTATTTAATCTTATAATGTATACTCTATGGTAAATTCACTTAACTGTGAGGCTTGTCCTGCTACCTTTTTTTTAACAAGATCTCGCAGGACTTGCAAAGAGCGATTACACCATCTATGTATTTTAGAATTTATATAAACATTGTTTATTAACCTTAAGTTTTCCACCCCATTTCATATATAGACAAAACTGACTTGCCATTGGTTCTTCTCGCTCAACGATAGCGTGATTGGCTAGAATCAAGCTAGAGGGTGGTAAGTTTTTATACCATTTGGGGTATGTTAAGTTTTTAGACCCTGTACTTTAAAAAAGTACAAAGGGGTCTATTACGTTTGTGCAAAAAAAAAAATGTGCGTAACAGGCAGAAGGAGGCGTGGCAGACCCCATATAGTATATATATTCTTGGTCAGCATCAACAGTCGAGTCGATATAGCCATGTCCGTATGTCTGTCTGTCTGTCCCTTTTTGTGTCACCTAGATCTCAGAGACTATAAGAGCTAGAGACACCAAATTTGGCATGTAGGTTCATCTATATCTCAAGTTGAACGAGTTTGTTTTAGATTTTTGCCACGCCCCCTTCCGCCCCCACAAATTAAAATACAAAATTTCCAAGTCGAATTACAAGAGCACCTTTGATGCTAGCGGGTTGATTTTTGGTATGTAAAATACAGACTATGGTCCAAACGTATCCTGCAAAATTTATTCAAATCGGATGATAAACGTTCTTAGTTATTCAACTAAGAATGTTACGGGCAAAATCAATCTCTGAAGTGGCGCCATCTATGGAAATTCCATCTATGGAAACTGAAACAAACTGTAGTGATCGCTTTACACTCAAAAAGTACAGGGTCTCCTACTGTCGAGCTTGCTCCACCGTAGCTTAATGCATTTTTTCAATAATAAAAGTATGTAACAGACAAAAGAAGAGGTGGCAGTATATACACTCGTTCCTGTCGGTCTGTCTGTCTGTGAATGTGAGCACCAAATTGGTCATGAAGATTTCTTACATTTGAAGGCAGATCAAGTTCATCTTATATACTACGTTTATACGGACTAATTTACGTACTTCTAAATTCGCGAAATGAAAATTGCCCCCTGTTTATACGGCACACGACCATTCCGCGTAATAAGACAAACAAAGCTGCCAGACTTGAGAAAATTTTTCAACATACATGTTCCGCTTGTAAACAGCTGTTTAAAAAATATAATAAAAGCTGCAAAATTATTTCATCTGGATCAGCAAAGGCACAATGCGAAATTTATTTTCCATGAGACGGAGAAGAGGCACAGTCGCGTAATGGACCTAGTATAGGCATAGCAAAATTTAATGGTGGAATGTCTGATGATGCTGATGCAGTTTTACCCAGCTGCAGCTGCTATATTAAGTCAAAAGCTAAGATTGCGGAGATTTAAGAGGAGGCCCAGAAGCGCGTCATATTGGAAATTGATGGAACATCCCAAAAACGAAAATTTGTTCTTTGAAAACCTCAAAATGTCAAAGAAATCGTTTTTTGATTTACGCCACTTTCTGCGTCCGCACATTTCAAAGCAATCACAGTTTTTAACAACTCCTGTGCCTTTGAAAAAGCAGATATCAATCTGCATATATAAGCTGGCAACCTGCGCAGAGTACCGGATAATAGGGGATGTCCATAAATATTTTCATATGTAAATGCTGTTGTTGCGTTTTGCTTTTCCAACCAGCTTGCTTAAGATTTTGTTCACAAATCGAAAAAAATATATCGCAAGCTTACTTTGGTGCGCCAAAGATTGAATACCCTTGCAGAACTCCGCATAAGTCATCCGATTTTTTACAAAATTTGTTAAATATTGATTTCGAGCCGATCGTTCATAAATACCAAATACACAATCTGTGAGCTTAATTAAGATATCTTTAAAAACAAAAAGTTTTTCATACTTAATGTTGATTTCGAACCGATGGTTCCTATGGCAGCTATATGAAATAGTGATCGGATCCGGCCGGTTCCGGTTCCGCTTCAAAACTGAGAGACTAGTTCGCATAGAAACAGACTCAGCTCGTCGCCCTGATCAAGAATAAATATACTTTATGGGGTCTGCCACGCCTCCTTCTGCCTGTAACATACTTTTTTTTTAACGAACTTAATATACCCCCAGGGTATAAAAACAATGAAAAGCTACAGACTTGAGCCCGGAATGATCGCCAACAAATCGCAAAAAATAGTAACCCTGGCCATTAGAAAGCTGTTTATTTGAGTTTTGGTACTTAGGGTGACGTTAAACCACGTCAAAGATTAAATATAATGACTCTGTTTTTTTTGAGTGTGGGTGCGTAGGTGTTCTAATGTGCTTACATTTGTAGATATACTTGTACAATTTTAGACCCTGAACTTTAAAAAAGTACATTACGTTTTTGCAAAAGGCAGATGAAGGCGTGGCAGACCCCTTAAAATATATATATTCTTGACCAGCATCAACAGCCGAGTGGATATTGTCACGTTCATCTGTCCCTTTTCGTGTCACCTAGATCTCAGAGACCATAAAATTTGTCATGTAGGTTCATCTATATCTTGCATTGATCAAATTTGTTTTAGATTTTTGCCACGAATCCAACCCCGGAAATTTAAATACAAAATTTCGAAGTCAAATTACAAGAGCACTTTTAATGCTAGCGCCTTAACTTTTGGTACATAAATATACAAAAAAGTCCAATCCTGTCCTCTGTGTTTATCAACTGATATCTTCATAGCGGCGCCATATATAAAATTTTCCGGTACGCAACATTAAAAAAAATCTATATTGAATGATTTGAACTCATAAAGTACAGGGTCTTCTTCTGTCGAGCTTGCTCCACCGTAGCTCAAATTGTAACATTCTGTGAAAATTTTGCCAGGATCGGAAGAGTATATCACAAAGCTGCCAAACGAACAATCGGATGTAAATTAAAGTTTTGTATCAAGAGCTTTGTTGTTTTTTGAGCTATCTCAAGATCGAATGACTATATAATATAACTGCCATAGGAACAGTGGCTTTTGATGCTATAAATAAGCAATCAAAAATAGAGCGGGGGTACGATTCAATGGTGTTGCGACTTTCAAAATATATTTTCAGTATATGACTCGCTCTTGCTGCTATAATCCAATTGCAGCGAAAACTTTAAGGCAGCGAGCAGCGAAAATGTAAATTCTCGATATTATTTATAGAACTATTATTTGAAGTCCATTGAAAGGCAAAAATGAATTTACATTTTCCGCTTTCTTATAAGAAATGACACAAGGTCCGGCTATAGCTGTGATAAGTGTTCCCCGCGAGCAGGGGCAAGCATCCTAGTACACATATATAATTTGAATAGATTCTGGAAATTTGTGACTCGCGAATGTAATGATTATTACACCAGTTTCTACCATGCAAAGTTTTTGTTCTTTATATATTTTTCGCTTTGTGGTTTTAGTTCGTTCAGTATTTCTGTTCATTCTATGTTTCGTTATTCATTGCAGTAAATTACTCCCTTAGAGAAGCTTTTTTGGCTTCTACTTCAATATCTGCCATAGTTTATTAGACCCTGTAATTTAAAAAAGTTCCAGTGGGTCTATTAAGTTTGTGCAAAATAGAAAATGTCCGTAACACGCAGAAGGAGGCATGACAGACCCCATAAAGTATATATATTCTTGATCAGCATCAACAGCCGAGTCGGTATAGCCATGTCCGTCTGTCCCATTTTGTGTCACCTAGATCTCAGAGACTTTAAGAGCTAGAAACACCAAATTGCATTGAACAAGTTTGTTTTAAATTTTTACCATATTCAAAGATCGCACGAACAAGAGATACATAAAATACTTTTGTTGTATAAGAGTCATCAAATTCTGTTGCCCATCTTTTAATGAACCCAAATACTTAATTCGCCTTACTGACTGACTGTTGTTTATGTTAGTTTATGTTCAAGGAGAATACCAAGATCATTTACTTTATCTAATCTTTTAAGGGATACCAAATCAGGAGCATAACTGATTATGTGAGAAAAGTTTCTATAAAAATCCATAAGCCTGCATTTAGGACAACTAAGATTTAGTAAATTAACTTTGCACTATTTATAAAAGCAAACAAGATCTGCTTGCGGTAAATCGGAGTAATAAGAGTCCTTAAATGACTCACAATTTCACATAATCAACATACATTAAAATGTTAGAGTGTAGAATAATAGAAGGAAGCTCTTTAATAAAGAGGTTAAACAGAAGAGGGCCAAGGTTTGTGGTTGTGGATCAATATTTCACAAATCCACGTTGGTAAGGTGAAACAATTGAACTACAAAAACGAGTAAGTTGTGAAGTAATAATTTTCTGAAAAAGTTTCGGTGTCGCAAGCTCTACAGTAGTAGACCTTGTACTTTTTGTGTGCAAAGCGCTCAACAAAAATTATTTGAATTTAAAAAAAATTTCAATCCAAAAATTTAAAACAAACTCGTTCAATGCAGATATAGATAAACCTACATGCCAAATTTTGTGTCTCTAGCTCTTATAGTCTCTGAGATCTAGGAACTCAAAAAAGGCACAAACAGACAGACGGACATGCCTATACCGACTCGGCTGATAAGAATATATATCTACTTTATGGGGTCTGCCACGCTTCCTTCTGCCTCTGTCGCACATTTGCACAAACGTAATGGACCCTTTTGCGCTTTTTTAAGGTACAGGGTCTAAAAAGTACGAAAGGGTCTTTTACGTTTGTTCAAATAAAGCGAATTTCAAGAACACTTTAATGCTAGCGCCTTGATTTTTAGAACATACACCAAAATACACCATAGTCCGAAGCTATTCTGAATTATTCCAATTTCTTTCCAATTGAAAAATAAACGCGTAAGTTACTTAACTAACAATGTAAAGTAATATATATATACATATGTGTCATAAGTAAGATGAAGAGACGCTTATGAACTATCGTCATAGTGGCATCCTATTGAAATTTCTGGTAAGCAACATTAAAGCGTTTTTAGTGATCGCGTTGCACTCAAAAATTGTTTTAATTGGTAACTTTTATCAATTTCATCATTTCGCTGTCTGCTGTTTGTATCTCCAATGTTCAAAGTCCAATTACACTGTAATTATTATACACTGTAATTATTATAATTATTAAGTTGAATAATCAATTTTTATATAATGTATGCTGTTTTAATATATATGTAGGAGAAATTTTGTAGCTTTATATATAACACTTCAATTTTATGTAATATTTCTTTTATTTATCCTTACTGTTTGGAAAATGGTATAGAAGAATTTCTACTTAACTGTTTCGAGCGAGCTGTACGAATTAAACTGCAGTTCCACAGCTCGCAACACCTGTACCCGTGCTTCTCTGGTCAGCGTAGCTTTGCCAACCCTTACTAGTCCGGTATATAATGTATTCTAGGTGTTAGTGAAGTGGTGGAAACGGTATGTAGCCATAAGTTCTAGTGGACGGCTAATGTGGATAGCACCGAGGTGAGCAGGTGTAGTCTAGATAATGCGCATATGGTCAGAAAAGTTCAGCGACCTAGAAGGTTTGTATTGTGTAAAAGTGAGGACTTTCTGAAGTATTGCTTCAAAGTTCTTCTGATTAAACCCCTAATAGAGGCGCCTCTGCTCGCCGGAATAATAATGTTTCCGAACCCTTAAAAGTATAGATACATATAGTCCCGACATAGCCGACTAGCAACGAGTGAACATCGACCAACGTCCACACGAAAACTTTTGGACGCAATATCAACCCCTATTTTCTGATGAAAATGGTCAGCGAGTCAAACACTTGTCGTTAGCATTTACCACATGAACATATTACTAGACAATTGAGTTTATTCTGCATTCGAAAATGTGGCTTTGAGTACACGATTACAACCGAAACGACTTGTAGGGTTGATTCTTCGATTTCACTGTGTTATTTTTTAGATCTGTTGTAATTAAATTTTAAACCTGTAATTTTTCAGCCTTCTCCCACCACTTATAGAGCAGGGCTACTCAGCTAAATGTGTATATATTTGAATATCGACTACAAAGGCAGATGCAACTTGATCCAGTCGGTCGAAAAAAATAACAATGAATGGATTATATAAATCTAATGCACACGGCTAGATTTTTTAAAGTTATTGTTTTCAGGAGAGCTACAAATCTAGAATTATCTCTCAGCCTAAAGGGTATTTTTCAGACTAAAAGTTATCTCAAAGGATACCAACGTTTTTTATTCTTTACTAAAACTTATTCAATATTTTGTAATTATTAAGCACACAACTTATAGGTTGCGTTTGTATACCATAATAACATTATTTTCATATTAATCATAGATTTTTGTTTTTAAAAAATCATGTTTTTATTTTTCTTGTAGGAGTTGTCCAAACAAAAGTTTACTAGAAAATTCAACAAATGGTGAGGTACCTTTGCATTCATTTTAAATAAGTGAATTATATTTAAAATATTTACAATATAATATACTGGCACAAAAATTTTTGAACAATTTGATTATATATATAAATGCAGTAACATTAGAAAGACTATTAATAATACAAATTATTAATATTTATATAAAATCTCTAATGGGCTAGATAAATAGATATAATATTTTATGGTAAGGTTTATATGCACTTTACAGTTCAAATTTTAAATTAAACTTTTTTTAATTATTAATTGCTGCTAAAGTATGTGAAAAATATAGCGCAAACTAACTTGGCGCGCCAAAGTTTGGATACCCTTGCAGTGCCCTGTATAAGCAGCTGATTTTTTTTAAATTTGTCAATGTTAACTTCGAACCAATCGTTCCTATGGCAGCTATTTGATACAGTAGTCCGATTTGCACCAAATTTGGTCAGCCTTTTTGTAACTACAGCAAACACATAATGTGTAAATTGAGAAACAAAAGATTTTCATACTAAATGTTGATTCAGAACCGTTCGTTCCTATGGCAGCTATATGATATAGTGATCGAATCCGGCCGGCAAAAAGACAGATCTGTTCAAAGTTTCATTAAGATAGCTTCAAAAGTAAGAGACTAGTTTGCATAGAAACAGACCGACAGACAAACGGACATGGCTATATCGACTAAGCTCGTCGCCCCGATCAAGAATATAATACTCTCTGCAAGGGTATGACAAATGAAAATACATTTTAGGAAATACTTATGTACATTTGATAATCAAGTAAGTACTTAATTATATAATAATTAGCTACAAATAATGGCCACCATTATCTGCTACGACATCAGTTCAATACTCAAACGTCTTAGGTAAATGAGTTGATGGATGATCAACCAACAGATTTGGCATTTTTATTATATTGAATCAAAGCCAGATAGGTCGCTCTCAAGCTGTAATAAATCCACTGGTGAATGTTATTATTATACAAAGATTCAAATAAAATACAGACCTTCTCTGACATATAAAGGTGCGTATGCGGTAACAGAAATGAAGACCCCATATCACGTTCAGTCATTATGTTTGGTTCCTGTGCAAAAAATTTATTGATAACATTTAGTAAATATTTTATTTGTTTATTGTGTCATAAGTACCTCGTTTATAGTACTCTGTGCTTTCATATCAAAACAAAGATGCATTGATTTGGTTACAGCCTGAACTGTAGTTTCATCGAAAGATCTTACATCAGCCGAACTGTTGAGCAATTAGCATTAACATTTTATGAAAAGTGGTTTTATATATTATATATGTATTTATAGGCAAGTACTTAAAACAACTTGTTATAAGTAATTGCATTTCCACCACACTCCTACAATTCGAATATAATATAAATTTTTTATTCTTTTGATATCCTGTTTATAAAACAGTACATATGTGATTTTTAATGAGATGATTCTTAAAATGTAACACAAAATATTATTTAAGTTCATTTGCCTTGAATATATTACCAAAAAAAAATATATCATTCAGTCGGTAGAACCCGACAGTAGAATACCCTGAGGTAGTAGAGAACGCCACTCATATTTTCTATTAATTATATTTGTGTTTCGTATTTGTGCTGTCTGTTTTGTATTTAGAAGTCTTAGCAACAAACAAAAGTTTACTAGAAAATTAAAATGTAACACAAAATATTATTTAAGTTCATTTTACTTGAATATATTACCAAAAAAAAATATATCATTCAGTCGGTAGAACCCGACAGTAGAATACCCTGAGGTAGTAGAGAACGCCACTCATATTTTCTATTAATTATATTTGTGTTTTGTATTTGTGCTGTCTGTTTTGTATTTAAAAGTCTTAGCAACTATGGCACGTTATTTTCAAAATAGCTAAATGAAAACTTAATAAACAATTTTTAAATGAATAACAAAAATGCATTAAGCTACGGTGGAGCAAGCTCGACAGTAGGAGACCCTGTACTTTTTAAGTGCAATGCGATCACTACAGATTGTTTCAGTTTCAAAAAATTCCCATAGATGGCGTCACTACGGAGATATCAGTTGATTTTGCCCGTAACATTGTGAACAACTTCCGCGTTTATCATCCGATTTGGATGAAATTTGCAGGATAGGTTCAGATCATAGTCTGTATTATACATACTAAATATCAACCCGCTAGCATCAAAGGTGCTCTTGTAATTCGACTTGGAAATTTTGTATTTTAATTTGCGGGGGCGGAAGGGCGTGGCAAAAATCTAAAACAAACTCGTTCAATGCAAGATATAGATGTACATACATGCCAAATTTGGTGTCTCTAGCCCTTATAGTCTCTGAGATCTAGGATTGGCACGTAGATTCATCTACATCTCAAGTTAATCAAGTTTATTTTAGATTTTTGTCACGCCCCCTCTGCCCCGGGAACCGAAATTCAAAATTTTGAAGTCGAATTACAAGAGCACCTTTGATGCACCTTGATTTTAAGTATGTACAATACACACTATGGTCCGAACCGATCCTGCAAATTTTATCCAAATCGGATGATTAACGCGGAAGTTAATCAACTCACAATGTTACGGGCAAATTCAACTGATATCTTTGTAGTGGCGCCATTTATGGAATTTTTTTTTTGAAACTGAAACAATCTGTAGTGATCGCTTTGCACTCAAAAAGTACAGGGTCTTCTACTGTCGAGCTTGCTCCACCGTAGCTTAATGCATTTTATTTTTTAAACAAACTTAATATACCCCCTCAGGGTATAAAAAGATTAATCTGTTATAGCATGGAGAAACGTTGGTTGTGTTTTCGTTGTCGTTCTCGGATCATGGTAGTCCTCTTTTTGAACCCGCGGTGCTTATCTGGTAATGCAATGCGCGTGCTTATGTACATGATACTTAACCTCCCAACACCAATAAATGTGAATGCACTACTTGGCTTCAGTCAGTAGACGATTGTACTAAATATTTCTGGCTGGCCACATGGCACACCGAAATAAATCAACACAACCGTTATTTCTAACCCCATAACTGCCAACCCTAAAGGGAATGGTAGACCGAGTTCGGAATGTTTTGGTTTTTCCAGAAGCATGAAAAAGACACTTACATTGCATTCGTGTGAATATTACCCATCCAAGAGCTCATTCTTTGACTTTCTCTGAAATAAAGCCAATGAGATGCGGATGTAATTGAAAGATTATTTGATTGACTTACTCGCCTGAGCGTAAAATTGCTTTTAAATTTGTCTTGGACATTTGTTTTTCCCTTTGTTGTGATATGTGCTCATTCTTATTTCCTTTCAATTGGAGAGCTAAGCTATTTGATTCACCTTCTCGATCGCTTATAATTGCTGATACCTCGTAGCCAGCGGATACCAATTCACCACCTTTTGGAAACAATTCAGTGGAATCCCTTGTAGATCCAACAGCTTTGTTATCATTATAGAATATTTTCAGTTGAGGCTGTTGTCTTTTTAGTGTAGCTTTATCGAGCTCTTCCATTGTCATGTGGTGATGCATTTCTTGGGCTTGAGGTAAGACGGCCGGATGAAAGTACTTTGCTCGTGGAATCATAACTGTAAGAGATCGATCCGATTGCTCTGCTTCTGTAGCATCTATCTTGCTGAGAGGCGGTCCATTAATAGACTCAGTATGGGCGATGTTCTTAAGAGTGTTGATGTGCGTCTCCTTAAACTTATTAAGACCATTATATGGAGTGCTTCTTTTAAATATTTTGCTTTTAGGGTCCACATCAAAGGACTTCTGAAATCATTAGATCATATGTACACATATTATTATTCTGAAATACATTATTTGAAATAAGGACATACTTTACAAATGTATTGGTCCGAATTGTGACTAGATTCACTATTCGTCTCATTCAAAATAGCATGCTTCTCGGCGTTACGCTCCTGAAAGAAGCCGGTTGGGGTAATTTGGCGGGATGTTGACAACATACTCGGATGATAATTGGATGTCGTTATAAATATTGGTCTTGTCAATGAGTCACTGTGCACTTTCCGTCTTGCATAAATGAAAAGTACGCACACCAGAAGAACAACAAACAGCGTTACAATTACAATGAGACAGATTAAAAGAATTTTTAGATTTAGTTGACATGTTATTCCGGTATACCATGCAAAACAGTCGCACACAGCAGTTTCATTTAAAGTTTGCGGGATACAATTTCCATGATAATTGCACTTATCACAGCCAATAAGATTATCAGAACAATGACGGCCAGGGTAAATCGGGTTCTCTGATATGTCTGCATAGTTATCTGGACAGATGCAAGTATAGCTGCCCACTAAGTTAAAGCATTGGGCATGAACGGAGCAATCATTGTAGGTGCCATTGTTACATTCGTTGAAATCTATAAATAAACATAGCCAGAGAGGAAAGTAATCTTATCAAAGCCCTGTATTCAATTTTCGACTGATCGCTATAATATAGTTAAAAAGAATTTACAATTTTGCAAATTTGGTTATGATATCCTAAAATAAAAATATATCATTCAGTCGGGAGAGCCTGGCAGTAAAATACCCTGAAGTAGTAGAGAACGCCATACAAGCTCTCTTCTAAACATAAAAATAAAATTTTTAAATGTATAACAATAATTAAAAAAAAACAAAAATTTAAGAATTTAAGCATGCTTTTACTGGGATTCGAGCCACGATCTCCCGTCTGCTTACGTGGCACCTCTGCCACTTGATAGCTTGAAAGAAAGAGGGAGAGAAGGCGAAAACTCACTCTAACACAGTGTGCACTTACGTGCATGTGTATACATGTATGCCTAAACGAACAAGAAATTTGGTTCATATCGGACAACTATTGTATATCATATAGCTGCCATAGGAACGATCAGTTCGAAATCAACATCTACTAAATTTTGTAAAAAATCGGACGGCGTATGCAGAGCTCTGCAACGGTATCCAACCTTTGGCGCACCAAAGTTAGCTTGCGCTTTATTTTTGTTTCTATTTGTAAATAATCCGGTGCGTCTACCGTTTTAGTTAAATAAACAACAAAACACATAGGGCTATTTCAATTTAAAGCACAGCTGTGATCTTTGCAGCTCTGTAAGTTAGAATTCCCAAGTGGATATTCTGGAGCTATAGAGCATAAATTCGGCAGATAATTTGCTTGGAATAGTCAGCAAAAACGGTACTGATGAGAGAGACTGGCATCTCTTGAAACAGCTGTATACCGAACCATTGCTCCTTGCTATTCTTTAGTAAAGGCTTATGTTGTATTGTTGTTGTGAACTTGTAAAATCACCTTAACATTGTTATCAAAAAAAAAACATTGTTGTTGATTAAAACAAGTCTTAATTCTGTCATTTCGACAATTAGAATTAGACTTTTCGACCTCAAGTCTAGCTAAACTTTCCAATTAATCGATTAATGTTTACAAAAGAAGATGTTTGGATGCTTAATTTACAACGCTACCACGTGATATATTTTGAATTACAGAGTATAAAAATTACTTGAAGTTTAAGAAAGGTTTACTTGGGTGCTTTTTTGGGTAGCCCAGCGACTGGGCGTATGGTATTTCATAGTCGTGCATTTTCAATTTGAAACTTTTTTACCTTGAATCGTCAGAAGATTGATATGCTCTTTAGAAGTATACATTTCCGTTCCTCCTATACTGTAGTTATTTTGTCGAAGATATTTTTTAAAAACGGTTTCCAAACGACTTTCGTCACTGTTTTCGGACAGCTGAAATCAGATAATCAGAAAATACATGAAGTTATTTTTACCTATACTGTTATTATTTAGGTATCAATTTTAGACCTGCAATAGAAAATTGCCAACTACAGCACCATCACTATCAGAATGGAATTCTTTCAACTGAACTCCATAGTATTCATCGCGGAAATCGGATTGCATAACCATACGATCGATAGCATCAAGTATAATTGAACTAAGATGTCGATACTGACTTGAAGAACTGTTTAAAAATTCATTATTAAATTTGAGTAAATAACTTCCAACTCGGCTAGCAGGAACTCTCATCTCGTAAATGTAGGTAGCTGTAATCAAATTATATAATTTTAGTTATTAACAATTTATTTCAGGGACCGTAAATAACAGTTATCGAAAAAATTATAGCCAAATGAATGATGAATATGAATACTTGCTTGGAAATTTTTGTAACTTGAATAACATTTCTTTTTTAATTTGAATTTTTTAATAATGCTCAGTCATTGGTCGCATTCACCAGCACAAACCAATAGAATTTTTATGATTTTTCTGCTGATTGGTAGTGATGCACTATCATGGTGTTAAAATTTTGTTATTGTGATAGATGAAAATCCATCACATAACTTGAATGCTAAAATTATTTGACGTTGAAGTTGTATTATCGATAGCGTAATTTTAAGGCAAGGAATAGTATATTGATGTTGGCGGGGGCGTGGCATACAAGCTATGCATTGTCTAGAGGAGATTTTGCTTATCTTGAATCAAAATATATCGTTCAGTCGGGAGATCCCAACAGTAGCATACCCTGGGGTAGTAGAGAGCGCCACTCATATTTTCTATTAATTATATTTGTGTTTCGTATTTGTGCTGTCTGTTTTGTATTTAAAAGTCTAAGCAACAGTGAGCACGATATTTTCAAAATAACTAAAAAAACATAAAAAATAATTTTCAAATATACATATAACAAAAATTAAAAAAAAAAATTAAAGAATTTAAGCCTACTTTTACTGGGATTCGAACCACGATCTTCCGTCTACCTACGTGGCACCTCTACCATCCTACTTGAAAGAGATAGGGAGAGAGGGCGAAAACTCATTCTAACACAGCGCGCGTTTTCATGCATATGTATGTACGTATGTATATGTAAATGCTTCAATTAATGAGCACATAAGAGAGAGCGTAAACTCACAGCAACAACAACACATTAAATTAAAGAATTAAATAATTGCGGATATCTTCCGTGTTTATTATCCGATCTTGAACAAATTTTCACAATGCATTTTTATGAACTCAAGTATTGTTCCTGCCAAAGTTCATGTCTCTAGCTTGTTAATTGCCAGTGCTATCTTTTTTTTTACTTTGTGGGCGAAGGGGGCGTGGCATCTAAAATTTGAAATAAACTTGATCTGCGTGCAAGTATAAGAAGCATTCATACCAAAATTTGGTGTTCCTAGGTCTTACCGTCTCTGAGATTACACGGACAGACGGACATGGCTATATTGACTTAGCTTCTCGCCCTGATCAAGAATATACATACTTTATAAAAAATTAAAGAATTTAAGCATGCTTTTACTCTGAGTTTTCGCGCTCTTTCCCTCTCTTTTCTTGTTCGTTTATGCAAACATATATACATATGCATGTAAGTGCGCGCTGTGTTAGAGTGAGTTTTCGCCCTCTCTCCCTATCTCTTTCAAGTTATCAAGTGGTAGAGGTGCCACGTAGGCAGACGGGAGATCGTGGCTCGAATCCCAGTAAAACCAGGCTTAAATTCTTTAATTTTTGTTTATTAATTTTTGTTATACATCTAAAAATGTTTTTTTTTTTATGTTTTTTAAATAGAAAACAGACAGCACAAATACGAAACACAAATATAATTAATAGAAATTTTGAGTAGCGTTCTCTACTACCCGGGGGTACTGGGGTATACTGTCGGGCTCTCCCGACTGAATGATATATTTTTTGATTTGTGATAGATAATACTGGCGAACGCGACGAATGAGTTATTTTATACTTTTGATGAGGAGTGATATACGGAGCTAATGAGGTTACGCGACTGTTAAATTATGAAATTATAAACGAATTAAAAACTTACGCTTGCATGGTCGATCCGGGAAGATGCGTGCAAATCCCAAACGGCATTCACAGCGTCGCCCATATCCCAACGTATTTACACAAATCTCGTTCTTCGCCGACTTACAAGATGGCTTGCAAGCTTCAGTTGACTGATAGATTGATTCCTTTGAATTTGTATTAGTTTTAGAAGTTGTAGCTATTAGCACACTTTCGAACTGTATACTATTTGAATTAAGAGGAGGCTCAATCTCTTCGTCTCTTGTGGGAATTTCGAGTTCTAGATTTGATTCGTAATCTAAATCAAGGATATTATTGTTTTTAATGTCGGAGATTTTAGACGTCAAAATATTGGAAACGTCGGGATTGATATTCTCTGTTGTTAAAGAGAATTTTGATTTGGAAATTCTCTCAATGCTCAATTTTCTTGACAATTCCTTTGAAGATTTCTTAACATTTACTGATGTGAAAGGCAATATAATTGATTTAGAACCCTTAGTCTTAATTTTACCAATCGTCGAGACAGTCTTTGGCACAAGCGAATTATTAATAATTTCTTTTATGACGTTAAGTGAACTTAATAGAATCTGCTTCTGTTCAGTCGATTCAAATGTAACCTGTTGTACTGATGTTGTTGAAATACCTTCTAGAGATTCTAAAATTTTATTTCGGTCTAACAGTATTACTTCTGACATACTATTGATGGGTTCAATGACAAAGTTGCTATTATCCGAACGTATTACAACTTCGGATGCTTCTAATGAAAGGTGGGGATTCTGACTAAAATCAGAAGAGCTGTGTCCTATGGTATTATATCGATAATTAGTTTGTGTGTCGCTTATCAACGTGCTAGTTGGCAACAATAATAGTTCATTAGTATTCGACGTCATTGTGGGCTTTAATGTCGTATTATTCATTACTTTTCTGAATAGTTTATTACTTGAAGACATGTTTGTCCTTAAAATTGTTTCGTGAAGGGGTCTTAGGAAAGGCTTTAGGTTAGTAACTGAATATTGATGTGATATTGCTTTTAGCGCGCTATCTGTGAAGTTTACTATCGAAGAGTGTTTCTTTTCGAAGTGTAATGAGTCGACTGTTGTGTCTGAATTTTTTGTGTACCCGTGTGAAATTGAAAAAGGTTGTATTTTTAAATGGCCATTTACTGTATATGGCTCTGGAGGAGTTGAAAGAATTCGACTATTTACTGTTGTTAATATAGAAAAAAAAATTTTATCCACTGACGATGGTGGTAGTTGAAGTGATTGTGGTCCAAGAGCGGCATTTATTTTAGTTTCATAAATCAATGAATTTTTTAAAATAGTTGGTAAATATTTTGACATTGGCAGAGCCGATAAGACCGTGACATCACTATCAATATATATTTCGGTTGAAGCTGCTAAAGACCGAATAGACTCGGACACAAGCTGAGAGCTTAAGTTAAAGGTTTCCCCAGTCGCAAAGTACAATTTTTTGGAAATATTGGTGGCGATTGAACCTGAACCCCTTTTCAGCTCGGTCCGATTTGACTTTGTAAATGGTTGACCCAACCCAATTGCTTTTTGCAGAGCCAGGGAGTCCCAACTCTTGACTGTATCAGCCATTGTACCTTGTTTAGCTATTTGGCGGCTAGGATTTGTCATATGGGAAATATTCCGGTTTGGTAAATTATTTTTTGAATTGTATGTTGTATATTCAGCGGTTTGATCTTCTTGTATGTGAGATTCTTTTTCTTGAATTTTAATAATTGGTCTTAGTTGACTTGTTAAATTCTGATTTTTAATTTTTAGATACATTAATTGCTTATTCGTCGACGTAGGATCTGAATCCATCCACGTGATAATATCTTCACTTACGTTTTTTTTAATATATGGTTTATAGTTATCAGCATGTAATATTTTGGAATTCGGTGTCATTGCTGTACTATTAAAATGTAATAAATTTAAGTTAAGCTTCTTTATCTTGGTATAATAATTCTCATTAAAGCCTGTAGATGTATTCCTATGTATTGGTGTTCCCTCTGAAGTTTTGGAAAGGTTCTGGTTGCGTTGCTTGAATGTGCTGGCTGCATAGCGTTCAGGCGGCTTAACAGCTAACTGAGTATTTTGAGATGTAAGACGTACTTCTACATTAGCTTTATTAAGAGGTATTTTAATCAAGGGCATTGGCGGGACAGCAATGTGGCCTTGGATGGCAGTGGCTAGTGGAAAATGTTCATTATCCCTTTTAAAAGTCAGAGGTGGAACATTCATGTTAACGTTGTGACTGAGCACATCCATCTTTAAGTTGATGTGGTGGTGCGCGGTGATGACTGGCTGTGAAGAATGTCTTGATGGTATCAGCGTATATTGAGTACTTTCAAATATTGGGTACTTTGTGACAGCTGGAAATTTTGTGCTGAATATTTGAGGTATTTGCTTGATTTCCAGAATTTCATTATTACTTAGCTCCGAGTTTAAATTAATAATTTGTTGCTCTGAACCGTGTATAGGACTTTTATAGCCCAACTTATTGTACGATATTGGTGACTTAAGATGCGTTATTGAAGTTAGAAATTCCGTATTTGGAACTGGTTGAAGTAGATATGCCGAGGTTGCAGGACTAATATACTTCGGATATGATTTCGAAATTTGTGAGGGAGGCCTAAGGATTGTCAGTGTGTTATAGTCGTCGCTTAGGGGTTCTCCATAAAATCGTTTTTGATTGTAAGCAAATCCATCAGTTACAGGTATGATATGCGGCGGTATAAGCGAAAGCGGAATGATGGACGGAGTCCAGGTTTTCTTTTTTGATGGTTGGAAGTGAATATTATTCTGAGCCAGTTTATTTCGGTACTCAGGTTCGCCTGGTCGTGAAAACTGTGCACCAATGCCATTTGGCTTACCAATAATAACGTCGGCGTTGGCATTTATGATTTCGCCTGGCCGTATTGGAATGCCGTTATTTAATATGGACTGCTGATAACCAGGTTTACTTTGCCTAAACGATTTAATATTGTTACGGTAAATATTATTGCTATCATCGATGACAACGTCAGAAATATCTAGCTCGGGAGGATTGATGTACAGACTGTGTCCCGATAGTCTACTAGGGCTGGTGTCTAGTTGATTTTTGTATTCGGTTGACCTGTTATCAAGACTGTATCTGCTGGATATTAAGTTCGAATTAACATATTGGTTTTTTAATAATTTGTGTGAATCGGATATTTGCAGAGGTATGTAACTAGGGCCTCCATCTAAAGTGCCCTGACTTTGACCAATAATTGTCTGATTCTTCGCTTCGACTATAAGACTTGAGGTGTGTTTTGTCTGATGGGTCTGCCTGCTTACGATATTTTTTTGAATTAGGTCAGCCATTACATTGAATACTGGCCGAAATCGTTGTAAATTCAATGAGCCAATAAGTTGTTCAACGGCTGATGAAGATGAGTTTGATGGTGTATCTTTTAAAGGCGTTTTATACACATCTTTGATCTCAGACTCTGCTACATTCAAGTCATCTTCCGATTCTGCTACGGAATGTGTTATGTTCGTTTGTACTGAGGTGTGGCTGCTAGGTGTTAAAGGCTTTGATTCATATTTGCTACCAGAGGATGCTTGGATCCTGGAACTCTTTATTGAGTTTTCAATGTCCAACTTTTCATCTATACGATAATCATTCAGTTTCGATGAGGATAGTATTGGTACATGTGTTCTTTTTGGGATACTGACAGCAGTGATTTCCAAAGTTTGACCATTCAACAATGTAGCTAGAGTTGTCAGATCCTTTCGATTATTCTTGACTTTTTTTTGCATCAGCTCATGGTGGAATACAGACAAAAGTTCTGAAGTCAGTTGCGAACTAGGCACAACATCCGTTCTCACACTTTTAATGACCTTAGTGTGAAACCGGTTAAATGTTTCACTTGCTACTTTTAATTGTGATTTTTGGTTATATTCTGATGTAACGTCTGGAGTTGCTAGATACGTAATAGTAGTCAAAAATGTTTTCGTCGCATAAATGTGAACATCCAGGTCGAACTCGTTGCTGTGTTCATGGACTGCTAAATCAGAACTATATTGTACCTTTAAAAAACCGCGAGCAGGGATTGATTCAGTTACTACTATTTGGGTCAAAATACTCTCATCGGTTAAAATTGCCGTTGATTCGACACCATCTTGAATAACATTTGTTAGGGGCAGGCGACTGTAGTATGTGTTGGTATCCTGTAGGGGGGTAGCTTCCTCTGAAGGCTGCAAGAATGAAATATAGTCCTCAGGTCCAGTTACTGTGTTTATAATTGTGAATCTAGATGTAAAGACAACCTCATTGTTTCTAAACTTGTTATAGTAATGATATGTGGTTGGAAATATACCAACAACTAGGTCAGGTGTCTAGAAGAAAAACAATTAATTTAAAGAACATTAGTTTCGTTATCCATACATACATTTGAAAGAGTAACACTCATCGGTACATAAGTAGTGGCATGCAAATAATTACGATCCTCCGTGTGACGATTTGAGACAACCTTTTCTATGCTTTCAACTGTGGTACTTCCGTTTTGAAGGTACGACGAATGATATGTGTAGGTCGTTAGACATGTCTTCGTAATGAATTGATTTTCATTAATTGGAAATGTGAATTTTTCCTATATTTAGGTTACGAAAAGTTAATTACTTTAATCTAAATTTATTTCGATACACCCAGAGAAAAATGCTTTAAAACCATGAATCGTTGACTTTACTGTTTAGATGCATCGATAGTCAGCTGATTGATTGGATACTTAAACTGCCTTTATCAACATGAAGATAATCCACTGCTATTCAAACAAGGTCTTAATTTAGTATACACATCTTTCTTTATATTTTATTTTAAAAAGCATGTAGTTAGTACAACAAATTTAAATATTTAATTATAAATTGGCAATTACCTTTCATATAGCAAGATACACCCAAATACTCTTTAATATTAGCTAAAAACAAATTAAAAAAGTGCTGATTTCCTGCAGGTATTATAATTTTGTCAAGACGTTTAAGAAGGCGTTGCAGACCCAATTAAGCTTATTTATATTCTTGATCAGGGCGACGAGCTGTGTCACTATAGCCATATCCGTCTGTGCGTCTGTTTCTATGCAAACTAGTCTTTCAGTTTCATATGATACAGTCATCCGAGCTTGACCAAATGTTTGAAAAATGTAACAATGAGTAAAAAATACATAATCTGTGAGATTTCATGACATAGCTCAAAAAACAAACAATTTTTTCGTACTCCGCAGTTTCGACCACTGACGCCCCATTGAACCCCTTCCAGTGGGAATTAAAAAAAAACGGTCTTATTATGTTGTGTGAAAATTTCAACTCGATATTTTAAGCCGTTTGGTCTACAGCGTGATGTGTCACTGAATCAGTCCAAAGATTATATGTACGTATATATATATATATATGTTTTTTTCTCTGGGTGCACTTAACTATTATTACCTGTTTAGCGGTGGGTAAAGCCAATATCATATGGTTCAAGAGAGTGCTAGCTGCAAAAGTTACAGGCTTCTTGGCTTCTTGAATGTGTCTTGAAGATGGCACGCTGTTAAACTTTTGATATAGATGGCTCAGCTTATGTGTATCACTATGCTTAACCCTGTCGCTAGCAATTATCAGTTCCACTCCGTTTGACATAATATGCGTAGCGAGATTGAATCTGGCCTCGTCTAAGCTCATATCATTCACGTCTCCCAAATTGGGAACCTCGTCAATGGATTCGCTTTTAGCAACTTGTGTTGTAAAAAAGTTAACATGACTTGTATTGTATCCTGAATTAATTACAAGAGAGTTTTAAAAAGAGGATATTTAGTTGCAGATCATTAAGGACCATCTACTTAAAAAGAACAATGTGTTTATAAAAGTGGATAATGTACGAAACTACTTTCTCTGTGGGGCACAGAGGAGAAAGTCTTTAGATTATATTTTACATGCAACTTCCAATTCCAATTCATATCCCATTTTTATGTCCATCTGGCAAATCCAACAGTCGCCGAAGCTTCCTTCCTCATTTATTCAATTAATCGTTTTAGTTGCTTCTTATTTTTTTCTACCCATTATTTGTTATATTTTAATTATATGAGAAATATTGCAAATTTTTTTTATTAACCGATGGCATCAACATTTGCTTTCCGTACTTGCAGAGGCTAAAAAAAAGAATGTGAAAAACCCAAAGATTCAAGGTACAAGCGCAAAAACGTAGGAGAGCTGTAGAAATAATGCAAAGGAGGTGGACGACAACAGCGTTGAATATGGTGGAAGTATTTTAAGCAAAAGCGATGTAAGTAATCATCTCATTTCTCATTTGTATAACAAATTAATTGAGTCCTTTTAGATTCAAGAATAACTGCGGGAAACAGCTGAAATGACTGAAGAATAGATTTCACAAGACTATGGGATAGCGCAGAGCAAGAAAATAATTGAAGGCGCTGAAATCATTTAGAAAAAATTATCTTTGTATTGAAAGAAATTCCAATTCCTATAGGCAGTTTAAATAAGTAAGAGGAGAGACCCTGCTAAAAAATAAATATGGGGAAATATGGTCTTTGCCTGGTTGTGGCAAGAACGTTCATTGTTTGTACTAACATGGGCGATTTAAAATAAAAGTTATACTAAAGCGTTTTTCTACATTCTTATCAATGTAGAGGAATAAAATGCTACCTTCTCATTAAATAAGCCATTTTTAGGGACTCCAATAAATGAAAAATGCACTGCAAAGCACATATTGTTCCTATTATGGGAAGCTAACACGCTGAGCAGATATCTCGTCAACAAAGGGGTTACACCACAGTAATCGTAATTTTTGGAGCGTTTTTCCGCGATTTTTATTAGACCAGAGGGAATAGGATTTAGTGAATAAAATTTGGGAACATTGTTGAGCATATATTAAAGAAAACAAAAAAAATTTTTTAAAAAAATAAAGCTTCAAAATGGCGGTGGTATCGACGGCGCTTGAGACGTTTTTCGCTGGAAGCCCTCTGCAGCACGTATCATAAATTTGGAACTTTGAAAGAAAAAAAATTCTTTTTAATCGACATTAGTATAACTAAAGAAACTAAAGAAAGACGGAGGCTTCTGCATAGAAACTCAAAACTAAAACTTAACTATTTTTTAAGCTAGAATAAGTTTTATATTGTGAAAATTCTACAGTGGTGTAACCTCTTAATAATAACTAATTCGAAAGCTATTCATGATAAAATTGCACCGGTACTTAAATTAAAATGTTTTTGAGAAGCTCATTTAAGACCAGCTGGCTAAACGCTAAATCGACTCGTCGCTGTTCATGACTCAAAACATAAATATTTTAAGGTCGGAGACGTAGGGTATAAAATATCATCAATTTCATATTGTACCAGATATACATATGTACATAATGTGTACAGTTAAAATAATAAAAGAGAAGTTCTGTACATAGTAATTAGTAATTACTAATTACATATTTATTAGAAAACATACTTAATTCGATTAATTAATACAATAATTGTTAGTTTTTGTTTATTGAAATAGTTTATTATAAGTATTTCCAGAAAAGAGTAACTACAAATATGCAAACATTGCACAGAAGTACAGACTAAACGTAATTAATTTATGATTAAATTTTAAACAACATTTTGTACATTCGTATAATAACAACATTATATCAATAAACCCTTTAATTTATAGTTATGCAGACGCTATAGATTATAGATTATTATAGATTATAGATCTTATTTAATTTGTATTTTATATTTAATAGAATAACGTAGAAAAAGTATTTCAAGTACATTTTTAAATCAAATGGTAATATAACTTTATAAACATTCTGTGCTTCAAAAATAAGATATGCATAATGGTCATTGGACTGCCTAGAACTCACAAGTAATTAAATTATTAAGATAAGTATAAGTACTTATAAGTCCATACAAAAAATAACATACATTCGGTCGAGAGGAACCAACCGTAAAATATCCTGTGTAATTACAAGACGCCAATCAAATTTTATTCCAATTATATTTGTGTTTTGAGTTGCACGTATTCTTGGGCCTTTATAAATATGCACATAACATAAAAACAAAAGTCTAAATGCATAAAAAATATTAAGAAATTCAGAAGATTAATGCGGCGCAACATGGGTTTAATACACCAAACCTAACAGTTACATCGACACAGCCCATGCTTATTATTTTAATGTCGATTCAAGACTGATGCTTACTTGTCGCACAATCGTTTCACTCGTCCTCTGCCCTCTGGTCGGTCGCGACTAGCTTTGACAACTTAGATGAACCGTCTGGGACCTACATTAAGCAAAGCAAGCGCGTCAATACAAACCTCGATTTTCCACATCTATGTATTCATTGGTTAGTTGGTTGAAAAATTATTTGAAATTAACAAGTGAAACTAAATAAGTAGTTAGGTCACATTTTATGGGCTTGGCATGATGGTCAGTCTGATTGGCACGATTCGCGTATTTATTCGGGTAAATGTTGAGATGGACTCTAGAATTTCGTGCTGATCATTGTGAACACGCTCCACGACATATGTGTAGGTTCGTGTCGAAAGTTCAGTACTTGATGTGGTTAAAATCAGTATTCTCTTAACTGTTTCACTCTGATCAATCGAACGTACATTTTCATGGCTTTTGATAGGTAGTTTACTTTGCATAGGGCGCTGGGTTGTCGTTGAAAATGCTGTGTGAAAAAGTGTTGAGGTTGTTGTTGGTAGCGGTAAAGCTGTTGATTCTATTGATATTACTGTACCAGCTGTGCTTGATTTCTTCCTATTTGCGGATATATATTTAAAGATTACAACACGATGTTTCTTTGGCTGTGAGTGTATACTTCCGTTTAATTTCGGTTTATTGTTATCATTGACTAGTGTTGGGTAACCACTCAGCGGTTTACGGCGCACAAGCACTTTTCGTAGTCGAGACATGTGGGTGGTTTCTCTTTTGTCTCTCTTGGACTTCCCACTCCCACTTTGCTGAGGATGTGTTGTGAACAAATTTTCGACCTGCAACTGTAGTGGGAACAACTCAGTGAGGCCACTTATACTAAAAAATGTTGTGTAACGTTTAAGGGTTCTGTTAAGGTAGTTCTTTTCATTGAAGATGTTTTGGTCTGCTTTGTGGCTTTTGCGTACCACAAATCGACATCTCCAATAAAACTCTCTAGTGAAGCGGTTTGATCCTTCAGTTCACAGTTATTTCCTGACATTTATCTAATATCAACTTAATTGAGTTTTCCCTTAGTTGTTCTTGTTCCTGGTTGTCAAAAGGCAAATACATATGTATCTGTTCGCTTCCCGAAGATTCATACAGATCTTTTGGGCTATAGAGTCCGGAAGTCTGCTGTATAGGCTGAGCCTGTCTCTTATGTAAGTTGCTAGATTGATCAAAGCTATTATGCACTGTTGATAGAATAGTGCTAAACTCTCCGGGTCTACGTCCCGAAACATAAAGAGTTATAACACTGCTCTCTTCTTCTTGTTTTTGCTGCTTGCTGCGCTTGTGCGATTTTCCTGATTTTCTTGATTTCTTTCGACCATTTTTGAGGGAATGTCCCTGGTTGGATTCGATATCCGACACTATGATATCATCAATATTATCATGTACATCAAGATCGGCATCCAGTTGACCGTCTAGGTCTTGCAGGTTTTCACTCAAAAATATCTGCGGCACTGCCGTATGTGATACTTGTTGAATTTGCTGCTGCTGTTGCTGTAGCAGCAACTGTTGCAGTAGTAAGCTATTTACTTGAGCCACTTGAGCGCCTCCTGGTTGTTGCTGCTGATGTGGCTGCTGTGTTGGAGTATTAATAATGGTGTCTACGCTATATTCTGTAGCTGTTATCGTTTGGGCAGTCGTATCGAAGACTGTTGTCAGTATCTTTTTGCCTTGGAACGTAATTGGTAGAATAGTAGATTTGCCATCGTATATCGTAGTTACGTATGTTGACGTATGCGTGCGATACTCCGTGAGTGCCTGTGGGACAGGCGGTGGTAGCGATGGCTCCAGTGCCGTGCCCACAATAGATCCCTGTGGTTGACCCAGTGCGCCTAGAAGCTGATTCGCCGGTAAATTTATGTTGCCTAACAGCAGCTGAGATAGTAATATATTGGCCAATGGCGCATTAGCAGATATCTGCGGCTGTGCCGTGGACACAACATTTTCTACGGAGTACACCGTCGAGGGTAGTACATGGGAGAACGACGTTTTGCGGCCTCGAATTGTAGTTGGCGTGAAGGTAACGGTTGTTGTCGTAGAATCGTGTAGAAGATATCGAGTGATCTCTGTAACTCCCGCGGGACTGACACTGGAATCCTCTCTTGTTAAAAAAAGCGACGTTTGTCCATTATTACCCAAAACTTTCGTAAATTGGTTTGGCCCCAAAATTTCCAAGCTCGTCTTACCTGTCACAATATTCTTATACTCGGTCACCTGACCATTTACTACCGGCACTGTTACCTCAGCAGGTATTATATGGGTTACTGTAATTGTGACGCTACCCAGGTCTGTCAAAGTTGGATCCTGGTTATAATCGTTGCGGATCCTTCCGCGCATCGAGCCTCGGCCTCTCGTTGAACCATTGACGTTGCCATTTCGAGAACGCGATGTACTCATAGTACGCAAGCCAGGAATATCCGCAGTATTGTGATTATGATTGGAGGTGTAACTTTTTAAGCGACGGGAGTTCGGTGAACTACTTGTGCGTTGACGTATGTTTGACTGTTGTCGTCGAAAATTAGACGTGGATGTACCTCTTGTGATACTCTTTATAGTTGTATCCTTCTCTCTTAGCGTAAACTGAGTTCGTGGCGAAGTGGGTCGTGTAGGACGAATGGATCGATGTCCCGATGTAGATGCTGTGGTTGAATTCGTTTGTTGAGACTGAAATCGGGAGCCAAACCTTGAATTAACTTTCGCACGAGGTGTACTGAAAGTAGTTTCATTTAACTCTTCCATATTTGTGATTTTTGGTTCCTCTGTAGCGGCAGTTTTGGGTCGTCGCAACCTAAATCGACTACGATTTAAGGTATCCGCCTGACGACGCACCCTTGAAATAATTGCGGATTGGGTTAGAACTTTATTGTTGGAGCGTCTGCGACGATTTTTCTGCGGCTGAACTTCATCATCAGTGCCGTCTCCTTCTGTTTCGTCATCCTCATCGTCATATTCAGAATCGTTTTCGGATTCACTTTCATTCTGGGTTAGCTCACTGTTGTCAACAATTAATGGCTCGTTATCCTTTTGCTGTTGGATTTGGAAAAGTCCCCGTGGAGGAAACAGGTTATTCTGTGGTCTAGCCCGTGTTTGAAGACTGGATATTGCTGGACGTTGAAAGCTACGCGGTCGTGGTTTGGAAGTTGTCGTAGTTGTTGTTGTTGATGTCGATGATATCACCTTGGCCCGTCCTGTAAATGGATTCCTTCTAGGTGAAGTAGGGGCTCCAGGGTTAGCATTACCTCGTGGAGCTGCAGTAAATCCGATTGGCCTGCTAAGCGGTCTACGGAAGCGCAAAAGCGGATTTTGATTACGTTTGATATTTTCCGTGGCATTTTCTTCCTCATCGATAGTCTCAATTTGATACTCCTCTGTTGAATTCTCCAGCTCAACGCCAATATTTCGGTCAGCACTTGCTTTTACAAATGCTTGACCGGAGATTGAAGTGGGTTTGATACGTTGCCGTGAGCTGCCACCATTCAAAGCTGAGACACGAAAGTTGTTGCTGCTGGATGGTCGATACGAAGGACTTAGACTGGGACGGCGAGAACTCAGTGCCTGTGATGTGCGGAAAGTAGATGCGAAACGATTTCTAGAAAGAGATACACCACTGTTTGCTTGAACAGAACTTAAACTAGTGCCCAGTTGACTTATCGATCCACTCGTTGGCTTAATCGGACGCCCAAATTGACGTCTAGAGGATAAAGAGCTGGTAGAGCTCGTATCATGAGGATTATTGGGTGCGTTCGATAAAGAACCTCTTCGCGATGAGCCGAATCTGCCTACCGACTTAAGAGCTGGGGTTGCGGTAATAGTTGGTGTTATGTCAGATCTAGTTATAATCGTTGCACTGCTCGGGCTTGGGGTTTTCTGTTTTGGCGCAAAAGTAGGCCTGTTACGGGATGCGAATGGCCTTATTACAGGCGCAAATGTATGTTTCCTTGTTTGAAATGGTATTCGAGCATTATTATTTATACTGTTCTCATCATCAATAACATCGTCATGTTCCTCAAAATTTATTTCCGTTGTTGATTCGCTGTTAACGCTGCCTTCAACGACAGATTCAGATTCTAGATCCAAACTCTGTGTAGAGCTCACAGTCATGTCTACTTGAGATACGCCTGGTGATATTGTGCTTAGAGAAATTTTTTTTTCAAATAGAAAACTAGAGGTACTTTCAATAATCTGTGCATAGCGATTGTCTATAACTGTGCCAATAACCTTTGACTGGTATAAAGTAGTTGTACTGTTCCCGATTCGAGTGCCTTCTATAAGTCGAACCAAACCAGTCTTGTACTGCCGCAACGAATCTGCATTCTGGGTATCAACCGATTCGCCTGACAAGCTTGTTGCCAGGTTTAATTTCTTCGTTTCATCGATATACAAACTTGATGTACTACTTGTAAGTTCTACAGCGTTGCCATCCTCATTAATTGAAGACTGAATTTTTGTCGTAAAGTACAAAGTGCTCACCCTATCTGCATCGATTATATGTTTATAATCAAAAAAAATCAAATCAGATCTATCATTATCTGTACTTGTTGTTGATGTTGTACTTTGCCATTGCGCTGCATCTTCTGGTAGTATTGTTGTTTGTGTGAATTTCGGGTTAGTTGAGGGCGTAAGTTTGACCGCGCTAGTAGGTGTAATTATATTTGTAATTGTCTCTAAACGGGAGTCCGTAATGGTATTATTTGCCTCATATGAAGTAGTGTAGTACGTGTATGTGGTATAATAGGTTGTTAATGCCGATAAATTGGTGCCTGTATTCGTATCAGAGTCCGAATGTGCCTTAATCGGATCTGCACTCAATGTCTTTAGTAAACTCTTCTCTAGATTATCGCTTTCAATGGACAAATTTCCTACAGAGTCTGATATTGAATTGAAAGTCGCAGATTCAGCACGTTTTGTTGGCTCAATCACGTTCGATATTGTTTCCTCTCTGCTAATTGTTGTGATCTCTCCGTCCTTGGCCAGCTTGGTCCAATACGTGAATGTCGTAAAATATGTTATCGGCAATGTGGACTCCTCTTGGCTGAGCGTTTTTGTTGGCTGCACCGTTTCTGTGGCAATATTGGTAACTGTTTCTAACCGACTAACCACATTTGTAATTTCTGCCATATACATTGTTGTGTAGAAGGTAAAAGTGGTAAAACTTGTCTGAAGTAGTAGCGTCTCTGATGGTAAGATCTCTTCTGTATTACTCTCGGAACTTACTTGATCGTCCACGGGATCTCTGTGTTGTCCAATTAATTGTTGCTCTCCGCTTGAGCTACTAGATCGGACATCTGTTACCAATGTAATGTGTTCCTCCACTTCCTTTCCCGCATTGCTGGTAGTATTTGCCACTAATAAAACAGATGCAGTCCGGTGAATAATTGGAGACGTACTAGATATTAAATAGTCGTCTGGTAGTCCAGTTTCACCAGTTGTTGTTGTAGTACCTAGTCCAGAAACGTAATTTGTAAATACTTCAGTTCGTGACATTATTTCTGTTTCACTGTCAGCGAAAATAGTTGTGTAATAGGTATATGTTGTAAAGAAGGTCTTTGTGTATTTGGTATCATCTATATAGGTGGTATCTTGACTATGTTCCATTAGGTTAAATGCATCATTAGCACTAGAATATAATATGCTATCTAGCTCATCGGGAATTATATATTTTGAAGGTGTAAGTGTTGATGTGACCGTTTTAGTTGCGGAGTAAGTTTGAGTTGCTGATTTTTCATTATCGCCACCAAATCGAGATATAATTTCTGCTGTTCTCAGATCTTTCTTCTGCTCCGAACTTCCAGCCTCCGTGGTAACGACATTGGTTACGATTTCCGTATGGCTAGATATAGTTGTTGACTTGCCTTGGAAGAAAGTAGTCAGATATGTGTATGTTGTGTACAGAGTTTTGTAAATAAGATCAACCTCATCCAAGCCATTTTCATAGTCTTCATTATCATTATCATTATCGTTATCACTATCATTATCATTATCATGGTTACTTTCGGTCTCAGTCACATATTCATCATCGGCATCGCTATCTGTAGAGCTTTCTGTTGTTGCATCTGTGGTAGTCTCTTCTGTCTGTGCATCTACCAAGGGACTCCATGTTGTTATATCATCATACTGAGCCGTCTGCTGTTCCGACTCTGAACCTAAGTCTAATTCTGACGCAGAGTCAGCTTTTGATTCTGAATGTACCTCAAGTGTATCTGCTGTACTTGACGATTTTTGCAACTCCGTTAATTCTTTTACTTGGGAAGCGTGAATACAGTTATATTCCGTAGTGCCTTTGATATCCTGAAAAACTTCTGTACTCAAAATTGTCAATGACGTGGCGATATGAGTCAATAATTCTTGGGACCTTATATGATCACAGCTTTTATAATACATATTAGTCACTTCCTTGACAATTGGTGAGAGTTGCTCGAAGACCGGTAGTGTGGAAACAGAAACTGATGTATCATATTCAGGTAGGGTAGTTGTGGCTATTGTGTTTTCTGATAATAGGACAGCCTTGTCAATGTATGCAATCGTTGTGGTGTCCGACTTCGATATTGTTTCATTTCTTGTTGTCACAACTTTATTTATTACCCTTGTCGGCTCGATGAAGTTTGCGAAGGGATCATCATCAATAAATATAGTTGTGGCTCCTCTATGTCCCTGGATTTGTGACTTAGTTGTGTGAATAGTTTGCAGGCTGTTTTTGTCATTTGCTTGCGCTTTGGACAAGGATGCATAGATTTCCTGTATTTCCTGATCAGTCGGCAATGAAAGCTTAGATTTGTTTTGACTACCTTCAAAATACTGAGTCGTTGACTTTTCAGTTACTGTCTCAAGTGTTGGGGTTGCAGTTCCGGAAATGATATTATTGATTTCTGGAGTAGATTGAGACGATCTAGAGCTAGCTAGAACATTTACATTATTTATTGCCTTGGTTTTAAAATTGTCTGCAGTTATCAATCTATCTGCAGATTTTATGAAATATTTAGCATCTGCACTAGTTAAAACTGGATCTTGGATATCAGTAGTTCTAAGAGTCGCCATCCCCTTAATTGATGTCACATGTCCCACTATAGAGTTGTACTGAGCGGTGCTTGGAGAAAACACAATTACACTGTCGCCAACTAATGTGGTGAAATTGGCAAAACCATAGTATGTGACAGTTGATAGAACTCTCTTTGGAAAATTAAGAATCTGAGGCTTCGTAGGCTGCTCACTTTGCTGTTCTGGCATTAAAGGCTGATAATAACCCTTAGCAGATCGGCCTTCTTCCGAATCTTTATCTTTATTGAATAGATTTGCAGCACCATTGGCTTTTTCGATTGTGTGGTGCCCACTGGGCTCGAAATGATTTTTGACTGTAAAAGTTGGCAAATTATCCATTTGCAACACTTTTTGGACTTTCAACTTTTGTGCCGTGTCCTCTGTATTTCCCAAAATATCCAATGGCTTCAAATCTGATGATTGTTTAGGAAATTGTATGATCGAAGCGTCAACAACTGTCATTTCAACTGGCATCGATTGACGTAACCCTTTTACCTTGAATAAATCAGTGTTACCCACAAATTCACCACCATCAGGCACAGAGGCGATATCGTCTAAACTATCGTCGATGTCTCTCCAATTTGGGGCATCCGCGTTGAATAAATCATTGTGACTTTGTAGAAAGGAGCGGCTACTATCACCCACCCAGCTAGTGACGACCGACGGCTGTACTACATGACCATTCTCGAAAAGAACTCTTGAGCTCTTCTTCAAGTATTGAGCATATAGCCGACCATTATCTAAGGTAGTGCCCACCACCTGTGTGGCATATTCTGTTGTAATACCCTCCTGAATAAAGGTACGTGCTGTGGATGTTAGAAGCCCAACCTCTGGACGAACTGACAGATATCGGCCGTGACCGTCACCTAACCGACCCGCCCCATCATTATTTACCAATAGGACAGTGGTTAAATCTACACACACACACACACACAAACACAAGATGTAAGAGTGTGGGATAAATAATAACAAACAGAAAAATTAACAAGGGAAAAATTTGAATACAATTTAAATTTAGAATAATATAGTACAGGTATTTACAAAATTACATACATATAAAACACACACATAAATAGGATTTGTTAAGGATAAAATCAACAAGTCCAGAATGTACAGCATAGAGAGAGATGGTGAAATCATTTACATAAAAAGAAATAGAGAAAATAAGTAGCAAAAGAAGTAAATACATATTTATATTATATTTATTATATTTAAAATATTAAACATTATTTTATTTATATACATTGTATTTAATTTCATATATACTAATACGTAAATTATAAATTCCACAAAGCACACCAGTTTATAAGAGTTGCCTTTTGTGTAGAATGTACATATGTATGTACATATACTTCGACGACTCAGCTCGACGCCCTGATCAATACAATATATACACTATGAGATCTGTAAGACCTCCTTCAATGCTTCTACCGCCTGCAAGGGTATAAAAAATGCAGTAAGCTACGGTGGAGCAAGCTCGACAGTAGGAGACCCTGTACTTTTGAAAGCAAAACATTCTTTATAGATTGTTTCAATTTCAATAAATTTCAATAGATAGAGGGGGGCGTGGCAAAAATCTAAAACGAACTCGAGCAATGCGAGATATAGATGAACGTACATGCCAAATTTGGTGTCTCTAGCTCTTATAGCCTGTGAGATCTAGGAACTCAAAATTCGTCAAAATTCGATCACAATCGGATACGAAAGATATTCGAAGACATTTATTCCGTTAAGTGACGCTTATCTTTTGTACCTGCATGTGTATGTGTTCTAATGTGCTTAAATACATGTATTTGAAATATAACATCGTCCTTTACTTCCACAGGGTATTTTACTGTTGGGACCTCCCAACTGAATGATACAGAGTCTCCTACTATCGGGCTTTCCCCACTGTAGCTTAATATATTTTTTATACAAGAGATAAGTAATGAATATCACAAAATTAAACTTGAAAAGAAAATGGACAACAGATATTGCAATGAACCTATAGTAAACAGTTTAAAGATAATTTTATTGTCCGTTCCCGTTTTCGGATATGTTTAGATGACACTTTGTTCGCAATTAAGACAAAAAATATCAATATGGATAAAAACTCTTTTAAAAAAAAAGCTAATTGATATTACTAATTATAAGGCACGCATAATTATTCAAGAACAGACCAATGAAATTTCAGGATCAGGCATGATACTCTTAATAGCTTATGGAATCATATACTTACAATTCGGATATAAATATAATGCTTATTTAGTAATGTATGAAGATTTATATACATTAATTAGAGAAATCAAAAAACCTTAAACTTAACTTATAGTATTTATTTTTTATTGTATTTATATTTATATAATACGAACTAAAGCCTTCTCAAGTAAAACCTAGTTTTCAGCTTACCATTAACACTTGACAGAGGTAGGGCCGGAGTGGGTTTGATAATATTAGGCTCATCTGAAAAAAATGAACAAAACACAAGAAAATTAAATTATAAAAAAATAAATTAACCTTTTGGGAATCCCTTGCATATCTCTATTTTACAAGGGCTATAACAGTTTCATGGGTCATTTCAAAAATGTATAGCACTTATTAAAATGGAAAACAATAGTCATTTCTGATTTGTAAACCCTGTGGGAAACATTAGGTGTGTTAAAAAAATGCAGTAAGCTACAGTGGAGCAAGCTCGACAGCAAGAGACCCTGTACATAATGAAAAGAGGAAAAAGTGATAAAAAGCGAAATGGTGAAAATGGTGGAAGTAGCAATTAAAAAATTTTGGAGTTTCTGTTATAATTTTGCCACGTCTCTGCAAAATCTCGAGGTCCAACTACAAGAGCACTTTTAATGCCACGTTTTTTTTTGCCCCAATTACCGGAAAATCAAAATTTCGAAGTCTAACTACAAGACCTTTAATGTCTTGATTTTTATATCCTGTGGGGATATAAACTTTTTTAAAGAAAAAGTATGTAACAGGCAAAAGAAGGAGGGACAAACTCCATAAAGTATATAGATTCTTGATCAGTATCAGAGCCTGTGGTTTCTCTACAATATAAATTAATATAAAATGTAACTTTCATTACGATCGTAATATAAAATATATTTATTCTTGATCAGGGCGTTAAGCTGCGTCGATATAGCCATGCCCGTCTGTCTGTCCGTGTGAATGAAAGGATCTAAGAGATGACAAGACCTAGGGACACCAAATTTGGTATGAGGACTTCTCATATTTTCACGCAGATCAAGTTAAAATTTTTGATACCAAGCCACCTTCGTCCACAAATTGATCAAAACGATATAACTTAAGCTTATGTTACAGCTAGAGACTGCGGCACGTAAGATGGTTAGAAGTTTTCAGACCGAACAGTACTTTTTAAATTTCTAACCGATCGTTCCTATGGCAGCTTTATGCTATAGTGATCCGATCTGACTCGGACATACATATGTGCTGCGTGCAGAAAAATTGCGGAACTGTACCTAATTTTCTAGAAAACTTCAAAGCTGACTAGTCTACATAGAAACAGACATACAGACGGTCACGCCTTAGCTCTTCATCGTGATCAAGAATATATATACATTATGGGTTCTGTGAAGCCTCCAAACGGATAAAAAACATTAATGTGGTCATTAAACAGGCAAAGAATATATATACTTTATGGGATCTGTGAAGCCTCCAAACGAATAAAAGGAATATTGTGGTCGTTAAACAGGCCAAGCTCGATGGTACCAACCATTGAAATAATTTCTGGTTACCGGTTTCAAGAACATTTTCGGTTATTTATTTATTGCACTTTTTCTTGATCTTAAAGGACGATATTATCTATAGTTAAGACAATATATGTGCTACTGTATTTGTGATTCGTGTGGATTGTATGCCATTACCAACTTTGCTACTCTGACCTTCTTTTCCGGTTCTTTCTTTTGCTTTGGTCTCACTTCGGTCTCTCTTTATGTTTCTTTCGAGTGATAATGCGGCGGCTATTGGTGTTGTTGGTGTTATTGTTATTGTTTTTGTGGTAAGTTTTTCTATGGTTTACATTGTGAAAGCTGCATTATCCGTGAGTTTAATTCTTGCTTTGTAAGTCTTTCTTATTATAAGTATGTCACAATTCCATCAACAGTTTTCAAGACAACTTATATGTATGTATGTATCTGTAGTCATATGTACACACTTAAATACAAAATATTAGTAAGAGTCGACATCTAAGTCGGATAACTAGCCGATAAAGCAATCGCCTTAAGAGTTAAATGGACTTAAAAGCGGAAAAGTGAACATTGAGTTTGTTGTTGTTGTTAGTAATATTTTAAAGTTTTTGCAAGTACAACGCATTTTCCATAAAAGACCGCTGCATCTGAATAAATAACATAATTTTTGTTGAACCGGAGTGTGTAAATAAATTTGAATTTACAGCCATTTGGATATTTACATTTTAAGCAAATATCAAAAACAACAAAAAAGAAACTAGTCAGCCAACTTTCTCTTCTCTCAAAAGGTATTTTTGTAAGGCATTTTTGTAAGGTGGTCAAGATAACATTGAGCAAAATCTATTAACGCAGATACCGTATGTTTTTATACCCTGTGGAGTCTATTAAGTATATTTAAGGTATATATATTTTTGATTAGTATCAGAGCTCGATTCGATATAGACATGTCCGTTTATCTTTCTGCTTGTATGAACAAGTTGATCTCAGAGATGGTAAGACCTAGGATCACCAAATTTGGTATGAAGATTTGTTTTTCGATCGGATCGGATAATTAACACGGAAGATATTTTTCCCGCCAATATGATAGCATTTGCATGCCAATAGACAAAAAAGACAATAACAAAATACGTTACGCCTTACACGGGTCTGTTTACATATATATGAGCAAACATATACATATGTGTTGGTGTACTGACAGCAGACTTTCGCTCACTCATTCTGACAAAGAGTCGCCAATACAATTTGTCAATTTTTCCCGGCTTCTTTGTGACACTTTAGTTCGTTGCGTGTGTTTCGAATAAGATGGCGTACAATTCGCCCTTCGGCTACTAATTGATCAAAACGGTATAGCTAAAGCAATGTTATAGCTACAGACTTGAGACTTGGCACGAGTAATGATTAGAAGGGCCCGGACCGATCGGGAGTTTCACATTTTTGATGAGACATCCTCTTTCCCACAAACCTCAAAAAATCTAAACTCTTGCAGTTATGAAGCTGAAGGAGCATTGAAGAAGCCCATAAAGAATATATACTCCTAATAAGGACGACGATCTGAATCGATATAGCTAAGTCGTCCCGTCTGTTGCAATCCTTTTAGTTTTCTTAAAATTATTGTGGGATTGGTATTGCTCTATGCACCCTGACAAAAATTTTTTGCTTAAAATCTGACTACTATACCCTTTATGAGTCGCTTTTACAACCTGTACTTTAAAAAAATACAAAAGGGTGTATTACGTTTGTGCAAATGTGCGTAACAGGCAGAAGGAGGCGTGACACAACCCATAAAGTATATATCGAGCCCTTCCCGTGAAAATAACGTAAGCAACAAATAGCAAATTTTTCAGGGAAGGGATTTTTCTGCTCATGTGTGCATAGGCTTCCATACAAATTGGCATAATATAATGTTCAATTTCCGTGGATCTATAGGGACTTAAGCTATAATATTTTATCAGATGATGCGTTTTCAGAAGTAGATCAAATTTGCATTAAAAAGTTCTCAGATCTCAGAGACTATAAGAGCTTGAGATACCAAATTTAGCATGTATGTTCATCTTGCATTCTCCGCCCCCGGAAGCTGAAATACAAAATTTCGAAGTAGAATTACAAGACCACCTTTAATGCTAGCTCCTTTTTGGTACATATAATTTACACTATGGTCCAAACCGATCTTGAAAATTTTATTCGAACCGGATGATAAACGCGAAAGCTATTCAACTAACAATGTTACAGGAAAATGAAGAAGCGACGCTAGCGCCCTCTGTGTTTATCAACTGAAATCTTCGTAGTGGCACCATCTATTGAAAATTATTGAAATTAAAACAATTTATAGTGAATGATTTTCACTCAAAAAGTATAGGGTCTCCTACTGTCGAGCTTGCTACACGGTAGCTTACTGCAGTTTTTTCTATTGAATGATCTAAAACGTACCATTATTCTGCGCAGCTCCAAAAGAGGGTGCTGCCGTTAAGGTGACCACAAGCACCAATAGGCCCAGGTACCGACGGAGCGATATTTTGTGAAAGACACCATATCCAATTGTCTTCGTTTGAAGGTTCCAGCAACACCTATTACGGTTTCCGTGTGATTTCTTCACTATTAAATGGGGTTTTAACATTTTTGGCTCCTCTTTTATTCGGCTATTCACAGGTCTGACCCACTCATTTAACATTATATATACAAACACGCAGGTATATGATTCGAAAGATCGTTAATTTATGGAATTCATATGAGGAGAGTATATATGTATGTTATTGTGTGGATCGCTCGCTAGTTGGTTGTCTTCAAAATCTAAATATGAATAAATATATTATATCATCTCTGTTATAAAATTCCATTGCTGTAAATGTGTATTAGATTTAAACTCGTTTTCGCAATTTAAAAACTTTTTGCATTTGATATTTTTTGTTTTAAATTATTACTTTTTATAATTTTATTGGGTAAGGCTGACAGATTGTACTCTAAGTATTCAGTTGCATTATAATATTAACACTATTTACTTTCACTTTAACTAAATTTTTAGCATTTCTTATAGACTTTTTCACTTGGGACCTTTGGAATTTTTTAAAACAACTATTGTTGTATTTCGTCGGAAAAAATAGCGGTACGTCTATTTATTAGCACACGACGACGAGAGTAACTTGCCCGAGCAATAGCATATAAGCACACACATTTATATATACATACATTTTTTACTTTTGCAAAGCGCACACAACCATTCCATGCAGACGAAAGTCGAAGAACTGAGTTGGCCAACGCAAAGTCAACAAGTTGCTGCCCCAAACCCGTAGCCGTACCCGAATCAAAACGCTAACCTACACAATGAGGCTGAGACGACGCGACGTTGTTGATGTTATTGTTATGAGCGCAGGCGCAAAAGCTGTTTGGCTGGTTCAGGTGGACCAGTTATGTGATAAGTATGCATATATGTACATAGGTAAATTTATACAGACACGTTTACAAGAAAACAGCCGGTTCGACAGCGTTTGGTACGGGATAGTGACAATTGTGTTTGCAGAGACAGATCTGCAAATGTCAGCATATATTGATTCAACTCGTAACTTACTATTGTTGTTATTGCAGTGCGGATATAAATACATACATGTTGGTTTACTTTGGGAGTGTGTATTTTTCACTCAACTTGCCCATAAATAAATAAATATATAGCTATATATATATATATATATATATATATATATATATATATATATATATATATATATATATATATATATATATATATAAATTATAGACTTATGGAGATGGCCAGCAAATTACTCATTAATCGAGACAATATTATATAAAATGCATAACACACAGGCAAAACGTGTCCTTATTGCAGAAACACAGAAATTTTACCCATATCGATGGGCATTGCCCAGTACCCAAACTCACAGTTAAATTAAACAAAATCCGGACTAATCCAAAGAGTTAAAGATCATAGTAGAAATTCTATATTTTGTATGAAATTTTTTATTTCTATAAGTTATAAATAAATATATAAAAAATTCAGTAAGCTCCGGTGGAGCAAGCTCGACAGTAGGAGATTCTGTACTTTTTGAGCTCAAATCGTTCAATATAGATTGTTTAAAAATCAATAAATTTTAACAAATGGCGCCACTACGATATCAATTGATGAACACTGAGGGCGCTAGCGTCTATTCTTCCTTTTACCGTTAACATTGTAACATGAATAATTTCCGCGTTTATCATCCGATTCGAATAAATTTTTCAGGATAGGTTCGGACTATAGTGTATATTGTACTAGGGGACTGGTCCCCTGCTCGCCAACTCCGGGATCGCTACGTTCGCTGAAATCACGGAGACAAATTTGGAGTAAAAAAATGCATTAAGCTACGATGAAGCAAGCTCGACAGTAGGAGATCCTGTACTTTTTGAGTGCAAAGCGCCACTACTAAGATATCAGTTGATTTTGCCCTTAACATTGTTAGTTGAAAAACTTCCACGTTTATAATCCGATTTGAATGAAATTTGCAGGATAGGTTTGGACCATTAGAGTGTACTATACATACTAAAAAAATGCATTAAGCTACGGTGGAGCAAGCTCGATAGTAGGAGACCCAGTACTTTTTGAGTGCAATGCGATTACTACAGATTGTTTCAGTTTCAAAAAATTTCCATAGATGGCGCCACTTCAGAGATTGATTTTGCCCGTAACATTGTTAGTTGAATAACTTCCGCGTTTATCATCCGATTTGGACGAAATTTGCTGGATAGGTTGGAGCTATAGTGTGTATTATACGTACTTAAAATTAAGGTGCTAGCTTTAAAGGTGCTCTTGTAATTCGACTTGAAATTTTGTATTTTAATTTGCGGGGGCGGAGGGGGGCGTGCCAAAAATCTAAAACAAACTCGTTCAATGCAAGATATAGATCTACATACATGCCAAATTTGGTGTCTCTAGCTCTTATAGTCTCTGAGATCTAGGAACTCAAAAAAGGGACAGACAGACAGACAGACGGACAGACGGACAGACGGACATGGCTATATCGACTCGGCTGTTGATGCTGATCAAGAATATATATACTTTATGGGGTCTGCCACGCCTCCTTCTGCCTGTTACGCACATTTTTTTTTTTGCACAAACGTAATAGACCCATTTGTACTTTTTTAAAGTACTGGTCTAAAAATACGGTGGAGCAAGCTCAACAGTAGGACCCCCTGCATCTTTTGAGTGCAAAGTATTCACTATAGATTGATCCTTAAAATTTCGTACCAAAAATTTCAACTGAAAACTCAAAGGTCGCTAGCGTCTCTTCTTCTTACTTTGCCCATAACATCGTTAGTTGAATAACTTCCGCATTTATTTTCCGATTCGAATAAAATATTCAGAATAGGTTTGGACCGTAGTGTATATTAATTTTAATTCGACAAATTTTGTTTTTAATATCAGAGTGCGAAGAGGAGCCTGGCAAAAATCTAAAACAAACTCGTCCAATGCAAGACATAGCTGAACGTACATATTAAATTTGGTGTGTCTAGCTTTTATAGTCTTCGAGATCTAGGTGACACAAAATGGGACAGACATACATGGCTATATCGACTCAGCTGTTGATGCTAATTCAGTATATATGTATATACTTAACGGGGTCTGCCACGCCTCCTTCTGCCTGTTACGCACATTTTCTTTTTTGCACAAACTTAATAGACCCACTGGAAGTTTTTTAAAGTACAGGGTCTAATAAACTATGGCACACATTGAAGTAGAAGCCACAGAACTCTAAACTTCTCTAGGCGAGTAAATTACTGAAACGAATTACGAAACATAAGAGGAAACAGATATACTGAACGAAAAAAAACCACAAAGCGAAAAATATTAAAAGAACAAGAACGATGCATGGTAGAAACTGGTGTAATAATCATTACATTCGCGAGTCACAAACTTCCAGAATCTATTCAAATTATATATGTGTACTAGGATGCTTGCCCCTGCTCGCGGGGAACACTTCTTACAGCTATAGCCGGACTTTGTGTCATTTATTTTAAGAAAGCGGAAGATGTAATTTTTCCCTGCATTGGACTTAAAATAATAGCACTTTATATAATATCGAGAATATACATTTTCGCTGCTCGTTGTTTTAAAGTTTTGCTGCAATTGGATTACAGCAGCAAGAGGGAGTAAAAGTGCTATATACAGAAAATTTATTTTGAAAGTCGTAAAATCAATGAATCACAAACACCCCCCCCCCCCCCCTCCCCCTATGTTCCTACGGCAGCTAGATGATATAATGATCCGAACTTAACCAAATTTTCACAGAAAGTAACTGTAAATAGAAAATATGTATTCTGTGAGTTGGCTTGAAATAGCTCAAAAAACAACAAAGCTCTTTAAACAAAATCTTAGTGATGTCAAAAACATCGAAACATCGATTGATCGATTTTTGCGCAAGCGATTTTAGAGTGTTTTAGCTTGATATATTTTTAGGCGATCAATCGATTTTCGTAAAACATCGCACATTTTGAACGTCCTTAGCGAGCGCTGCATAAAAGCACGCGGCGTCAAAATTTTATATCGCGCTAAAAGTTAAAGTAAGTATGAACTACAATTTTATTAACGTTTATTAAACATACATACATATAAATAGTATAATTAGATTATGTTCCTGTGGCGACTGAAAAAACTGTCATGTAAGTACCAACAGACTGATTAGCAAACATATCTGCTCATTGTCTTTCCTTCTGTTCCCTTCAAGGTACCGGGCAATGTGGATACAAGCCACGGAACCAAAGACACATGATTTTTAATTTGATTAATTTATGTCATATACGCATCTGAAGCATACCATTTTAATAATGCCGAAGATTCCTTTTTATTTTTGAATAATTGTTAATTGTTTGTTTGAATAATTATTAAACAATTAACACACTTCGTATATGTACTAAATGCAATACAAATTTAACGATCTCTTTGTTAATAAATTTCAGCTTTGATATATACTATCATGTTTGTTTTATTCTATATCTGAAAGGTTCGGTCATTTTAAGATCAGACTGTGTACAATAAAGAAAATATTTTATTTAGTCCTAAAAATTGCTTTTAAATGATGTATTTATAAATATACACGAGTGTTAAGAACCAAATTCTTCTATACTCAATTTTTAAAAATTTGTATGAAAAATTGATCTCTTGATATCGAAATTTCCGATGTTTCGATCAATAGATTTTTGCACGGGCGATTTTCTGAGTCCGATTTTTAAATCGATGTTCAGTTTGGATTTACATCACTACAAAATCTTAATTTGCATATAATTGTTCCTAAGCCAACTATATGACATAGTATTCCGATCTTGACCAAAATTTTTCAGAATGCAACAGTGAGTAAGAAACACATAATCTGTTAGTTTGGTTGAGATAGCTCAAAAAACAAAGTTTATGATACTAATGTTTTATTTGAAGGAAAATTTTAGCTCGAAATCTTTAGCCATTCGGCATACTGCGTGATGTCTCGTCAGTCAATTAGGACAAAGAGTTTTATATATAAGTTGTTGTCTCTAGCTTTTATAGTCTCTGAGATCTAGGAACTCGAAAAAAGGGCCACACGGACGTATGGACATTTAAATTTAATTTTTCCCTACAATTGGACTTTAAATAATAGTACTTTATTTAATATAGAAAATGTACATTTTTGCTGCTCGCTGTTTTTTTTTCCCAATTGGAAAATAGCACCAAGTGTGCGCGACAGTGTAATATGCTGTCATATATTTTAAAAGTCGCAACATCAATAAATCACACCCAAAACCGCCCTCCCCTCCACAGCAGTCATCACTCTGCCTTAAATTGTTTATTATACAATCAAGAGTCACTGTTCCTATGGAAGCTATACGATATATACATAATGGCGGCTATATGATGTAGTCATCCGATCTTGATCTAATTGTTTCAGGATGTGGAATATGGTACTATACAAATAACCTGTGAAATTGGTTATGATAGCCCAAAAAACAAAGCAATAATTATTAATTTTGTCGTCTGATCCCAAATTGATCCATTCAGTTGGAATTTCGCAAACCTCTCATTGCATTGCTGTGTGAAAATTTCATATTTCACATTCGATATCTATACCCGTTTTGGCTATAGAGTGATATCTCAGTGAAACAGAACAAAGATTTGTATATAGATAGATAAAAAAAATGTATATGTACTTATAATATATATTATATATACCCAGCAGTGATAATGTTATCTAGTCTCAAAAACAATTAGATCTATAACTAGTTTTTCTTAACTAGTTTACAACAAAATACTTCCAGGACTAGTTACAGTTGAAGAAACTTGGTACAGGTCCGTCATTTTGCTGCACACAGTACGTATGTACTATACCATATAACTGCCATAGGAAAGATCGGTTCGGAATCAACATTTGGTATGAAAAACTTTTTTTGTTTCTTAAGATATCTTAAAAAAAATCACACATTGTGTGTTTGACACAGTTTCAAGCATCCTTACCAAATTTTGTTCTAATCGGACAACTATATCATATAGCTGTCAAAGGAACTATCGGTTAGAAATCGGTATAAAAACTAGTTTGCATAACGAAACTCACCCATTGTATTATTGAATATAGTTTTATGCTTCCTTTCCAAATTTGGTTCAAATCAGACTACCATAGGAACGATCGGTTCGAAATCAACATCTAACAAATTTTTAAAAAAATCGGATGGCTCATGCAGAGCTCTGCAAGGGTATCCAAACTTTGGCGCGCCAAAATTAGCTTGCGCTATATTTAACAGTACGTATGTACTATACCATATAACTGCCATAGGAAAGATCGGTTCGGAATCAACATTTGGTATGAAAAACTTTTTTTGTTTCTTAAGATATCTTAAAAAAAATCACACATTGTGTGTTTGACACAGTTTCAAGCATCCTTACCAAATTTTGTTCTAATCGGACAACTATATCATATAGCTGTCAAAGGAACTATCGGTTAGAAATCGGTATAAAAACTAGTTTGCATAACGAAACTCACCCATTGTATTATTGAATATAGTTTTATGCTTCCTTTCCAAATTTGGTTCAAATCAGACTACCATAGGAACGATCGGTTCGAAATCAACATCTAACAAATTTTTAAAAAAATCGGATGGCTCATGCAGAGCTCTGCAAGGGTATCCAAACTTTGGCGCGCCAAAATTAGCTTGCGCTATATTTAATTGTTATGTTGTAAAAAATTAAACAAATTGTTTAACAAAATTAAATGTGTATTTCATTTTTACATATTTATGGTATTTATACATATTAAAGCAAAGAAGATTGGCATTGAATAATTATATGTGTCGGTATTGCTCGACAGTTTGTAGCAGATATTGCTTGTCTTCATCGTCGTAAGTCAACGCACGGTTGAAATCAGTAATTAGATTAAAGGCTCTTTCAGCTGGATCGTTGACTGCAGACAAATTTTGGGAAATTCAATGCCAATAGTAGTCCTCTCTATCTTGCCAATTCGGTGGATTAAACAGTAAATCGGCAATATTGAATAATATGAAGAGCTTTTTCTATCCAAACCAAATTCTCAGATTGGCTTTATCTCGACAAATCTGGCCATTTCCCGCACAAAACTCCAACCAAATCTAGTTTTTTAATCCAAAGTCTATTGTCCAATTGCAATGTAAATTCTCTATATTATATAAAGTGCTTTTATTTTAAGTCCAATTACAGGGAAAAATTGAATTTGCATATTTCGCATTCTTATAGGAAATGAAATAAGTTTCGGCTGTTGCTGTGAGAAGTGCTCCCTATTTTCACTTCACATTTCTTCAGAAGATTTCAGCGAGCGCAGCGAGCAGTAAAAGGGGCTTTTAAGTCTATTTGCAGGAAAAAATTGAATTTATATTTCCCGCTTTCTTACAGGACATGAAATAGGTCTAGCAATAGCTGTGAGAGATTTTAGTGAGCGTAGCGAACCGGGAGTTGGCGAGAGAGGCGAGAAGGGGTAAGCCTCTATAATTATTTATTATTATTTAATTATTTTTAAGTGTAACTTAGAATTAATCCTATAGAACAATAATGTAGCCAGAGCAGATGAGGCCTTCAGACTGTTTTTGTCTTTACTTTTTATCTTCTTAAGTTTAATTTTGTAGTGAGCTATATAAAGTGTTTTATATTGTTTGGGTTGGCTTTTGCGAGGAGTTGGGTAGGGAGAGGAATATTTAGGGAGATGCAAGTATTTTTTATGAAGTCGCAGGGATGTAAAATGTGTTAAGTGGTGAGTGACCAGTTCGAAATTAACGTTTCACAGATAGTTGAAAGCAAACTGACCAATTTTGGTGCAAATCGGACCACTATATCATATAACTGCCATAGAAACAATCGGTTTTCAATCCACATCTTATTAATTTTGTAAAAAACGGGCTTTCACAGGGCACTGCAAGGGTATCCAAACTTTGGTGAGCCAAAGTTAGCTTGCGCTAGATTTTTGTTTGTAAAAAAGCTATAAACTACTGCTGTTTTTTTTTTAATGGACTTGCAAAAAGACACTTGTTGAAAAAAGTGCTAAATTGACACTACTCACGAAAAAGACTCGATCAATACTTGACTCGAATCATCCTACGTATTTGTGTTAAAATTGCAAGTCAATTTTTATTCTGCCAACTTAAATATATATGAAACTAGTGGAGACCGCTTGGAATATTCTTCTCTGTAATAGATGGGTAATCGTGGTCAATCCAGAAAAAATATTGTGCATTTTGGGAAGTTGTGCACAGTTGAGACAATTTCTCAGAAAAGTTCAACCCATGCCCATCTTTAAAGTGAAGCGATGTGTTTCCGAAAAATGGATAGTCAGACAATTCTAAAATCCATCATCTGATCTTGGTGCCACGGAGAATCTCATAACGACTTCATTCAAAACATATTCTGTTGCTAATTAATCAGCTGGATTATATTTACAATATACATATAATAAATATTAATTACAATATGAAAAATTTATTTCGAGGAGGTAGTTGTTAAATGTTCAATACATTTATCTGCACATACATTAAATTCCGTCAGCTGAAACTATATCCATATAAGTATAATAAAAATGGTTTTATAATATGGCTATGTACTCCTTTTTAGAGATTTAACCCTATTTACAATTCAGTAGGTATTTATAAGTAGTGTATGCTCATAAGAGCTTATAATTATACAACTATGCACAAAAGTAGTAGCGCAACAACGACCTAACATATACATATATTAAATTAACAATGTAATTTTTTATATTCAAACTATAACTAAATGTACATTTATAAACGCATCCATATACAACATGTACATGCCCGAATTTCTCTTGACATTGAAACTTAAATCTGAAGTTTAAGTAGTTCGCGATTCGGTCGAGCTTCTACTGAATTGCCGAAGTTATCAAAGAAACCAGGAAAATCGACGTGCTGCGCATCCACATTTTGTTCAGCACTTAAATTTACATATGTTGGTTGTATCTCTGCAGGTGGGTCAGTTGAATCAGACAGCTCGAATGCATCCGATATGGGCGGCCAATTATCAAATGAGTTGATATTATATTGAAGTCGCATATATTTTCGAGCGGATGTGTTCATATTTTGCTCACGTCTTACCTGAAATCGCTTGAATATCACATAGTCGACTACAAATGCTTCAAGTAGAGCATGTGTGATAAATGCAGCTAATCCATAAAGCAACATTATAAACCGAAATGACATATCCTGTGGAACAACCAGTTGCAAAAAATCTGATATCCATTTGCTGGGATAAACAACCAAATAAACGACAATGCAAATATTTATCAGCATGGTCAAGCATAGCGGCCAGTTTGACCATATAGGTTTGCGGTAAGGCGCACCCTTTGAGAAGACAAACGCAAGTATGATATACTGAAAACTAGATATGGCAAACATGGTATAGTTTTCATAACAGCCTAAATGATCCTCATCCGATTGGCTGAAAGGCACAAACCACGGTTGTCGACGTAGTTGAAACCAACCTAAAAAATATAAAAAAAAGTTTACGATATCAATCAAAACACCAAGTGATGTCTTACGTGTCACTACTTACCTGCCATCTGAAATACAATCACAACGACTATATGAAGCATAAGGGAAGCCAAGGGCGTAGGTGATATTAATGAACTCAGTGGAACCTGCTTAACAAGCTGGCCTGCGTAAGCCTCGGTTTTTCCAAAGAAGAAGGCGAAAATCGATATCAGGCCAAGATCAATGTATAGATATTGCTTATCTGTAAGATTCGATTCGATCGAGTACAAGATCATTACGGATACAAACTGCACTAGCGAGTATGCAGCCATATACTTGAAAATACCAAATGATGTTACTAAAGCTGCACGACCCTCCTTGATAACATTGGGTACGGCTGCAATAGTCGACTTCCGGGATGTGAACGGCGATGCAATTGAGGATTCAGTTTCGCTCAACGATATACCAGTGTGGGCAACCTTTAGGGCACCGCAATCGTTGGCACCATCACCGCACATAGCCACATAGTAGTCCAAGTTTTGTAGCGCCATAATTAGCGATTGCTTTTGATCTGGTGACATACGTGCATAAATTGCGCCACGTGTTAATATGATCTCCATTTGATGAGGAAACTGATCGTGAACGATTTGCCACGTTTTTCCATCCATAGCAAATGTATAATGTCGGCGCCAATTATCACTGAGAGTCGCTGGTGCTGGAGCTTGAACAGCTCCTAGCTCAACATCGTCGTCCACTTCATTGTGAGTCCATGTGTCAACAGTCTTAACGCTTGTCAGGCTATTGCTATTGGGTAATACGCTAGTTGCACAACTTGATCCTTCTTCATTCATTAACGAGTTCGTTGACTGCGACAAATCCATATTCTGAGCAATTGCAGATCCAAGACATGTTCCATTACCATTTAGCGCAGGTGGACACGTTTGACTGCCCATTTCGAGTGTGTACTGTAGTTGATATTGATCGAGGTGATCAGAATCAAGCTTTTCAAAAGATTTTGTGGGGACCGCATGAACTGTGATCACTGCCTGTGTTGAACTCACAATTCCACAATCTCGAGCTACACTCATTGCCGTTAATATGTTATCGCCGGTGATCATTATCGTGCGGATATTTGCCAGATTGAGTGAATTAATTACAGCCGTAGTGTCCGGTTTCAATCGATTTTCAAGTATGACAAAGCCCAAGAACTCCAGATTGTGTTCGACCTCTTCGCGACATAGTCGCTGTACCTTGGTATAGTTTATCTTTGTATTGAGGGCCTTGAATCCTACAGCGATAATTCGGAAACCTTTCTTAGCAAACATAGATAGCTGCTGTGTGTAATCGTCTGGTATGCTCTGTGGTCGACATAATTGCTGCAAAATTTCTGGAGACCCTTTGCAGTACACATTGAAGCCTTGAGCACTTAAACAACGCGTTATAACCGACATACGCTGCAAATTTGATGTAAATGGGAACTCTCTAACAATTCCATGATCAAAATTAGTCTCGGAACTGAGAAGTCCAGCATTGGCTAGTAGATCATCCACCGAAGACTGTCGTATTACGGGTACTGGTATTTTTTCAGAATCAAATGTTACTCGTTTCGGTTGGCGCAGTATTGTTGGATAAATCAGACCGTATTTCTCATTCTCAGGTATGTTATTGACATCTTCTAATATCCAGCCTGTTGATTCGAACATCTTGAGATCCAAAGGATCACCAATCATGGTACCATTCATTACAGTTATCGAGTGACACGTGACCATTCCGAAAAGAAAGTGATCGTAAGGCAATCGACCTATATCCTTTAAAGGTATTTGAAACTGATTTGTTGATGATTTTGGGACAACACCCCACATATCCATACCATCCTCAGTTAGGGTTCCAGTCTAAATACAGAATAATTATTTTAATTACATTACTTGTTGAAAATAAAATTACATAATTCAGTCGGGAGGGCCCGACAGTAAAATACCCTGTGGAAGTATAGTGTGCCGACCGAATTTGCTTGCGATTATATTATTTTAATTATACACACACGCACAATCAGAATAAATTTCTAAGATCGTAATGAAAATTACGTTGTATATTAATTGATATTCTAGCAAATAGTTACAATTAAAAAAACACTCCAGCGCATTCGAAACGAACTAAAGAGTCAGAAAAATGCGTGGGAAAAATGTACAAATCTGCAGCGACGTAGCCAACTATGATCAAGAGAATGCAGTCATCTATGAACATTAAAATTTCCTAATTAAAATTGCTGGCTACGCCTTGTATTGGCAAAATGAGAGCAATAGAGAAATGAATCAAATAGATAACAATACATGTCCGATTGTGCGTATGTATGCAAAAATGTGCGTTTAAAGAATGGATTGGAAAACCAACAAAAGCAAGCGCATTTTGTTGTTGTAATCATATTGGCGTAGTTAATATCTTTATATTTTCTGTATTTATTATCCGATCTTGATCAAATTTTCACGATTTAACCAGATTCATTTAAGTAATGTTCGTGCCGAAGCTCAAGTTATTAGCTTGATAATTAAAAGCGTTATGGATTTGTCATATTGTGGGCAAAGTATAAGAAGTCTTCATACCAAATTTGGTGTTCCTAGTTCTTACCATCTCTAAGATCTTGTTACTTACACGGATAGACAGACGGACATGGCTTTATCGATTCAGCTTGTCGCCCTGATCAAGAATACATACACTTTATGGCGTCTGCCACGCCTCCATCTGCCTATTACATACTTTTTATTTAACAAACTTAATATACCCACAGGGTATAATTTCGGAAAATATATGTAAATACAAACTGACCTTGTCAAAGCAGCAGCAATTAATACTACCAGCCACGTTAATAGATCGAGGGGAAATGCAAAATATATTGTTGATTTTCAAACGTTTTTGAGCATAAAACCGTCCAACAGTCATTGCTGCTGGTAAGGCTGGCGGGACCACAATTGTTATTAGATCCAAGGATTCGACCACTATCTTTACAGCTTCTGTGCCCCGTAATATCTGAAACAATATAAAAACTATATTTCTCAATATTTTATAGACTTATTTGATTAAGTTGAACCGCAAATCGTTACAATTTCAAAAATGAATTAAATTTTTTGTATTATGTATGTATGATTATTTTAAAAATTTAAAAATATATTTATTTTTTTTTTAAATAGACAAATATAAATATAATTATTACTTTTTATTTTTAAAATAAAAGTCAGAAACCAAAATTAATATGTGTTAATGTTTTTGAAAAGATCGTCCCTAGTCTGAACTTTGCAAAGAACTTACTTTTGTAACCAGCGTATATATAAATCCAATGCACGCAATCACTGCTAAACACTGAATGAATTTATAAGAGTCTTGCTCGAACTTGTAGTCCACTGGTGGCGGATAAAGAATAGATCGAATTAGGCCACCTTTAGCGGTTATATTGCCTGTATTTATTACAAATGCCAACACCTTCTTAGATCCAATGTATCGCGTCTGGATGACCTTAGTGCCGCAGAAGAGCGTATGTCTTGCGTGCTCTTTCTTGTCAAATATCACATCACGTTTTATCGGAAGCGGCGTTTTTGTGACCGGTACACTCTCACCCGTTAACATGGACTCGTCTAAAATACAATTACCCGATAATAGTACCGCATCACATTGCAGAGTGCAACCTGACGATGGTATTTCAATAATATCACCGGGTACCAGAGTTGTTGTTGGCAGTTCCCTGGAAACTCCCTTGGCATTGACGACCAAAGCGTTTCCAGTATTTAGCACAGTCTCATGAAGCACGTCTTGATTCTAAAAAGGGTCTCTGATATAAAATTGTTCTCACAAATCATAAAGAGATTCAGCTTAAGAATAAAAACGGGTCTCACCTTTTTCGTTTGAATGATTGACATTGATATGCCAAATATAGACATAAGCAAGATGACACAAGCATAGTAGTAATAGTCATAAGTAAACCATAGAACGACTGAAAAAATTTGGAACACATAGAATGGGTTAAGAACCTCCAAAAACAGCAAGGTTTTAACATCTCGGAGAGGCACTGTTATCTCATTATCACCAAACACAATACTTCGTGAAAGCTGCTCTTGTAGTGTTAAACCGCGTTGCTGATGAAAATAGGAGCAGGGCACGTTTACATCTAGTCCATTAATTTTGTTAAAGTTGTTGATTCCGTTGTCCCATGCATACACCAACTGTTTACAGCGAAATGTCCTTAAGGATCGACAGCCTATAATACAGGAAAATACGGATTTTAATGATCAGTTTCTTTGACTTTGCCATGAAATATTCAAAGTTGCCCGTCATTCAGGACAAAGAGTTTTATATACGAAGTGTTGCAAAAAGTAATTCGAATGGCAACGCTGCGCTGATTTCCTTGACAGATCAAGTGTATCAATTCCTTTTCAAAGCTCAGCGCAAGTTTTAACTTATACTATGTGCTATACTACTCGCTTCGTTCGCCAACCCCCGGATCGACACGCTCGCTGAAATCTCGGAAAGAAATGTGGAATGGAAATGAAGAATACTTCTCACTAGCCAGACCTTAACGATCGGCGCAAGTAGGGCGAAGCCCCTAGTTTTAGATAACTAAGTAGTTTTCTTTAATAAGAATGCGGGAAACTTTAAAAGCCGCTTTCCGCTATTTTCAATTTTATTCTCCAGTTGGAGTTAACATAATAGTACTTTACATAAAATAGAAAATGTACCTTCACACAGCACGCTGTTTTAAAGATTTCGTTAACGCTAACGAAATCAAATTGTTCCCATAGCTACTATACAGAGATTTGATTTAGCGATTTTGATAAAGATAGCTTTAAGAACAACAAAGCTCTTCATAGTAAAGAATAGCATGCATCTGATTATTCTTAAGGTAGGCCAAGCACCGTTGTCGCTTATGCTAGGTTCACACTGCGCCTTAATCGACATAAACTACGTTTTAAAAGTCATTGCGACCGACCCCATTTCTGTTCCAAAAACTTCGTTTGTAAATAGCTAGTGGCCTGCAGACTGGGGACTACTTTCGGGACAAACATTGACTGCCGGCCACACATTTACGAGATAGTACAAATTCTTAACAGAATGTTACGTGTAAGCAAAATTAATTGAAATAGGTATAAGCTGTGACTTACGTCCATTTATGGATATATTTGTATCCTCACTAAAGCGAGAAACATATAGATAATTATGAAAAATAAGCTATTTATAACAAAAGTGTCTGCAGTCAAAAAAATCTTAAGTGCGAATGACATTGTAAATATCAAAATTCAGAAAGAAAAACACAAGCTGGAAGCTTTGAATAAAGAGTCTGAGCAGAAGACTACGAAACTTAGGTACATTAAAGGGTTGTAAAGCTCTAAAGGAAAGGAGCTACGAGGATGGTCTAATGAATTGCTAACTGTAGACTTCAAACTAAGAGTATAGTAAAGTGGCCAGCGAAAGTAAGGCGAAGATACATTAAAGTTTTCTTATTAATCATACAAGTTCATATTAAGCTTAAAAAATATGCCAAAATCTGTCCCGAAAATTACATTCCAATCGAATGATAAACGCGACAGTTATTCAACTAACAATGTACACAGCTTCTGACAAAAAGAAGAAGAGACGCTAACGCTACAACGCATTATATCTTCGTAGTGATTGAAATTGCTGGTATGCAACATTGAAGAACAATTTTTAGTGAACGTGTTTCAGTCAAAATTTTTTCAAATTTCCGACTTTCACAAAATAGTTTCACTTTTCAATCGTTTTTGCTCTTTCCCAAAACTAAAGGGTGAAGCTTAATGCATGTTTTTTCTTAAGACTTAAGCTTTAAACAAATTTGGTTTGAATCGGACTACTATGTTTATAGTATATATGCCAAAGGAATGAGCAGTTAAAAATCAATTCTAGTATGAAAAACCTTTTTTTTTGTTTCTTTAGATATCTTAAACAAACTCACAGATTGTCTGGTGTGTCTGGTATCGTTATAAAAAATATTATATAACAAGGGTATGCCATCTTTGGTGCTTCAAAGATAGCTAGCAATATAAGTATTCAACGTACTTTTGAAATGCGCTGAAGAAAAATGAACGGATAGTTGAAGCTTATTATCATCGATGATCTCTCCTGGCATTTTCTTCAGCAACAGTTCTCTGAAACAAAATAAGATCTTTGGTAGTAGTAATTTATCGTCACAAGTATAACTTGATGCTTACTTTAACTGCTCTGTAGAAAGAATACGCACGGGCTTTACATGATACACTTTGTGCTTTCCCTGGTAGTCTTCTTCGACGAGCACCTGTTGTGCCTCCTGTAAGGGACATGGTTGGCAAGTGGCTAGTAAATACCAATGACGCCACCAATGCAACACTAGTCGCAAAAGTCCTCCAGTCAAACAAATGCACATCCAGCATAAAAGAAAACGTGAATTCGATCGACGATAGCCGCTAATTTTCATCTGATCATGCTGATCTTGGTTGAGATAACCCATGCATGGTTTAGTATCTGAAATGTTGCACAAAAATAACAGTCTTCAATGTAATTTACTACACAATCCTTTAACTCCATACAAATACGAGTAACTACTTTCACCATTCACCAGTTTTTTTTTGCGATTTAATACAGATATAATTTCATACCTCGCAATACATCGCAGTTCATCACGAATGTTTATCTTACGAATTGACAGCTTTATATCGGGAGTGTCTGCAATATTTCACAACATTTGACACAACATTTATTTAAAGCTCACGATTCAGATGACTTTTTTAGATGCTTTCTAGCTGTTGGCATTCCATTGAAAAAGGCCCACGCCTAAAAAAAAGGCTAGAAAGAAAGCGTTTCTGCCTCTCTTTTACTATATCAATGACTTTTCTATAATAATTATTTTCTATATTGTAAATTACATACTCTCTTACATAATTTGTTAACAGTCCTCAACGAATCTATCTTATGACAATTCATAGGCTCTTGACCAAAGGAAATGGAGCCAGCGGGTAATCAGAACAACTTGTTCAGCGTTTCGAGTAACTATGTACATATATATGAAGATAAAGATGGATTGATAAGAAACAACGTGCATGTCAACAGAGCAATATACCCATAGAGATCGCTGATCTTACTTGTGCTTACATACTTACGTACCTTCACTTTGGGCTTTAATTACGTAGTCTTTGCGTAAAATATTATTGCTTTATAGGTATTTAATTATACTTACAATATCTCGGCCACTTGCCAGCTGGCAGTCTGACTATGAGTACTTATAAGCACATGCTTTTATGCTTGTGTACGTAAGTATGTATACGCATTCTAATTTGTTTATTTGTGAGTGTAAAATTATCGCCTACAAAATGCACTTGCTATTAGATAGCCTTCGAATCAAACTGTACGAAAAACTTTAGTGATGTTTAATCCCAGTTTATTTATTTAACAATTACTTTAAAATATTTTAATTAACTTTCAAACATATATGCACTATTTAAATCGATGTGTTCATAATTTTTTTTTTTAGAAAGTTCCATTTTCTGGGTGGAAAACGCCTGTAACGTTTTTGTGGGCAACAATAACAATTTAATTTAACTTATTAGCTTTTTTTGACATGAGCTTTTATTACAACTTTAACAAATTTTCTAAATAACACAAGAGTGAACGTTGATAATTTCGTTAACTTACACACACATGTATACATTTAAGAATATAATAAATAGCCGTTATTAGTAAAAATATTTGTGATCTCAATGTACATTTGTTGAGACTAGCTGCTGAAAAAAAATTTTACTGAAAACTGCTGTAAAGGTAATGAATAAAATTTGATTGAATTTAGGAATTTTATGAGACTACATTCTAAAAACTTTTTTAAAATTACTTCAGTCATTTAAAAAGCAAACATTTTTGTTAGCTGACCACCTTTTAATCATACTCCATAATTTCCACTTACCACTTAGTAACGCGCCACGCGAGACAAGCACTTAATCGACAATCTTATATTAAACAACTTTATATGTACATACAAATGTATATGTATACACATTAACTTATGTGTATTTTCACAGTGAAGAAAATGCACCGTTTCTTATTGTTGCAAAAATGTCTTTTTGCTTTAAAGTTTTTTCTTATGTTTTAAAAAAAATTTATTATGGTAAAAAGTAATAATATAAATATATTAAGATCTATTAGATTTAATTTGTTTTAAATATAAGACAACAACAAGCATGTGTATTTCTCATTTTGTCAAAACAATTACTTGACTAACTGTATACACGGTATGCTTGCATAGGGAGCACATTCATACTATACTAAAGTGCCAACACTAACAGTTGTTTGCAACTCTTCGACAGAAAATTTTTAACAAAACGTACTTCGAATCACATCGACACACAATACAACTATGTATGAGAGTGTGTGTATAAATTTGATAAATTTGGATGCCCTTGTTCCCACTGGGTACTTCTTCTTGAAATTTGATTGAACTTATACGAATATTAATTTTTGCATGCATAAACAGAAACCTGTTCTTGTTATCAAGTGTTCATCGAAAATGAAATTGCAATATTGTGATTTTAAAAACAAACTGAATTCAAAGTCGATCACAAAAGAAAAAACCCAGTGTTCTCAAAAAATGAACTGAACCGCACAAATACCAAGAAATGACTGCGGTTGGCACAGTATTGTATGGTAAAAATAAACAATTTTTAACTTATATTTTTAAAACAACCTTGCAATCAGACAATAATAAACTAGTTTGGGTGCTCATGTTTGTTTATAAGCACATTCCTATATTGCATTACAAACGTTCATTCGCATAAACGATTTTAAGTATTTTTATTGTCTTCTTTGTACATACATATGTATCAATTACTGTGAAAGTTACAATTAGTCAAGTAAATCCAAAATATGTACATATATGTTTTTGTGCGGTATTTAGTCGGGTGTGGTTCTAAGGATTAGAACATAATATAAAAAAAACGTACTCGTATTAAAAAGCAAATACATACGAACATCTTTAGTAAAATATTTACTTTGCAATGCGGTTTTACTGTAAATTGTAAGTGACATTAAATCTCTAAAATACTTACAAAATAAAGAAAAATTACATATTTATTTTCGGGGCATTCTATATCAAAGCAAAATTCAAAAGCCTAAGTTCGAAACCCAAATACTTTTAAAATCTTCTTTTCTCTTGTTTAAAAATGTACTTATTGACATCTCAAATAAATAATTATCTGAGTCGTATGTCACATTATCTGAGTCGTATGTCGCCATCCCACGAGAATTAAATTTTTTAATATTTTACATTTGAATAAACTCTACAGTAATGTGATACGGGAAATTTAATATACCACATAACTGGAAATATCAGGGATCGAAAAATCGCAGTTAAAGATATTAAACCCAAACATTTTTTCCATTAAAAATATATATACATATTAAAGTAGCTGAGCAATAATAATACATACAATTGGTCAGATAATTGTTTTGAAATATCGAAGATATGGACATTTGAAAAAAGGCCAAGAGGAATCAGTAACTTAAAACTTATATATATATATATATATATATATATATATATATATATATATATATATATATATATATATATATATATATATATATATATATATATATATATATATATATATATATTATTTTATAGAGAAGAAAAAACTTTTACCTACCCTTCATAAGTAACTGTGAATCTTGCAGATCGAACATTTCATCTAAATCAACGGTTGTACTGACGGCAGCAGAAAGTACGCCTTTTCGCTTTAAATCCTTTTCATTTGACGTCTGACGATGGTGCTCTGATGTTGATTTGACTGGCGTGTTAAAAGAACTTCTGGCAGCCGAATTGTTATTGTCCGTTGTATCAGTTCGCGAGTTGGAATCAGTTCTGTGTCCTGACGAAGTTAGAAATGATGCAGACACATTAAGTGGCTGTATCGGCGAATTATGCCACCAATTAAGTTTTAACAAATTATTTTTCGTGGCAATTTGTGGAAAATGATGCAACCTCTCAGGTTCCGTTTGCAGTGACTGCAGGGGCAAGAGCTCCGGGACATCAGGTTCTGCAACCATGCATTCACCATCACTTTGCACGGCGATAGACATAATTGCCAAGGTCGAATATGTTCAATTTAATGCCACAGGAAAAGCACTTTATCAACACGTTGAACGGGTTTTTAGTTATTGTTTGATATATGAAATTATATATACTTTTGTTGTCGAACATTAATAAGTCTTGAATTTAGTTCTTCATTTTAGAGAATCTCTATGATTGATAATCCTAGCCTAGCAGCAACGTCAGCTGAGCATTTCTTGAACTTCCCTAATGACAACACGACTTTGTCGAATCAGGTACAGGGAATGTCCACAAACATTGTGTAATAACATTATTTCGGCCAGGAGCCCCGCTTTGTAGCGCTTTCTTTTATGTTGTCCGTACCGATGACACTTGACAATCCTATATAACACACCTAGTATATGCAGCTGATAGTTAATAATAACGTTGTTCACTATGGGCGTAGGGCTGCTGAAGCTGCTATCACCCCACCAAATGATTTTTAATCATCCACAGTTTGCGCTGGCATCGACTAACAGTAGAAGCCAAGCACCTGTCACCTTTTGTTTCTGTCCTCCGCTGCCAACACGCTTCTCGAAATAGAATTGTTTCACGTACACCTTCTGTAATAGCACTAAATCGAGCAGAACGCCAAAGCCGCGTCCAGATTCCGCCACCTCGCCTAAAGCCGTTGTTGAACTGCAACCAAAGTCGTCGTCTCGACGTTTGCGCAACCTTCTCTTAAATGATCCGATTTGCTCCTGCTGCTCGGTTGCACTTTGAACTGAATTCATTACGTTATGACAGCAAAAAAAAAACTAGATTCTTTGACAAACCAGTGGGGTCTGAATTATCGTATCGTATTACAAATCCACGCAATTTTACAATTTTCTGTTATTGTATGTTTATCTGTATACACTTGTATCTATTTTAGAGCCTTAAAGCTGATTAGGATCGCTGTAGATACTTTTCGATCTTAGATATACACAAAAACGAAATTTAAACTATGTACCAATTACAATCGAAGCACATATTTACACATGTAAATGTATGTAAGAAAATTATTATTATGATTTGTTTAAAAATATTCATTCAACGTTTATATATTTTTGAATGAATTGTTAAATTAACAACTGTTGATAAGACGTCGATTTTGTATGTTTTTTAGCCGTCGTTTTGTATTCAACGATAAATTTGTTGTGTTTGTTTTTATTTAAATCTTTCAAATTAAGATTTTTTAAAATTATTGCACCCATTCCTTGAAGAGCAACATTCCATGACATACTCATCGCGACGAATGCATGCGGGTTAGTATTTGATTATGTTACTGAGCTGTTCCAACGAGTATTTTGCGATCATATGTCTGAAAAGAACAATACACATTATTCTAATAAATTGTAATCTTCTTTAAAGCGAAACTATTATTTTGCTATTTATTTTAATACTTTATATAGCATTATTAATTTTTATTTAAACAACTAATTTTAATTTATTCTTGGTCTGATTGTGTTCTCCCCAGTCCGTGCGCCAATTATTGAACCGATCTTTGAAACTTTTTCTTTTATAACCCTCACATCTATCTTTAATTTCAATTCAAAATAAATATATCTCTTTATTCAATCTTTCTTGTGCCATGTTGCGAATAATCAATATCGCATTATTATATGGAGGCTGTGGGGCACCCACTTACAATATAAACATATAGTAACAACCCCTCGTTCAAAAAGGCTTAATAATAAGAAATATCGTTTTCAACCTTGTGCAGTGTCACTGCTACATAAATTTGTGATTCATGGGTTAATTTTGTGACATAACAAATATCTAGACATGTGTATATACATATTCATAAAAATGTATGTGTTGGGATGTACATATTGCACCCTGTAAACAAGAGTAAAACTCAAAATTTAACAAATCTGAGGAAACGAATATGATTGTTGTGCTTTTCTATGAGAGTACAATAAAAATAGTAATAACTCCTATTTGCCAAACAAAATCTGCAGTCGAAGCAGGAAAGGTAAAAAACTAATTTAACAGTCTTGTGTAAGGGGATATAAAACCGAAAATGTCCTAAAAAAATATTTTAATTATCACTTTATAGAAATTTTAATTTCACCACGTTTCTCGTTGTGCTTATAATCATTTATTATTATTTCAATTATCCAATCATAACAATATTCAATTTAATTAAGTATTTACTAATAAAAAGTTTCGCATGTCTTTCTAACTTTTACGCATATGTGTGTACGAATATAATGATACTTACATGTGTGCTCACTAGCTAGTCAAAGTATGTGCAAATGTTCATGCAAAAAGATAGACAGTCACACTGACTTCAAGCTATCGAATGTTATTCGATAAATTAAATTTGTATCGAACAGCTATTAAAATATGTGTTCTATGCCCTGTCCTCACTGACATGCATTTTGTTAGATGTCGAAGATTTTGGTAAAACTTTGTTCTTTCTTCTTTGATGTACGGATTTCCAATGCGTATGCGTTACTCTTAGCTTAGAGAGTAGAGTAATAGCGTTCTTACACTGCCACTGGTATAGCAATAAAAATTTCAGCTTTGAAGCCGGTAGGTTGCTACCATAAAAAATTATGGCAGTTGGGCTCAAATGTATCGGTACAACGGCGTGCTGCTTTCAGTTCGGCGACAATTTCAGTAATTTTTAAGGTTTTTGATTAATTAGTAGGTTAATGACGACAAAATCTGCTGCTATGGATATATCGAAATCGCGCCATTATATAAAATTTTATTATTTTAATTATTTATACTCCTTATGATAATTAAAGTTAGAGGTAACAGGAACAATAGGTTAACCGTGCAAATATATATTTTTATTAAAATATGGGTGATATATTCAATTATCTGCGTGGGGCCTGAAAAATAAGGGCATGTATTCATATTTTCGCAAATGGAACAGTTTGTAAAACAAATTCGCTGCAACAATTCCGTTTTTGGAATAAGCAATATGACTATCTGATCAAAAGACAGCTGACATCGTCAAGTTGGCAGCGTTTTTATCGGCATCGTGTCCAGTAAGCATCTTTGTCGGTAAGCGATAGGTATTTGCTAAGCGGCGGCAGTGTAAGACATGCAAACTTCGTCATTAAGCCCATTTTTTAATTTTGCAACGTCTTCCCAAAATACGGATATATCCTCTTCTTTTTTCATTTTATTGGCAGTTAATTTTAGCTGGGTAACAATTGCGTCTGGATCAGTCACACAATTAATCGAAACTTTTAATCAGAGGCATAATGTCTGACTCGTCGTTTAAAAGAATAATTGTAAAAAAATTAAACATATATTCAAGTATCAAGAACATACAAAAATCATGAAATCAAGTATCAAGAAATTGTGTTTCGAGACAACGTGAGTCAATTGCCAAATTGACATTAGCTGAAAGTCTTGGGAATATCTTGTCTTTATAGATTATGTGCGCATGCTTAAAATAAAATGACAATTAAAATTAAATAAGAAAACGAAGAAAAGCGCAAAATATCTGGAAAATTCAGGACAATTAGAAAAAAATCTAAGAAAGTTTCGGTTTTTGAAAAATTTGGGTCATTTTTTTGAGTTGCCAACCCAAACAGAGGGAACCAGAGCTGTCAGGGTGTGCGAAAATTGTAATTGAAATTGGTCGCGTTTTGCCGACATCTTTTGTTTGCTAGCGCCTCTTTTTTAGAACTACGCGTATAAGCTATTTGATTTTAAGTCGATTAAATCGATTAAATTCATCTTCAAAATATGGATAAGCAGAACAAGCTCGTAGTAAATATTCTGCATTTTTTCCATAAAATCACAATATGTTTTTTATAAATACAATTTGCTAAGCTATTTCTATCAAAGTGTTTTTTGCGACCTAGTGCTATTGATGTAAAATTTGGTATGAATGAGATATCGATGTTGTGTAACACATCGCTGGCCGAAACTTCGATGTATCGATGATATTCAATGATTTCACACCCTTCGTTTTTTTACATTTATTTAATTTTAGAGATTTATTAAATTTTTTTTTTCAATACTAAATGAAAAAATAAATACTAAATAAATCAATATTAAATGGAAAAATGATGCGAGCTGTTTACATTGAAGCCGCATCTTTTGTCGCATCATTTAGTCAGCTGTTGGCCTGCAAATGTCAAATTTATGTTTTTAAATCGAGACAATTAAAATTTCTAAGCTGGTAAGCGTTGTATATGGTGCAATTGGTAATTGCAGTGCACTTTCAAAAATGCTTTTAAGACTTTGAATTTTGTCTTTTGTGTTTCTATTTAAAATTATAAATTACGTGGTTTATATATGTTGCTATTACTTATCGATATTCGATGAAAAAACAGCTGTTTGCTATCGATTCCCCTCCAATTCCCCTTAAAAATGCAGTATTAAGAAAATACTTACAGAATACGTAAACATTTTCCAATGATGCGCCGCATCATACAACATACGGCCGTATCATTGTCTTCTTCTATCGACGGCGTTCTTATGCGCTTCATTGGCGCATGTTCCGTTTAACGAAAAAATCCATTGATGCGACCTAGTGTAAGCACACTATAAGGGCGTATCGTTCTGCTTAAACTCAAATGGCGCTCTGATATTGAATTTACACTAGCTGGAATTTTTCGGGTGAGTGATGAGTCACGCTAGTTTGCCGCATTCATAGGCAGCTAATTGCACGGGTACTTACTCTGTCAGTACGATCATGGCTCCAGTGCTGTTTGAACGAAGTCTGAAGGCAGAATACACATCTTTCTTTATTTTCCATGTCAAAAAGGATATGGTTAATACAAAAGCTTTAAAAGTTCATTCATAAATTGGCAATTACGTTGCACATATAACTCATTAATATTGGACAAAAAAAATTCAAAACGTATAGAGTCACTTCAAAACTTCATTTCAGTAACAGCTAAATGAAAAACAAATAATTTTATGGAAATTTATCTATTTAATTATTTTTTCAAATTTTCTTTCGCAGTTTTTCCTCAAAATGAAGAATGGCTTTGAATTAAATTTTTATTATTTTGCTTAAATGTTTCTACTTACAAATACAAAAAGTTAACTTCAGTTCAACGGTGCCTGTTGATTTGGGAGGCAACAAGTTATATGTTGATCTTGTGGTCAGGAAAATTCTTAGATTTGTGCGGGTCTCGCCAAAAAATACTCAAAGAATTATGCATTTACGTATCTCCAAGCACTTCATATTAAGTAAGTTCTATCTTTTAAAAGTTGAAAGCGATTGCCAGGGCATTGCATGGTTTTTGGACTATCTCCTTCTCTGAATTATGTATCCTAACTATCTTAAAAGCTTATTGAAAATGCAGAGATGCAAATGGTGTGAAAACAGCAAGTTGCATTTTTCGGAAAGTTACCGATATCTCTCAAAATGCATGCCAGTCTAGTTCTCGGACCAATTTTTCTTTTTATGATAGAAACGGACCCAAAGATTTTATATATCTATTTTAAAAATATATCATTCAGTCGGGAGATCCCGACAGTAGAATACCCTGAGGTAGTAGAGAACGCCACTCAAAATTTTATATTAATAATATATTTGTGTTTCGTATTTGTTTTAAATTTTTAAATGTATAACAAAAATTAAAAAAAAAAATTTAAGAATTTAAGCGCTGATTTACTGGGACTCGAACCATGATGTCCCGTCTATCAAGGTGGCAGCTTTACCACTCTACTTGAAAGAGAGAGGGAGAGAGGGCGAAAGCTCACTCTAACACAGCGCGCGCTTTCATTCATATGTATATGTAAATGCTTCAACGAATAAGCAAATAAGAGAGAGGGCGAAAACTCACAACAACACATTAAACTAAATAATTAAATAATTGCGGATATCTTCCGTGTTTATTATCCGATCTTGATCAAATTTTCACAATGCATCCTTTCTTATTCAAGTATTGTTCGTGCCAAAGCTCAAGTCTCTAGCTTGATAATTACCAGAGTTAGTTATTGTGGGCGAAGGGGGCGTGGCATCCAAAATTTGAAATAAACTTGATCTGCGTGCAAGTATAAGAAGTCTTCATACCAAATTTGGTGCTTCTAGGTCTTACCATCTCTGAGATCCTTTCGTTCATACGGACGGACAGACGGACATGGCTATATCGACTCAGCTTGTCGCCCTGATCAATAATATATATACTTTATGGGGTCTGCCACGCCTCCTTCTGCCTGTTACATACTTTTTTTCAACAAACTTAATATACCCCCTCAGGGTATAAAAACGAAGTAATTAGCTCTTATATGTAAGGATCTTTAGACCCTGATCTTTTAAAAAGTTTAAAAGCGTCTATTAAGTTTGTTTAAAAATACGCGCGCAACAGTCAGAAGAAGGCGTGGCCGAACCCATAAAGTCATTTCCGTCCGTCCGTCTGCTCTTTTTTGAACACCTAGATCTTTGTGACTATAAGAGCTAGAGACCCCAAACTTGGTATGCGGGTTTGTCTGTATAATGCCCAGATAAAGTTTGTTTTAGAATTTTGACACGCTCCCACCGCCCCCCGCAATTGAAATACATAATTACAAGAATTACAAGACAAGTTTTTATAAATATATGTAATAATTATTTTGATTAATTAAAAATGCAGCAAGCTTTGGTGGAGCAGGGTCGACAGTAGGAGACCCAGCACTTCTCGAGTGCAAACCGCTCACTAAAGATTAGACTTGCAAAAAAATCGATTCCAACATCGATACTATCGATTCTTTTTTTCCGTTCAACCTTCGATTCTATTTTGAAAGAATCGATGTATCGTAAACAATTTTTTAGATAAATTCCACCACTGAATAAGGAGACAAACAAGACGTGCGAATAAGGGTAATTTAATAAAAATTGTGCTTTTAACTGATTACATTTCTCTACATAAATGTTCTTAAATTTCTTTAGGATCGTTGTGTGCTGGTGGATCAAGGAATTGGGAACACACAACCCCAGATAAAAGTCCGGTGGACTATTGGAAGGTTTGTAAATAATGTTAGTCTGACAAAATCTTAAAAACATTTACTTTTTTTCAGATTCACGCCTCTAATGGATAGTTTAAAAGAGTGTGCCCTGCGCTATTTTTGTATTCCAGCATGCTCCACCGAATCTGAACGCGTATTTAGTAGAGCTGGATGTATTATTACCGATAGACGCGCCGCTCTTAAGCCTAAAACAGTAAATAGGCTTATCTTCGCAAGCGAAACCCAATGGGTTATGGAGATGTACAGAGCCTGGTACTATGGTGGCTGGCTATAAAGCTGCTCACCGGCCTGGCACGGGATTACGGGCAGCTACAACTTGGCGTCAAAGGATTCGGATATGCGCCAAGTTGTCTACGGGACGGACCCACTTTGGATCCTGTGACTGTGTTTATCGGCATTTCCCTTTGATGTGGTGGATGGGCGCTGCTAAGCCTTGGTTGGCTGGTTGTTTCCCGGTGCGCTGTCTATACGTAGGCCTATACTGGGCGGGCTGTGCACAAATTATGCCCTTTATGCTGAGACCCGTGAACAAACGTCAGTGCCTGTCTCTCAAGATAGTGGCTTGTTTTGAAACAGTCGAAGCAACGTTGAAAAATGTGCTATTACACACAACTGTGCAAGACCTGCCCTTCAGCAGCCGCCGTACCTGTTGCCTTTCACGTGCTATAAAAACGGCTTACTGCCTCTCCTATACCTAACCTTCTTGTAGCCTGTCATGCTTCCATTCTACCAATACCCTTTTGAATTTGTACCTCCCACACTTTCCTCAAATCTGAGTAGTTTTGGTATCCTCTGGTTTGTTCAGTTGTTGCTACATGTTGTTGTTACAAGTAGGCTCGCGCTAGGTCGCGATAGCAACAGCTGGGCTTCAACATCGATATTTTCTGTAATAAGTTAATCAGGGTTACCATAACACTTTCTACATTTTTATATCAAGAAGTATATGGTTAATACAAAAACTTTAATATTGAATTGTAAATTGGCAATTACCATGCACATGGGAAAACTGTTTAACCTAATCTAAAAACAAATTCAAAACGCACAGAATCACTGCAGAAGATCTTTTCAGTTGCAGCACCACTTTAGTTGCTACGCAAACTTTTATTTTTTTTTCAAAATTTTTTTTTTAAGTATTGAGAACATACATACATATATGCCAAATTTTAACTTAATATGTAATCTAGTTCCGAAGTTACAGATTGGATAAAGTTACTTTACTAAAACCAAAATATATTCATGGACATATATAAGGACAGGAAAAGACATAAAAAAAATGTTCTTTAATTTTAAAAATAAGTTAGTAAAAATAAATAAATGAAGTACAAATACTAAGCTCGATTCCAAGGCAAACAGTTTTAAACTTCCATTTATAAAGCATATATTTGGTCTTATGGCACATTTTAGAAAATTAATTAAACTTTAAAAAGCTGCATAGTCCACAAATTTTTCCTAGTTCAAAAATATAAAAATTTGTTTGCAACGGAACAGCTCGGAAGAGGATTTTTGGCACGAGACCTCCAAAAACGAACCATGTTGTGAAAATAAATACTTAAGCATGTATAAAAAAAATCTTGTCCCATAATGGTCCTTATAAAAGGATATACCCATAAGGTATATATGTATATTCTTGATTAGGGCGACAAGCTTAGTGTCTGTCCATTTGAACGGACGGATCTCAGAGATGGTAGGACCTAGGAATACTTGCTAGCAGATCAAGTTTATTTCAAAATTTGAATGGCACGCACTCTTTGCCCACAATTCGAAAAATACTATTTAACAAAAGCTACAGAATTGAGACTAGGCACGTGTAATGGTTAGAAGAGTCCGGGCATATGCTGCCTCAAGATCGGATAATAAACACGGAAGATAGACGCAAATATTTAATTATTTTATTCAAAGTGTTTGTTGTTATAAGTTTTCGACCTCTCTCCCTCTCTCTTATTCAATTCTTCTATTCAATGTGTTTGTTGTATGAGTTTTCGCCCTCTCCCTTCTCTCTTTCGAGTCCCAGTGATATCGCGCTTAAATTCTTTACTTATTTATTTTTTAAATTTTTGTTTTATATTTAAAATTGTTATTTTATGTTTTTATTTAGTTAGTTTGAAAATAACGAGCCCATTGTTGTCAAGACTAAATACAAAACAGACAGCGCAAACACGAAACACAAATATAATTAAAAGAAAATAGGAGTGGCGTTCTCTACCACCACAGGGTATTCTACTGCGAGCTTTTCCGACTGAATGATGTATTTTGTCATAAAAAATGGAAAAACTGTACTAAATACTATCAAATTTTGTCAAGTATCCTTGCCCCATTTGTCAAGTACAATATTTAATGTACACACGATAAATCAACAATTTATTTTGAAAATACTTTATTTTTATACTCAGATGAACTCAAATCCAATACTGAGAGGCTCATAAATGTTTAATGTTTGTTATATAAACATGCATTATAATAATTTAAATATACAATTTGAAAAACATTGCAAGACTACAAATAAATAGCTAGACGTATCCCGTATTTTTTCAAGAAAATTAAAGTTCTGCAACATGTTAGGTTCATTTAACTATACCGTTACATCATTTCATATACTGGGACCGATTATCGCCAAATTTATAACATGGCTGCAACAATTGTAAAATTTCGATCGATAATTCCCCTACCTATACAAATTTCTTTTCTTCTGAATTTGTTAATGTTATTGTATTATATTCAAATATTTAAATTGGTGTGTTCCATACTTTATTGAAAGTGTAGGTAGGTAAACTACCAAACAAATTTAAGATAAATAAATTAGAAAGTAGTGAGACGCATTCACTCAATGTCGACTTTAACTGTGTTCTTTGACATATTGCTTTAAATATCGTAAGAGAAGGATGTGTTTGCTTTGATATGTGATTGATCTGTTGATACGTTAATATTTTTGGCGTCAGGTGAAGAAGACAGTTTTTCAAGTGGGGTTGAAGACAAGCTATCATTTAAAATGCCTTCGCTATTACAGTCAATCTCTAAAGGCAGAAAAAAATTTATATAAAGTAAGAAAAAATCGTATTTAGTTTATACACACCTTGCAAATCTCTTACCGGAATACATACAGTTTCCTGGATATTACTTTTGGATTCGATAAGCGCTGTTTTTAATGAATTGAAAATTATATTCAGTCATTATATATTTAAAAAAAAATTTTTGCTGACCCGTATTTCAGCTTCTTTAGTAAAGCTAGTCGCATAAAATTGCTCATAGTCAAATCTATTTTAAAAGAGACCAAATACGGGTCATAGTAAAAGTTTAATACTAACCATTATTCGATCGGAGTTCGGTGGGGTCGCATTCTTTTCGATTGACTTCCAGCGTCTGACCAAATATGTTAGTGTTTAATGCTTCATTAGGACCATCGCAAAACTGATCAACTTTAGTCTGACTTATCGGAGTTTGAGGCAATTGCATTCTAGCTGTAGCCAAACCGAGCTCCAATTGATCAGTGACTGGCTGCAAGTTAAACATGCATTGTTTTACAATATCATCACGCCCAATTTTACTTAACGCTTGGGACATTGAATTTCCAGTAGCGCGAGGGCCTTCTTGGGTTAGCCAAAGGCGCAATATGACCAGACTTTGTTGTGCAGCATCTTGGTCAGCGTACTCAGCTTTAACAATGTCGATGTCAGTCTCGGAGACGCCCAGTTCTTTAGCCAAACGAGGCCAGTCGCTTGCCACCAAATTTGATATATCAGATAATCTTATATCAGCGCGCTGTATATCTTCTATTGAAGAGGCGTCATTTGCATTTTCACTTGGTTTAAGATTGGCTGTTATAAGCTTTTTACTAGCTTTTATTTCAGCATTCATTAAATCTTTGTATGAGAGGCCTTGATCTATGTTTAACCCATTATTAAGGCTTTTTACATAATCCATACCATTTTCATTTCCATTGAAACGTTTATGTTCATGAAATTGCTCATTGAGAGATAAATTCAGGGTACAAATGGGCTGCATTGGGGCCTCACCGGGACCCACTTTCGGTTCGCTCATAAAACATATGCGGCCTTTTGGTTGCTCTTGATCCTTAATATGCACTAAAAATGACAGGCGATTTTCGCGAAAAGCTTGAAATTTGGTATTAAGTTGCTCTCCCGATTTCAGTATTGGTACGAGATTACCAGCAAACTCCAGAAAAATATTTTGATTTTGTAATACCTCAACATCACGACTCTTGGCTACCTCGCAAAAATACTCCTGTTGCTCTAACGTCTTGTCCTCTTTGTCGTCCGTCATGCAGAATACGGATAGCTTAGCCTCAGCTGCGGATATTCGCTTCGCAAACACTACAAACTTGACCACGAATGGAACCTGAGCCATGTACGTATAAAGTTCTGTTGCCATACGCCCAGCATCTGCAACATTGCGACAGTCCATTAACCAAAACCGTGCCGATACCGTAGTGGTAAAGGTAACGCTATTCTTTACAAAAGCCAATGGAGTTGATCCAGTCACATCCTCCCAAACAGCTCGGTTTTGACCACCGGTTATTGAGCACAAGAGCCTCAATGTAGGAGCATTAGTATTTGTGCCGCCATATGAAGAATTTACCATACCTTGATTGTACGATTTTGGTGCCGGAATGCTCAATGTAATCGCTTTGTGGAACTTGCGCCGGCGTGGTTCAACGGTAACCACCGGAGACACAGCAACGCCCTGTCCTAGTAGCTTAGAACAACCAATTAAATCCACTGGTTGTGCCTGAAGACCGACTCGAATTTTCTTAGTCAATGCATGAGAAGGAAATATAGCTTGCACCTGGGGCACTGCCATAGAAGAAACAGTACCACCTTCAGGTCCGATTGCATGTACTTCCTGCCGAACTCGCGATACAACAGCAAAGAAATGCGGCACATTAAGTGTCACAATGCGAATTATGCGGCTTGTGTGTAAGTCTTCCAAGGGATTCACATCCGATTCGATCGCTTCGTTCAGTGCATCCAATAGATGTTCTTCATTGTCGTAAGTGCTATGCTCGCGCCAACTTTCTCCATTGTCCGATCGTAATATGATTATCTCACGCTCTTTCTCCCTTAGCGATCCAAAATGTGGTACTTCCAATATAATAGGGCTATAATAATAAATTATGATTATTAAAATTAAAGGTAATAACATTAATAATGATGATATTGAAAATAATAATAATAATAATAATCTTAAAATTAATAATAATAATAATTATAATAATAATAGTTATAATATTATTATTATTATAATAATAGTTATTATAATATTAATATTAATAATTATAGTTGTAATAATATAATACTCTTGACCCCCATGAGCACTTTAGCACAACACATTTTAACTTAGATCGTAATCAGCAACATATCCATTACTAATCGGATAAAAATTGATCGTGGTAAGAAGCTCGAAAATCGATGTTATTTTTATCACTAAGATATCTTAACCAAATTCACGCTTTGTGACTCCTACAAAATCATATAGCTACCAAAGGCACGCATGCAAAACACATAATATGTGTTTGGTTAAGATATCATAAGAAACAAAAAAAATTTTATGCTGAGTGTTGATTTCGAACCGATCGTGCCTATGGGGGCAGTACGCTTCGTCCCAGAATATAAAATGAAGATTTAGGGACAGCGAATAATAACTAAACAGGCATTGAAATTTAACTTCTAAATATCGAAATGTAGTTCTTTTCATATCAAGATGTGGAACAAAGCGAGTGTATATATATTTACAAAATTACTAATAGAGTTTGTGGTTTGTTACAGACAGATTTAAAGATATTTACATTCAACTATTATTTTCAGTACTTTTGCTAGCTTTTTATATTGGAGATAAAAATATAATATTAGATAAACGCTTCCAAGCTCAAAAGATATTTGCATTTAAATATTATTTTCACTACGTTGCAAGAATAAAAAGTTCAAAGATTTGGTCAACCATCCAGACAATTTTTTCGGGTTTAATTCTAAGCCCATAACTCTTATCTGCAATTTCTAAAGATACTTGGCTATACAACAAAGAATATTTGGGACTACCTTAGAAACTTGCTGTCGACTGGTGACATTTCCAGAATGCGACTCACTAGTGCTTCCCCTCCATCAAGGGCGGAGGGTTAACTACCCTTTGCGGCTTTATGTAGCGACAAGTTATACGTGTTGGTTCTGCACAAGACTTAGGCGGCACAATAATCCTAACACCACTATGTCTACAACCACGCATTGATCCGCCGCGTGCGTCTACCAAGAAGGAAACCAAAAATCTGCAATATTTTTTAATTATTATATTATTATTAAAACAAATGTTAGTGTTGGTCGAATTTACCCCAAATGAATAGGTGGTTTGATGATAACCACATTATCCGACTTTCTTTCCAAAGATGATGAATATAAATTGGAATCTGTTATCTTGACACTTTCTGTGAAGTACATTTTCAAAAAACATAATGCGCTTTTAACAAAAACAATCAAATACATTTTTATCAGCAGTTGCACCTTTTTCCATTGTATGTCCAACAAATCCATCTGACTGATCTTGTTCGGGATTGGTGGTGTCAAAATTTGAATTATCATGCTCATTTGTGGCCTTTAATTCATCAGTCGCCATATATTTGTATTGATTATGATCTAAGAGTTCGTCGCCGCCTTCGTCCTCAGAATCGGTGAGTAATGTTTCGTGCATAGATTCTGGAGATACCACTTTGTATTTCTCCTCTAACACTCCAGTTGTTGTATCGATTACGGATGTTTCTGTCACAACCTTAAGAGTCTCCACAGCTGTTACATAGCCCAGATTATGAGCAATATTTAAGGCCGTTTGATTATTCTGAAATGATAAAAAATATACAATCTCATAGTTTGGTAGTGATATCTTAAGAAATAAAAATGGTTTTCAAGCCAAAGGTTGATTTTTGACCGATCGTTTCTAAAGTAGCAATATGTACATCTAAACAGATTATATTGACTCAACTCGTCAACCTGATAAAGAACATATGTATATTCTGTGTGGGGTGAATGAATGAATGTGAAGGAATATATAATTCACTTTACCAATATTAAGTTCTGCATTGATTTTGCTACACTCTACATTCCCAGAAAAAAACATTGTCTAATGCCCGGTGCATTCATCTTTTGTGACTTTCAAATATTTTGCTTAAATATATCTTTAGAACAAACATGTTTATGTACGTTGCAAAATTCTTCTTTCCACAAATTCTTGTTTTGTAGTTTAAGTGGCATATTTTTAGTGTTTAACAATGCTCCGTAAGTTATCCGCTCAGGCTTGTTTTGACATATAGTAAATTAAAGAAAAGAATCTTCTTATAAGCTGTTTTACTTTAAAACGCTTTACCAAATAAATAATAATCCGAAAACAGCTAATAAGTTTTTGAACTAAACCAAAACTTTCGCATCAGAAGTGTAACATAGCTTCTGCCATTCTATCTGCAGACCACGCCCTATCGAATGTGGTTCTCATTTCAAAATACTCTCCCATTCCAGTACATACAACAGCCCACTGTCGGCGGAAAATAGAGTAAGTGAGCGAGAGAGAGAAAAGAGAGAGAAGGCGCTACAAGCTCAATTGAAACTTGTGCCCAGAAAAAAGTATGGTATGTGATATAAAAGAAAAAAATATATCATTCAGTCTGGAGAGCTCGATAGTAGAATACCCTGTGAAAGTAAAGATCGCCACTCAAATTTTCTTCTAATTTTACTTGTAATTTGTATTTGTGCTGTCTGCGGAACATATTTTTTAAAGTCAATGAGCACATTATTTTGGAACTAACTATATACAAACTTAAAAAAAAAAATGTTTAATTGAATAAAAATTTTTAAAAATAAATTATTAAAAAATGTATGCGCGCTTAACTGGGACTCGAACCAAGATCTCCTGTCTGCCTCTACGCAACCTCTACCCATACTCCAACACAGCGCTCACTTGCATGCAAATATATGTATGTATATACATGGAAGTAAACACATGAAACGAATAAGCAAACCGAACAACAACAAACACGCTGTATTGAATGATTATTTATATCGTCCGTGTTTATTATGCGATCTTGATAAAAAGTTTCACGATAGATCCGCACTCTTCTAATCATTACGTGAGCCAAGTCTCTAGCTGTAGCATTGCTTTAGTTTTCTTGTTTTTTTTTTTTTTAATTAAAGGCGAAGAATTTGAAATAAACTTGATGTGGTGTTTCAAGGTTAGACAAACGTATATGGCTATGTCAACTCGGCTTCTAATGCTGATCAAGAAAATATTTACTTTACTAATACACTCACGGGGTATAAGAACTAATTAGTTTAAAAATAGATACAAAATAATATTTTATGCCTATTCGTAAGTATGTATATATTATATATATTTAAATTAATAATTAAGTGCTAAGCTGACTCTCGGTGTAATAAAACTGTAATAGTTTTTATGCTAACTAGTCCCCCAGTTTTTAAGCTATCTTGATGAAACTTTTTGCTGCACCCAGTACATATGTTGAAGCTGGCCAGATCGAATAACTATATCATATAGCTACCATAGGAAAGATCTGTTTGAAATCAACATTAAGTATGAATAACTTTTTTATTTCCAAAGATTTCAGAGCTAAACTCATAGATTATGTGTTTAGTATAGTCTCATACATTCTGACCAAATTTGATAGAGATCGGATATCTATATTATATAGCTGCGACATGTACAATCGGTTAAAACAGCTTTTAGTTTGAAAGCTTCTTTATTTCATTAGATATCTTAACCAAACTCACAGATTTTGTGTTAATTGTAAGACAACAGTTTAAAAGAAATTGTTTAAATAAGAAGGGTTGTACGATTTGATTTTCCTACCTAACTTAGTAATCATAATGAATATATTTTATTCAACTTACATTTGTCACTGCATTAGGATTGGCTTTGTGTCGCAGAAGTAGATTGATTACCATCGTATGGCCCTGCTGTGCTGCTTGATGAAGAGCTGTGTAACCGACATTAGTGGTCATCTCAATATTTGCATCATTTTCGAGTAGAAATTTAATTTCGTTAATTTGGTTGTGGTGTGCGGCTATATGAAGCGGTGTATAGCCAGCTTTGGTGCGCTCCGAAATATTCGCGCCATTATCTAGTAGAATTTGTGAAACTGCAACATGTCCTTCCTGTGCAGCCAAATGCATTGGTGTCAGACCATTTCTAGCTGCAATGTTGGCATCAGCTTCATGATCCAGTAGCAGCTGAACCATATAAACGTGACCCTCCTGCGAAGCGAGGTGCAGCGCCGAAAAACCTGACTTACTCTGCGCACCCACATCCGCGCCATGTTGGAGTAACTGCTGTGCGATTTCCAAGTTGTTTTTCTTAGCAGCAATATGTAGAGCGCTGTGACCATTGCGAGCGCTTATTTGCGTAGACGCGCCATATTCTAACAATAATAGCGCCACAGCCTGATGATCGTAATGCGTGGCAACATGCAAAGGGGTAACTTCGTTTTTGCCTTGGCAATCAATGACAGCACCCTTTTGCACCAGAAGTTGCGCCACTTTTCCTTTGTTATACTTGCTGGCTAAGTGCAGGGGCGTAAATCCTTTCTTGGTAATTGCGTCTATCTGTGCGCCGTTCTCGATTAGCATCTGGCAGACTTCTTCTTGGCCCTCCTTAACTGCAATATGTAAAGCTGTATACATGTCCTTCGTGCAAGCATTCACCTGGGCACCATGTTGTATCATTAGCATGAGAATATCAATGTTACCAAGTCGCGAAGCCACATGCAGCGGTGTTTGCCCCTCACGAGCAATCGCATCAACCTCAGCTCCGTTCCGAAGCAAAATTCGTATGATATCAGTCTGCACATATACATTTTGAGGATTGATATAAAATTTGAATTACGTTTAAAACACCAAACATACCTGATTAGCACGCGCAGCTAAATGAAGCGGAGTCTCGCCACGCACAGTGGGCATATCTGGACTGGCCTCATGTTGCAGCAAGTAAATAACAATGTTCATGCATCCTGAAAATAAACAGGTTAACAAAATTATATTTTCAGCAAAAAGTTTCCTTTTTATACACTACTAGGGGGCTCGGCAAACCCTGACTCGCTAATCTCGCTGAAATCTCGGTGAGAAATGTGAAGTGAAATTAGGGAGCACTTCTCACAGCTTATGTCATTTCTTATGAGACAGCGGAAAATGTAAATTTAATTTTCCTTTTAATTGGACTTAAAACAATAGTACTTTATATAATATTCACTAGGGGGCTGGCCCCCTGCTCACTTCGAAAGTGGAATGAAAGTGGGAAATGTGAATTCAATTTTTCCCTGTGATTGGATTGAAAATAATAGTACTTAATATAAGCAGGGGCAAGCCCTCTAGTATTATATAGAGTACTATTATTTGAAGTCCAATTGCAGGGATAAATTTAATTTACATGCGAAATGTAAATTCAATTTTGCCCTGCAATTAGACTTAAAATCATAGGACTTTATATATTATAGAGAATAAACATTTTCGCTGCTTTTAAAGTTTTGCTGCAATTGGATTAAAGCAGCAAGAGGGGGTAAAAGTGCCATATACTGCAAATTTATTTTGAAAATCGCTACATCAATGAATCAGACCCCCACCAGTCGTCCGATCTAGACCAAATATTCACAGAATGTAACAATAAATAAGGAATACATAGCCTGTGAGTTTGGTTGATATAGCTCAAAAAACAACAAAGCTCTTCATAGAAAATATAAATTTTCAGTTAATTTGTCCTATGGCAGCTATATGATATAGTCATGCGATCTTTACCAATTTTTCTTAGTATGTAGCAGTATGCATTAACAGAATAATAAATTCAAACAACAACAAACATTCATTGAATTGAAGAATCTTGAAGAAATTTTCAGCGTAGGCCAGGAGTCTTCTAACCATTACACGTGCCAAGTCTCTGTAGCTATAACGTGGCTTTAGTTATATCGTTTTTTTCTATTTGTAAGCGAATGGGGCGTCGCATCCAAAATTTTAAATAAATTTTTGATCTGCGTGAAAATTTATGAAGTCTTAATACCAAATTTGATGTTCCTAGGTCTTTGAAATCTCGTTACTTACACGGACAGACAGACAAACGGGCATGACTATATCGACTTAGCTGCTCCCCCTGATCAAGAATATATATACTTTATGGGTCTGCCACGCCTCCTTTGTTTATGCTGGTACTGGTGTACAACTTTAGCTCTAGGAACTTATTGTATTACAAGTTACTGATTGTCGTTTAGGAATAGAGAAAGTGGGATAGGAAGAGAGAGCTAATTTAGTGAATTTTGCCGACCTTTAATGACTTGAGATCTAACAGCAAAAACACAATAGGGCTATTTATAGCATCACTGTGATCTTGTCGGTCCTTACGTTGGAATTCCCATGTGGCAATTTCAACGTCACAAGAATGATAAACAGAAATGGCTTGGGACAGCAAAAATGGTACTGATCAGTTTTAAGTCGTCTGTTTTTCTAACTATTGTAGCTAATTATGATGATGCCGGTCCATCATAAAATATTAACTTGCATACCACATTTAATACATTGCCTGCGCCTTTTTGCCTGCACCTATATCTAAGCCTCTTGTAGCTGTTCCCTTAAGGCAACAGATATTTATCTCTAGGCTGCCTCCGGATACTTCGATTGATGCAAAAAGCGTATGTTCAGTGGAAGATCTCTAATGCTCCTATAACTGTAATAAAGTTTAAATTTTCTTCTGCTAGAGACATTTCGTCGTTTAAATTGAATGTGCAGCCGGACTATGTGCAGCAATTTGTTGCAGTACATTTTGACAAATGATTTGCCCATTTAAGAGTGTACTTCTTATAAAAGAATAGACATACTGTCTCGCTGCCAAAAAATGTATCTACAGTTGATCGATTTTACCTTCAGTTTCCTAAATTTCCTTTTCCCATTAGCATATCAAAATGTTAGAGGCCTTACATTTAAATTAACTAATCTATACGTAAATAGTATATTTTTGGATTATATCGCTTTTTATATCCTGTGGAGTATATTAAGTTTGTTCAAATTTTGGTTGCCACGCCCCTTCGCCCGCAAATCGAAAAAAGCTGGTTTTTGTTGGTTTGCCAATAGACAAAAGACGCCACGCGCCAATACAAAGGCGTAGTCAGCAGGGGATTTTAATGTTTATGGAGGAAGACATCTTTATGAGTCTTTAGTTCGTTGCGAGAGTTTCGAATGCGCTGGCATGTTATTTTAATTGTAACGATTTGCTACAATATAAATTGATATAAAACGTAGTTTTCATTACGATCTTATAATTTATTCTGATTGTGCGTGTGTGTGCTTAGCGCTGCATATTAGTAGAGGGACGTCTAAGAATATAATTAAAATAATAATATAATCGGAAGCAAATTCGAGTGGCGCACTGTATTGCCACACGGTATTTTACAGTCGGGCCATCTCGACTGAATGATATTTGTTTGAGCAATGCGTTCATCGAAGCCATACTGTGAGGTGTTACAAGACCCCATGGTTTAACCGAGAGCTGTCAAGTCTAAAAAATTTAAAATGGCGTTTTTTTAAAAAGTATAAATAATTATTTACGTTATTCTTTTGCGTAATGTAATTTTAATATGGAAAAACCGAAGCCAAATAATGATCAAGCTGAATTAGAATTTTTCAAGCTACTTACTCTGTTAATAGCTACTCTCCTAACTTTATTGCTATGCCCGTGTCCACGGAAGACTCAGTATTATGTGAACTAAATTTAATTAAACCAGTGCTCTCCCCAGGCCCGATTGGTTGTCAGGTTCCGTACTTAGGAACCGCGCTGGCTCTTTATATCTATCTATCTGTTGCATCTTGCTCATTCCCTTCTGTTTGGAAAGAATCATATATCATTCCGTTTCACAAAAGTGGACCAAGATGTTGCGTTAACAACTATAAGCCATTTTCAAACTTTTTCAAAAAATTATTTATTCAAACCTTACGCTTTTTCGTACTTCAATTGTTTCACCTTACCAACATGGTTTTATGAAACATAGATCTACAATCACAAACCTGCTCGAACTGTCTTGTTTTAGTAATCAAGGGTTTCAAAAATAAAATGCAGACTGACGTTTTTTATAGCGACTTCAGTAAAGCATTTGACTCTGTTAACCACTGTCTTTTAATGAATAAATTGAACTTAATTGGCTTTCCATATAAACGTCTTATATGGTTATCCGATTACCTTACTAACAGAACACAAAACGTTGTCTTCAACTCGGCTATTTCAAGGACTTTTTTGGTAAAGCCTGGCGTTTCTTAGGGTAGTTGTCTTGGTTCTTTGCTTTTTAACTTTTGAACGATCTTTCTTCTATTATTCTACACTCTATCATTTTAATGTATGCTGATGATGTGAAATTGTGTGTCAATTAAGAACTCTTACTACTCTGATTTACTGCAAGCAGACCATGTTCGCTTTTGTAAATGATGCAAATATAATTTACTAATTCTTAATACATAATCAGTTAAATTATTGATTTGGTACCCCTTACTAGATTAGATGAACTAAATGATCTTGGTATTCTCCTGTAGCTTGATACACATGTTGCTTAAACAGTAAGTAACGCGACTCAAATACTTCAGTTTATCAAAAGATGGGCAAAAGAATTTGATAACGCTTAGACGACAAAAGTACTTTATGTATCTCTTGTTCGTCCGATTTTGGAATATGGTAAGTGTGTTTGGTCTCTAAAATACTTTGACTGCCAGGATGGTATGAATCTGTTAAAAAAATTTATTAGTTGCTTAAATTAATTTCTCAGTTCCTGCCAGACATACCCATAGTTTTGTACTACTATCCCTTAATCTTTGTACTAAGCCCTGCATGAACCCTTTCGAGAAATCTTTCTTATTCTTTCTTGCTCATAATAACTAACACTAGCAAGACACCAGACCCAAATGGGTTTTTCTTCAGTTTTCCTCTCAACAAATGTTGGGTCTGAGTAATTGATCTTCATTTTGAACTTGCCCGTTATATATATATTATATACTATATATACCCTTGCAGAGGGTGTTAAAATTTTGTCACGAAGTTTGTAACTCATTGAAGGAGGCCTCACAGACCCCATAGAGTGTGTATATTCTTGATCAGGGCGACGAGCTGACTCGACATAGCCATATCCGCCTGTCCGTCTGTTTCTATGCAAACTTGTCTCTTAATTTTGAAGCTATATTGATCAAAATTCGTCCGTCTTTTTGGTATACGCAGTACTTATGTCGGAACCGGCCGGATCGGTTCACTATATCAAATAGCTGCCATAGGAACGATTGGTTCGAAATCAACATGAAAAACTTTTTGTTTCTTAAGATATCTTAAGCAAACTCACAGATTGTGTATTTAGTATAGTTTCATACATCCATACTAAATGTGGTTCTAATTGAACTACTAAATCATAAAGCTGTCATTTGAACGATCGCTTCGGAATCAACATCTAACAAATTTTGTAAAAAATTGGACGGTTTATGCAGAGTTCTGCAAGGTATTTGGCACGCCAAAGTTAGCTTGCGCTATATTTTTTTATTTTTTGAACATTTTTAAGTACTTAACATTTATAAATTATAATGTAACTTATACTTTTACTATTATCTACACATAGTTATAATTATGGACTGCGTCCTAACCAATCCGGGGAGCCCCATCCCATCTTATGACTCCTCAGACGTGGTTCGGAGTCACCGGGTGATCACCTGCGTTAACCAGGGCTCGAGGATGTTCCTGGTTGAACGCATCGCTAAGATTAGCGAGGTATGGAATGGGCTTACATTAAAGCTCATTCCGGCCAGGGTCATCCCTCGACGCCTCCGGGCGCGCATCTGGTTACCAAAGGGACAATCCGACTATGAAAAGATTGTCCGAACGCTGAGGGTGATGAACCCATAAGTCAAGATGGACGATTGGGTCGTTCTGAAGGCGAAGCAGGAGATGAAGGCTAGTCACCCTTTTCTTCTGCTCATAAACGAGGAATGCCTGGCCCAGCTGGTGGTCAAGGATTACAGGCTGTAGTACGGGGTGAGGAAGGCCAAGTTTAAGGTCTTCAAGAACGTACCACCAGATAACATTCTGTAGGAGGTTGACGACACCAGTGGGTTGTTGACACACTATACATGAACTCCACAGGTAGGCCGAGATCTTAAAGAAACATCACAAAGCACTTCTACTTCCCAACCTAAGCAATCCAGATCTGACGGTGGTCTTGATCGGACAGACTGAGAAGAATTCGCTTCAGAATTGCCTCCGGTTACATGCCGCACGATGAGGAAGCACCTCCAGCTGGGGTAGGGCGCCTCATACAAATGGCAGAAGGCAGTAAAACCAGTCTGCTAGGCTAGGATGTGACGCCAACTGCTGACACGCAGTTTGGGAGTGTCCGAAATCAACGATCGAGGTGAGTCTCTCTTCGATTTTATATTAACCAGGAATATTAATATATTTATTAAGGGCAGCACTCCGACCTTCGATTTTCCAAGTAGTGAGGAAAACCAGGGGTGGGAGGGGGTTCTTGACCTCACGCAGCTTAGTGATTACAACAATATATAAGTTGAAAACTGACGGGTTTCTATGCGTCACTTCTTTTGGACCAATAATACCTAAGGTATGACACTGATTACAATGTCACCAAGTCCAACTCAACTCGAAACCCACGTAAAACGGTCTGGAAAAAGTTTGCTAACCTAGTACGGTCCAAGATTAAAGTGCGTAAAAGAAACGATATTAAATCATCTACAGTGTTAGATGACAACAAAATGAACTTCTTTAATAATGTAATGAAACCTGCCTACAAATCAGCATGTCCGTTGACATACATAAAGAAGCGATACACACCGTGGTGAAACAGTGAACTCGCGGACCTGCGGAAAGAAACCTGGAAGCAAACATTATTACAAACGAAGAAGAATTCGTGGATAGAATACTGCGTATCCTTAGACAATTTTAAAGATACCTCAAGAATAGAAAAAATGCTGGTCAAAGAACACACCAAACCCAGTCTGTTAAACAGACCAGATGGCAAGGACACAATGTCGGCGACAGAATCGCTGGAGATACTAGCAGATACGCACTTCCCGGTCACCACATCAAATAATGAACCTCCCGCAGTGAATGGCTAGTTGAAATATTCAAAGCCTGCATTGAACGGAACTACGTACCGGCAGCATGGAGAGAAGCTACGACAATCTTCATTTCAAAGCCAGGTAGAAGAGGACACGTCCTAGCCAAGGGCTACAGACCCATCAGTCTCACATCCTTCTCTTTAAGGACGCTGGAACGAATTTTGGACATTCATACGTTTAAGCGAACTCCATTCTGGAATCACTCATTGACCTTGGAGCCGAGTGATACATCAGCAACTGGATCGCAACTACGCTGAAGAGCAGGAAAATCAAAGCCAACCTGGGTGGCGATAATCTCACGCGGTACGTGAGCAAAGGCACACAACCCTGCTTACAAGCATGTATAGAATTCTACACAGCCTAAGTCAGGGGAGACTCCAAGCAGTGTCATACGCAGATGACGTGGTGTTGCTGGTAACAGGACCCTTCTTGGATACCATTTGTAATATAATGGAAGGTGCACTAAAAAAGCTAAGCGACTGGGCCAAGTCATTCGACTTAGGGGTAAACCCCACTAGAACAGAACTAATGCTCTTCACCAAGAAGACAAAAATTCCCAACTTCAACCTACCAAGATTAAACGGTCTAAGGCTGCATTTATCCCACAATGCAAAGTATCTAGGTGTGATACTAAATCCCAAACTCTCATGGAAATTAAAGATAGAGGAGCGCGTCGGGAAGGCTTGTATAGCATATTACTTCTACAAAAAGGCCTTCAGTAAAACCTGGGGCTGCATCCAAAGATCTATGATTGTATACAGCGGTAGTAAGAGCTATCTCAACATACGGAGCACTGGTATGGTGACCAGATCTCTCCAGGCAATATAATGTTGAGAAACTAAGCAGAATACAACGAGCAGCATTCACAGGAGCAACTGGAACTGAGATGCTGCCCCTCAGTGGCACTTAACGTTATGGTAAGCCTACTACCAATTGATATACATATAGAAAGCACAGCCGCTCAATCAGCTTTCAGATTGAAGGAGTCATCATTCTGGAAATCAATACAAACAGGACACAGTAGCAACCTCAACAGAATAAGTACGTCTACATCCACGAAAACAGATTACGTACTCGTAGAAACAAACTTCGTCCAGAATTTCAAAACAAGAATACCGATCACAGACGAGTGGACCACAGAAAACCTGAGTGATGTGAGTGATGACGGATCCAAGATGGACTGTGGTGTGGGTGCCGGGGTATACTCGCCAAATCTGCAAGTGGAAAAGTCATTTCACCTGCCGGACACAGCAGCTGTATTCCAGGCGGAGGCTTTCGCAATAATGGAAGCAGCCAGGCATCTGTTAGAGCGAGGCCTCTTGGACACAAAGGTCGCACTCTTTTCTGATAGCCAAGCGGAACTCAAGGCTCTCAGCTCGGTCAGTACAAGCGGTACAGTAAACTAATACTAGACTGCTTACTGAATGCAGCGGGTCAAAATAACGACATATCGATCAAATGGATCCCAGAACATAGGGATTTTGAAGAAAATGAGAAGGCAGATGAGCTAGCAGGGAAAGGTTTCGAGCTATACAATTTGCCTGTGGAGGTGCGACCACCTGTCAGCACGGTAAAAAATCGTATTCATAATGAGCTCGCAGAAAAAGCAAGCGTGGTACAGCATCGAAAATTGCAAAACGACCAAACAGACCTGGCCAACATATAACCAAAAAAGGACACTGGCAGATACGCACCCACGCCATGAAGTTGAGTCTACAGTATAATGCTTACTGCAGAAGTTGTGAGAACGTACAGGAGCTAGAGACACTCGAACATTTGCTGTGTCACTGCCCCGCATTGGGCAGGGGCAGGATAACATTTTTCGGGACACACGAGCTACAATCCCTGAGTGATGGATTACAAATCAAACCTGAATCCCTTTTAAAATTTCTAAGCCACAGCAAGTGGTTATAGTCTTACAACATAGTCCTAAAACATCTCCTTTCTGCCTACACGGCACTTCTAAAACCCAACACCATCCCACTTCTTCTATGCATGTATGAATATCCAAGCGGAGATAACTCGAAAGATAGAGGGAGAGAGAGGACTCACTCTAACAAAGCGCGCACTTACATGCATATGTATATATGCATGTGTAAATGCTTAAACGAATGAGGAAATCAAAAAGAGCAACAACAAACACATTAAATTGAAGAATTGAATAAGAGACAGGAAGAGAGGGCGAAAACTCACAACAAAAACACTAATTGCGTATATCATCCGAGTTTATTATCCGATCTATAACAAATTTTCATATAGAGCAAGCTAACTATAGCGCGCCAAAGTTTGGATACCCTTGCAGTGCCCTGTATAAAATGGTTTACAAAATTTATTAAATGTTGTTTCGAACCGATCGTACCCATGACAGCTATATGATATAGTAGTCAGATTTGCACCAAATTTGGTCAGCCAACGTAATATGGTTGAGATATCTTGAAGAGCAAATACATATTGGATGCGAACCGATCGTTCCCATGGCATCTATATGCTACAGTTGCCCGATTTGAACCAAATTTGGTAAGGACGTATAAAACTGTGTCAAAAACACAATGTGTAAGTTTTTATACTAAATGTTGATTCCGAACCGATCGTTCCTATGGCAGCTATATAATATAGTGATCCGACCCGCCGGTTCCGACACATGTACTGCGTGCAGCAAAAAGACGGACCTGTACCAAGTTTCATTAAAATGGCTTCAAAACTGGGAGACTAGTTTGCATAGAAACAGACAGACGGACGGACATGGCTATATCGACTCAGCTCGTCGTCCTGATCAAGAATATATATACTTTATGGGGTCTGACACGCCTCCTTCAATACATTTCGTGACAAAATTATAATACCCTCTGCAAGGATATAATAATAAATACCAAGAGAAGTTTTAAAAAGAAAACTATTTAGAGACTTACCCATAAAGCTGGCCACATGCAATGGTGTTAAGCCTGATTCAGTGGTAGCACCTATACTGGCGCCATGTTTTAGAAGCAGCTCGGCAACCTTAAGTCGATTCTTTTTGCAGGCAATGTGCAATGGAGTAAAACCGTTGAGAGCACGTGAATTTGGGTCTGCTCCGTAGTCGAGTAATAATTTAGCGACGCGTACATGGCCACAGTGGGCGGCAACATGAAGAGCTGTCAAGTAGTCAATGGTGACCTCATCCACGGGTGCTTTGTAATCGAGTAAGAGACGCGCTGCTTCATCGTGTTCACCCTGCGCTGACATATGAAGTGCGGACAATCCGTTCTTTGTTTTAGATAATATGGGGGCATTCAGGCTTAAGAGTAGATCAATGACCTCAACATGACCAGAGCGGGCAGCGCAGTGTAGCGGAGTAAGGCCATCTCGAGTTGTAGTATCTATACGGGCATGTCGTGAAAGCAGAAGTCTACAAACCGATGACTTCCCCCATTTACAGGCCACGTGTAATGGCGTAATGTTATGCTTAGCCATATAGTTTACATCTGCACCACGTTCCAACAACAAGGTAGCAATATCCACATTTCCATAGTGCGCCGCAATATGTAGTGGTGTAAAGCCGGATTTCGATACAATATCAGCATTTGCATCGTGATGTAGCAGCATTGTTGCAGCATTTATATCATTTTTTTTAGCTGCAATGTGTAACGCTGGCAAGCGTACCTTACCTCGCACATCGCTTTCGATTAGCACCGCCACTACTTTGTCGTGTCCTTGTTGCATAGCCACTGCTAATGGTGTGAAACCGTCTTCGGTGGCAAGCGATGGATTTGCTCCCTTGCTAAGGAGAAGACGACAACAACTGTCGTGATTCTCCTGTGCGGCCATATACAGGGGAGTAAATCCATTCAACGACTGCACATTTACATTTGCATTATATTGGAGGAGCTGTTTTATCACCTGTTGCTGGCCCGCCAAAGAGGCAATATGCAGAGCGGTGTTACCTTTCTTAGTTGCATTGTTGACCTTTATTCCGCGTTTTAAGAGTTCATTACAAATATCTACAAACCCGTCTTTTGCTGCGAGGTGTAACGCGTTCAATCCGTTCTAAATAAAAGAATTGTTTGAATACTTTTGTTAAGTATTTTTAGACCATGTACTTTAAAAAAGTACGTTTGTGCAACAAAAAAAGTGCGTACCAGGCAGTAGGAAGCGTGCCGGACCCCTTAAAATATATATATTCTTGATCAGCATCAACAGCCGAGTCGATATAGCCATGTCCGTCTGTCCGTCCGACTGTCCCTTTTTTGACTTTCTAGCTCTCGGAGATTATAAGAGCCAGAGACACCAAATGGCATGTAGGTATATCTATATCATGCATTGAACGAGTTTGTTTGAAAATTTTGACACTGCCCCCTCCGCCCCCGAAAATTAAAATACAAAATTTCGAACCATACGAAAAGAGAACTTTTAATGGTAGCGCCTTGATTTTTGGTATGTAGTTATAGTTCACACTATAGTCCGAGCGAATCCTGCAAATTTCATTGAAATCGGATGATAAACGCGGAATTTATTTAACTAGGAATGTTACGGGAAAAATCAACTGATATCTTTGTAGTGGCGCCATCTATGGACATTTTTAGATACTGAATTTTAAAAAGTATTTTGATCAAAATCAACAGTCGAGGCAATTTAGCCAAGTCTATCCCTTTTTTAAACACATAGAGCTCAGAGGTTATAAGACCTCAATATAATACATTTTGAGACATCTGTATGTCTTATCTTATGTTAGTTATTATATTATCTTTGTATAATAATTAATCATGAATAAATAAATAAATAGTCTCGGACCTGCATGGTGACTTCAGGAGTTTTAAACCAGGATTTTGTTGATGGAATCGTTGATAGAATTATATTCTCTCAACTATAATGTTAATTTTGGAGCCGATAACTTTAAATTGACTTTTGAATTGACTTCAAAGAAAATTAATTTGGTTGCATTTCGGCAATCTCTAATACTCTATTACCCTCTGTTACTAGATGGTGCTAAACAAAGCTTTGGATGAAAATAGAGTCAAACCATTTTAGCAATATACTGATGAGTTCTTTCAGTGAGGTCAAACCCATATAAGGTAAAATATAATTAGGTAATGAAGTTGTAGAGAGACAAAACAAGAAATTTCGAAATTAAATTACATTTTGTAGCTTTTTTAGTCGATCATACTGCTTACACAATATAGGCTTTGACATGAAAATGTATATTAATTATCCCTTCCTATTACCGTATCAAAATGAGGCCCTAAATCTAAATTACGTAAGCTATATGTATACAGTTCTCGTTTGATTATAAAATTTTGGTTAAAGCCTGAAATTTCTTATTTGTCATTATTTACCAACTTTAATTAATTAACTAACAAATTAATTAAGGAATCACATAGCATGCCATTACTCAAAAGTGCGTTAACAACAATATGCCAATTTCCAAAATTTCTGCTACACCTAACCTGAGAAAACTGTTACTTCACAAACTTAGACATTCTTGTAGCTCTATATATTAAGCTATATGTTGATGAGCTGAAAGAGTCCGCGTTAACGAACATTTCCTCTATTGATTTACTGTTATTGTTCGCTTTTTACATGGTAAAAATTTATTGTATTAAATCTTAATTCTCCTAAATTCAAGGTTATGACTTTCTATCTACACTTGCCTCACGTCATCAATTACATTCTGGATTTATTAACTCTTTCTAGACTGAAACTTGATACACATGTTGCTTTAACTGTCATTTAGGCGAATCAAGTTCTTGGGTTCATTAAAAGATGGGCAAAGACATTTGCTGACCCTTTAAATAAAAGTACTCCGTCCTATTCTGGACTATTTTTCTTAGTTCCACAATACTCTAACCACCTGTATCGTATTGAATTTGTTAAAAAAAATTTTTTATTATTTGGTGTCAGGTTTTGATTACCCCCTCATACTAGTAAACTTTTTTGAATGAAACTACTAAAATTTTAATTCTAATGAAATTGAAAAACAATTCTATTCGATGTTAAAATTGTGCGAAGCTTTTGCACAAAATAAGCTGAGGTACAATAAATTCTGACGCGGCATGAAAATTTATGTATAAATACTGGTGATGTAAGTCCAAACTGAACATCGATTTAAAAATCCGATTCAGAAAATCGCCCGTGCAAAAATCGATTGATTAAAACATCGGAAATTTCGACAACGATTGATCGATTTTTAATACAAATTTTAAAAAATTGAATATAGAAGAATTTGGTTTTTAACACTCGTGTATATTTATAAATACATATTTTAAAAACAATTTTTAGGACTAAATAAATTATTTTCTTCATTTTTGTACACAGTGTGATCTTAAAATGTCCGATCTTTTCAGATATAGAATAAAACAAACATGATAGTATATATCAAAGCTGAAATTTATTAACAAAGAGATCGGTCAATTTGTATTGTAATTAATACATATACGAAATGTCTTCATTTATTAATAATTATTCAAACAATCAATTAATCAATCAATTAATTTATTATTCAAAATAAAAAGGAAGCCTGCTTTAATTTTCGGTGAATGAGTATATGACATTAATTAACCAAATTAAAAATCATGTGTCTTTGGTTCTGTGCTTTATATCCACATTGCCCGGTACCTTGAAGGGAACAGAAGGAGAGACAATGATCAGGTGATATGTTTGGTAATCAGTCTGTTGGTACTTACATGACAGTTTTTCCAGTCGCCACAGTAACATAATCTAATTATGCTATTTATATGTATGTATCTTTAATAAACGTTAATAAAGTCGTTGTTCATACTTACTTTGGCATATTTGTTCACTTTAACTTTTAGCGCGATATAAAATATTGACGCCGGTGCTTTTATGCAGCGTTTGCAAAAGATGTGCAAAATTTACGATGTTTCATGAAAATCGATTTATTAAAATCGATTGATCGCCTAAAAATAGTTCGAGTTAAAACACTCGAAAATCGCTTGCGCAAAAATCGATCAATCTATGTTTCGATGTTTTTTTACATCACTAATAAATACTCACAAGTGTCATGCAGCAACATAAAAATTTGTGCACATGCATTTGCGTTACTCGCTCAAGATGCAAAATACTTAAATATAAAAACTCATTGGTATGAGCGTTGTTTTTACACACACCTTTTTGTTTATACCTGCTTTTCCAAGTATTAAATAAAACACAATATGCAATTATGTTTTAAAGTCAAAAAAGACACACACATGAATGAGTATAAAAATAATAGTGTTTCTTGTTTCGTTCGATAAAGTACTCATGCCCGGAAATACCTTATGTGTATACTGTTTACAGATAGTTGTGATAGGCGGCAGCATGTATCTGGTAGGAATATTTTCACCAAATTTGGTAGTTCTTTTGGTCTTTAAGATATACGGACATGACTATATCGGCTCGGCTGTTGATTCTCTTCAAGAATACATATTTACTTAATAGAATCGAAAACGCGCCCATATGTCTTCAGCCACAACCTTGTTAGTCCATTGTATATTTTGGATCTTACCGCATTACAAGTGTTAATGTCCGAAATTAGTCCGCCATTTATAAATTCAAGAACTTTTGCAAGATCCCCACTGCGAGCAGATCGAAGAAATGAAATTGTTTCATCACTCTGAAATTATATTAAGAATAACAAACATATGTAAAGATGCTACAATTTACTTGGCATAAACTCATACTGATAGAAATATCCTAAGCAAACATATTATTAGAACCTGTATTGTAAAAAAATATAGCGTAAGCTATCTTTGGCGCGCCAAAGTTTAAATACCCTTGCAGAACTCTGCAAAAGCCGTCCGATTTTTTACAAAATTTGTTAAATCTTGATTTCGAATCAAACGTTCATATGACAGCTTTTTGACTCGATTTGCACCAAATTTGGTAAAGATGTATGAAACTATTCCAAATACACAATCTGTGAGTTTGGTTAAGATATCTTAAGAAACAAAAAAGTTTTTCATACTAAATGTTGATTTCGAACCGATCGTTCCCATGGCATCTATATGCTACAGTTGCCCGATTTGAACCAAATTTGGTAAGGATGTATAAAACTGTGTCAAACACACAATGTGTAAGTTTGATTGTGATATCTTAAGAAGAAAAAAAGTTTTTTATACTAAATGTTGATTCCGAACCGATCGTTCCTATGGCAGCTATATGATATAGTGATCTGATCCGGCCAGTTTCGACATATGTACTGCGTGCAACAAAAAGACGGACCTGTACCAAGTTTGATCAAGATGGCTTTAAAACTGAGAGACTAGTTTGCATATAAAGAGACGGGCTCTAAGGCCTCCTTCAATGCGTTACCAACTTCGTGAAAAAATTATAATACCCTCTGCAAAGGTATAAATATAATCTCCCCTGCAAGGGTATAAAGACAATGGCGTCGCAACGTACAATGCTGTGTGTTTAAGCATTCTTTTACTGCGACTCGAACCACGATCTCCCGTCTTCCTACGTGGCACCTCTACCACTTGATAACTTAAAAGAGAGAGGGGAGAGGGCGAAAACTCACTCTAACACAGCGTGCACTTACATGCATATGTATACATGTATGCCTAAACGAACAAGAAAAGAGATAGGGCGAAAACTCACAACAACAACACATTAAATTAAAGAATTAAAAAATTGCGGATATCTTCCGTGTTTATTATCCAATCTTGATCAAATGTTCACGATGCATCCATATTTATTCAAGTATTGTTCGTGCCGAAGCTCAAATCTCTAGCTTGTTAATGGCCAGTGCAATCCTTTATTTTTTACTTTGTGGGCGAAGGGGACGTGGTATCCAAAATTTGAAATAAACTTGATCTGCTTGCAAATATAAGAAGTCTTCACACTAAATTTGGTGCTTTTAGGTCTTACCATCTCTGAGGTATCTTTGTTCTCACGGACATGGCTATATCGACTCACCTTGTCGCCCTAATCAAGAATATATATACTTTATGGGGTCTGCCACGCCTCCTTCTGCCTGTTAGATACTTTTTTTTAACAAACTTAATATACCCCAAGGGTATAAAAATTATACAAATCAATCATTTTTGTGGAATATCGATTATTACAATGCTTACAGTAGTATTGTGAAAATACACTCGGTATGGCAATAGTAACAATTATTCCTACAAATTTGACAAAGTTGCCTATAGCAAAATCTAAATGACCAGCATTTGACGAATTCTGTCGAAAATTATTCATATGTATAGGTACATAAGTGGAAATCTAAAACAAACTTTATCAAGGCAAGATGCAATGGAACAAAATTTTCAGGGCAGATTCGGACAATATGTACAAAATCAAGGTGCTGGCATTAAAAGTGTTCTTGTACTTTGACTTTGAAATTTTGATTTTCGGGTGATTTTATGGTGGCGGAGGGGGCGTGGCAAAATTTCAAAACAAACTTTTTCAATGCAAGATATAGAACGTACATGCCAAATTTGCGTATATTTCCGCGTGCTATGTTATTAATTTTAGCCCAAGACACATGGTCCAAGGGGCATATGGGCTAGAATGATACGAAGCTTAATGTTCGTTTGTTTTTTACCATTATTGGCAATGCACCACTCTTTGTTTTTTTATCACCATATGCTTTTCACCGCTAATTGCTCTTTCTCATAAGTACAGAGTCTTATGATTAATGTATTACTTTAGATTCTCATATGTATAATAGGTGGATTATCATTGTTTGTTCTTTTACAGCATCTTTTACAGTTAAATTGTGAGATTGTGAGGATATATGGAATATTTGTCGCAACTAGTACATAAGCCAGGTGGAAGGCGGAGAATTTTTAGACCCTGTACTTTAAAAAAGTACAAAAGGGTTTATTACGTTTGTGCAAAAAATTGTTCGCAACAGGCAGAAGGAGGCGTGGCAGACCCCATAAAGTATATATATATTCTTGATCAGCATGTCCGTCTGTCCTTTTTTGGAGATCTAGATCTCAGAGACTATAAGAGCTAGAGACACCCAATTTGGCACGTACATATGTTCATCTATATCTTGCATTGAACGAGTTTGTTTTTGATTTTTGTCACGCTCTCCTCCGCCCATTGAACCTTAAATGCTAGCGCATTTATTGATTTTTGGTATGTATAATACAGACTATGGTCCGAGTCTACCCTGAAAATTTCATTCAAATCGGATGATAAACGTGGAAGCTATTCAACTAACAATGTTACGGGCAAAAGGAAGAGGAAGAGACGCTAGCCCCCTGTGCTAATCATATGAACCATCTTCGCCATCCATTGAAATTGAAACAATCTTCAGTGAAGGCTTTGCACTCAAAAAGTACATGGTCTTCTACTGTCGAGCTTGCTCCACTGTAGCTTACTGCATTTTTCTAATAACGAATATCGTCTGTTATTTTTGACCTTGTTGCTCCTGACAATATTATTGGCGGAATTCAACATTGATGTTTGATTTTTGAATATTTCTACATACGGACATGGCTATATCGACTCGGCTGTTGAAGCTGATCAAGAATATATTTGTACTTTTTTAAATTACAGGGTCTAAAAAACTAGAGATCGCGCCAAAATTTGTTCACCTAAATTCATCATAAATCGGGGTCTACTCAGGGAAAAAAATTCTAAGTTTTAGATAACGTGGCCGGATATTTAACCTTAACCTTCAACACACCTTTTTTCACAGCTCCGGGAAAAAGAAAGAGACGCTAAGGAATTGGTCGCAACATTGGATTTTTCCGGTGAATGGAACCGGAAATTTCGACCTCAATAGATCGATTTTTCATATGCCTATAAATACACAGAAAAGTGCATGAGCCCTTTAACACAAAACACATTTTATCTCAGCTCGCCAACATATTCTAATTTTGTTATTTATATTTATGCATGTACGTTAATAATAATTTAGCACAATTTGTTATGGCTACACTGCAAACATCACAAAATGTTATGGCTACATTGCAAACATCACAAAATGTCAAAAATCCAATCAAATGAACCTCTTTCCCTTAGTTAAGATAGAATTCATGAATCGGTGTTTATACACACATTCTTGACAGCATTTAATAATATTAATTGACTAATTGTGCTCCGTATAGTATATACTACGGTTATACGGAGCGTTTATGAATTCTTCAATTCGCAAAATTAAAAATTCCCCCTGCTTGTATTTACATCTGATTCCCAAAATGTCAGAAGTGTCTATGGAATTAAACTCATTTTATGAATTAAGGCTGAATTCAACTTTCGTGTGCTGGTCGATTTCAGGAGTCGGAAAGCAGTCAGTTTATACATTTAAAAGCATTTCATTAAACGAAATAACGTTGATCGCTGTTTGTTTTTGGGGTCTGCTTTGGTCAACTAAGCGGACTGTCGTCTACAATGACACTTGATTTTACTTCTTGATTTTACAACAAACTAAGTTATTCAACAAATTTTTTAATTGGCTGAAACTACCGATAAGATTTGATTGTTTTCATAAAAACCGCAAAATGTTGATGAGTTGACAGGCTTATTTAGTGTGAAATTTGAGGTGGGTCAGGAAACAAACTGGTACCGACGGGCTTAATTAAACTAATAATAATGCCTTCATTTTAAAGGATTTTTTAATGAGCTAATTTTGTTGATCTTTGAACTTTAGATTGATTAATTTACTTATAAATCTAGGCACTACCATTTTCAAGCTAAAATCTTCGATTTATGGTTACCGGAGTTTGGCGGACTATTAAAGCTAAGGACAGACACAAACATACCTCATGAATTCATACATATCTACATATGTATATATAATTCATATTGTTCGATGTCGCACAATAGTGCGAACAATTGATATTCTGTATGGAAGTGTTTGCATGTATGCGATCACAAGTGATCTCATCTCAATAGTTCAACAAGTAGGTTTTCGTTAGTCAGTTTAATCGACCATTTAATATACATACATAAAATGCTATTTCATACATATGAACATATGTGTGTATGTATGCATGTAGCTAAAAATGTACTTATGAACCATTTTGAAATTTACTCATGGGCCCATTCATAGGTCCAAACATGCATGTAATAATCTATGTAAGTTAATTGAAACTGATTTGTTTAACCTGTTTTAGATGTTTTGTATTTCCATGAGATTTATCTAAGTTTCCGTTGTCCATATTTTCGCCGTTATGGTGGGTGTTCAGTTGCGTTACTTTTAATGGTGCTGTTTTTTCGTTTCTCTGGTTTTTTGGCTGTATACCTTCCTCGCTTTGTGTTTCACCAAGTGTCATGGTTTATAAATCGGTACCTGAAAGAAAAAATAATTTCCATTTACTTCGATGCTTTTTAATGAAATGTTTGTTAATGTGCTCATATATATTTACACATGACACACTGTGCATATGGGCATGAGTAAGAAATAAAGTCCAAATTAACTATATACATACATGCATACATATGTATCTATTTACATCCCCATAAGAAAACAGATATACAAATACATATACATATGTATATAAATTACACAATAAGGACGTATCTCAATACACACACTTTAGTCAGACGTAGTGAACTGGCCTAGTTTAAAAAAGTTTTTAATGTTCCCATCACAAACTTACTAAATATATTTTTACTTTTTAAATGACGTCATTCTTCACCTACCTTACGATTTTTTGTGCGAATGAATTGCGACTACTAGAGTTGTATCTAGTAACAAACTAGTTTAAAAAGACAGCAATATATAGATAGCGGCGCTAACAAACAAAAGATGGCGCCACCGCCATAAAACGTGCCAACGAGCCAAGCATTTTATGAATAGAACAATTATTTCTTTCATTACTTAGTTAAACAATTGTTTAAATTTGAATACCATGAGGGGTATATTAAGTTTGTTAAAAAAATAGCAAGCTAACTTTGGCGCGCCAAAGTTTGGATACCCTTGCAGTGCCCTGTATAAGCCGTCGGATCTTTATACTCTGTGGAGTATACTAAGTTTTTTCAAAAAAAGGTATGTAACAGGCAGAAGCAGGCGTGGCAGACTTCATAAAGTATATATAATCTTGATCAGGGCGATAAGCTGAGTCGATATAGCCATGTTCGTCTGTCCGTCTGTGTGAACAACGAGATCTCAGAGATGGTAAGACCTAGAAACACCAAATTTGGTATGAAGATTTCTTATACCTGCACGCAGATCAAGTTTATTTCAAATAGTGCATGCCACACCCCCTTCGCCCACTCTGGTAATTATCAAGCTAGAGACTTGAGCTTCGGCACGAATAATACTTGAATAAATAAGTATGCATCGTTGATAAAAAAGTCTTAGCAACAATGAGCACGTTGTTTTCAAACTAACTAAATAAAAACATATAAAAACAAAGTTAAAAAAAAAATAAGTAAAGAATTTAAGCGCGCTATTACTGGGATTCAAACCTGTTTGGAACTTCTACCACCTACACCATCCCACTTTTTGTATAATATGAATTTGCAGGTATGAAATCCAAACAGAGATAAATTGAAAGAGAGAGGAAGAGAGGGCGAAAACTTACCCACACCGCGCTCACTTACATGCATATATACATAAAGTATATATCTTCTTGATTAGGGCGACGAGTTGATTCGACAAAGCCATGTCCGTCTGTTTCTATGCAAACTAATCTCAGTTTTGAAGCTATTTTGTGGAATTCGGTACAGCTCCGTCTTTTAGCTGCACGCAGTACATGTGTCAGTGCCGGCCGGATCGGATCACTATATTATACAGCTGGCATAAGAACGATCGGTTTGAAATCAACCGTTAGTATGAAAAACTTTTTGTTTTTCAAGATATCGCAACCAAATCCACAGACAGTGTGTTTAATACAGTTTCAAACAGACTGACCAAATTTGGTGAAAGCCAGACAACTATATCATATAACTGTTGTAGGAACGGTCGGCTCGAAATCAACATTTAACAAATTTCGTAAAAAACTGACGGATTACACAGGGAACAGCAAGGGTATCCAAACTTTGGCGCGCCAAAGCTAGTTATTTTTAACTATAGTATCCAGTAGACCGCAAAGTGTTGCGAGTGAAAAGGACCATATATATCGAATCTGGCTAACAAAATGTCAATGTGACAGCATGTTACCAAAAATACCACAAAAACTACTCAAAGACCTTAAAATATCAAGAGCAAAATATAAACAAAAAACCAGTTGAAATGGCATAACAATTAAAGTTAAAAAGAACATTTGCAGCGAAAAATGCAGTTATTATACCCTTGCAGAGGGTATTATAAGTTTGTCACGAAATTTGTAACGCACTAAAGGAGGCGTGGCAGACCCCATAAGGTATATATATTCTTGAACACCATCAACAACCTAGTCGATACAGTCAAGTTCGTCTGTCTATCCGCCTGCCCCTTTTTGTGTTACCTTGATCTCAGAGACTATTACTACCTTTATACGGACTATTTCACGTATTTCTAAATTCGCGAAATGAAAATTGCCCCCTGTTTATACGGTACACGACCATTTCGCGTATTAAGACAAACAGGGCTGCCAGACTTGACAAAATTTTTTAAAATGCAAAGTTCGCTTGTAATCCGCTGGAAATTACCCAGCTGCAGCTCCTATATTAAGTCAAAAGCCAAGATTGCGGAGATTTGAGATTAGGCACGGCATATTTGACACTGATGAAACATCCCAAAATCGAAAATTTTTTTTTTGAAAACCTCAGAATGTCAAAGAAATCGTTTTTTGAATTATGTCACCTTCTGCGTCTACATATTCCAAAGCAATCACAATCTTTACAATTCCTGTGCCATTGAAAAAGCAGATAGCAATCTGCATATATAAGCTGGCAACCTACGCAGAGTACCGGGTGGTATGGGTTGTGTTTGGAGTGCACAGAAGCACAGTCCATATATATTTTCATATGTAAGTGCTGTTGTTGCGTTTTGTTTTTCCATCCAGCTTGCTTAAGATATTGTCCTCCTTAAGAACTCCCAGGAGTTCATCCACTTCACTCTCAGTCCATAACGCTCTTTTATTTTCTAATATCATTTTTCTATTTAATTAATTAAATGGCCTTTTACTTTTCTCTTTATGACTGACGCAGCTGATTTATTATTTTTAGTGTTGCCACACGCTTAAAAAAATAAGTTGATTGCGCCTCATTACACGCATTTTGGCTGAATTCATAGTCAACTTTCATGTGTAGCTCAAATACATCTAATAGTGTTTATACACGCATTTTTCAAAGAAATAACTGAAATATTTTCACGCTTTTCTCACCGTATAAACAGGGTATATAAGAGCTAGAGACACGAAATTTGTCATGTAGGTTATTCTATACCTTCCATTGATTAAGTTTGTTTTAGATTTTTGCCACGCCTCCTCCGCCCCCTGAAATTGAAATACAAAATTTCGAAAATGCTAGCATCTTGAATTTTGGTGCATATAATGTACTGTATGGGTCGATCCTGTCCTGAATTTCGGATGATAAACGGGCAAAAGGAAGAAGACCCGCTAGAGACCACTATGTTCATCAACTTATATCTTCGTAGTGGCGGCTGGCTGGCTCATCGGTATTCAGGGAGAGTATCCCTGGCACACAGTCCGCACAATCGATATATTCATCGATACTATCGCTGCAACTATCGAGAAACTACACAGCACTAAGCAGAACAGATGGAGGAAGGCAGCAAAAACATAAACAAAGGAAACAAAACTGGAAAAATGGAAACTAATTAATAATGGTAAGTCATAAATAACAAAAACTATAACAATACTAATCAACGGATTCATCGCTTCCAATCAGGAAAACTATTGGGACCCTGGCGTACCCGCCATGCCTGAGATCGCCACAACGACGCCGTCTCCCTTGTGTTGGCCATTGCCAATGGTGACGTTCACCTGGTGGTGCTCCTCATGATACCCCTCCCCCTATAGACACTTAACTCAGCCGGACATTTTCATTTGCATCAGGTAAGTATAATTTTAATTATTTGCTTTTTGTCTTAAATTGAATTTTTTATCATCTATAGTTGTATATTCAACAAGTTTGCTATGAACAGAAATGTCAGTGTGCAATAAAAACCCTCGGAAACAATCAGAGGAGGAACAACGATGGCCAAAAAAAAAAGGATTATTAAATTTGCTAATATGTATCACATAATAGTGAATTTTATATGTGTACATTATTATACCCTGAGGGGGTATATTAAGTTTGTTACAAAAAAAAGTATGTAACAGGCAGAAGGAGGCGTGGCAGACCCCATAAAGTATATATATTCTTGATCAGGGCGACAAGCTGAGTCGATATAGCCATGTCCGTCTGTCTGACCGTCTGTCCGTGTGAACAACGAGATCTCAGAGATGGTAAGACCTAGAAGCACCAAATTTGGTATGAAGACTTCTTATACTTGCACGCAGATCAAGTTTATTTCAAATTTTGGATGCCACGCCCATTTTGGTAATTATCAAGCTAGAGACATGAGCTTCGGCAAGAAAAATACTTGAGTTCATAATGATGCATTGTGAAAATTTGATCAAGATCGGATAATAAACACGGAAGATATCCGCAATTAGGTAATTCTTTAGTTTAATGTGTTGTTGTTGAGTTTTCGCCCTCTCTCTCTCTTTCAAGTTATCAAGTGATAGAGATGTCACGTAGTCACACCGGGGACATGGGCTTGAATCCCAGCAAAAGCATGCTTAAATTTTTTAATTTTTTGGTTATACATTTAGAATTGTTTTTTTATGTTTTTATTTAGTTATTTTGAAAAAAACGTGCTCATTGTTGCTTAGACTTTTAAATACAAATACGAAACACAAATATAATTAATATAAAATTTGAGTGGCGTTCCCTGCTACCTCAGGGTATTCTAATGTCGGGATCTCCCGACTGTTGATATATTTTATTCATATGTGTATGTGTATAAATGTGTGTTCGCTGTAAATAAATAGTACTTTTTTTTGAGACCGCTTAATATTACCTTAACCTACCTAAAGAGCTCTCTGGGTGGTTGAAGGGGCGATTGAGACATGTGGCAAGAATAAACATTTATGTATATACATAGACGCATACACGACTTCACTTTTGATAATTAAAAATGTTGTTGTATTGTTTGTGCGTGTGACTTGTATTGTTTCTATTCTGTTTATTTTTACACATTGATTTGATTTCTGTTCATTCATATAATTTAAGTAACAAATTTCATTTTTGCTCTTCATTTCAGATCTTAGTTATTTAATTTACTTTATATTTTTTTTATATAATTTTAAGTTTTAATTAACCTTATTTGTTATATTATTTAACTTAAATTTCTTTTTAAATTTTTTAATAAACAACATGTAACTAGCACAACACTTATTGTCTGCCTTTACCTTTTAATAACTTGCTTATTTGACGAATTTCAGCAAAAAAAAAAAATAATATATATATATGTTATACATATATGTTATATATGTTACATATATGTTATATATATATATATATATATATATATATATATATATATATATATGTTATACATATATGTTATATATATATGTTATACCACACTATCTAACACAATGAGGAAGCACACAGGATCAGCATGAGCTGAAGCTTTGAAGCTGTCTCCGTGGACAGCGGCAGCGATTAATGCCGAAAGCAGATGAAACAGACTCACTCACGACCATTTATATATTCGTGGTGAGCTTCCGTTGCCATTTAAATCTCAACCGCTTTAGTCGATCAGGCCAACTGTCTAGGCGCTGCTTCCTGCTGCTTGGTGCTACTTAACACTCTTTGGTGCTGCCTTGAATCGCAAATGGCTTATCCGCTGTGCCGTGGCCACGCTCGGCTGGTTATGGCACCGCTCCTTGGATGCCTTGGCTGCAGCTCGTTGCCGGCAGAAATCACCAAACAAAAAATATATCATTCAGTCGGGAGAGCCCGATAGTAGAATACCCTGAGGTAATGTAGTGCGCCGAACGAATTTGCTTGTGATAATATTATTATTTTATTTATACACAGACGCACAATCAAAATAAATTTATAAGATCGTAATGAAAATAATGAAAAATAATTAAGTTATATTGTGGCAAACCGCTACAAATAAAATAACACTCCAGCGCATTCGACACTCTCGCAACGAACTAAATAATTACAACATAATGCGTGGAAAAATTGACAAATGTGCAGCGGCGTAGCCAATAATGTTCAAGAGGATGCATTCCTCAATGAACATTAAAATTTCCTTATTAAAATTGCTGGCTACGCCTTTGAATTGGCACGTGACAGAATAAGAACGCGAGCATAAGTAGAGAGCGTAGAAAGAGAGACCAAGTGCAAAATGAGATCAATAAAGAAATGAAACAATGCATGTGTGTTTGCATGCATTCATTCAAATAGATACCAACACATGTGCAATTCTGCGTATGTATGTAAATATGTGCGTATATTGGCTGTTTTACACATTGGCAAACCAACAAAAACAAGCACATTTGTTGTTGTAATCATATCTTAATAAATATCTCTCTATCTTCCGTGTTTATTATCCGATCTTGATGAAATTTTTTTTTTCGATTTGTAGGCGAAGGGGCGCGGAATTCAAAATTTAAAATAAACTTGATCTGCGTGCAAATATAAGAAGTCTTCATACCAAATTTGGTGTTCCTAGGTCTTACCATCTCTCTTGTTAGCTACACGGACGGACAGACGGACATGGCTATATCGACTCAGCTTGTCGCAAACAAACTTAATATAACTATCACCGTGGCTCAATCACCAACCACGGCCAGCACATACCCAACGCAAACCAGAAAAGACGGACCAAATAGAACACGAAAAGAAATAAATAAAAAACAAATAAATTTTCTACAGAAAAATTAACCTAATATCCCAATTTATCACAGTTATTTATTTTTTTCCAGTCCCATCCGCATTCGTTGCAAACGATTCATTTCATGACAATAAAACAAAAACAAAACCCAAATAAATAGCACACTAGCCGGAACATTTTCATCAACCACGGGATTTTACTCATCCGGTGCGACAAGATCTGATGATGGATTCCGGTAGAACACGTCGAAATAAGACGAAAAAATTAAATAAAATTTGATTTTGGAATTGGTTCTCGAGATATTGGGTCCGATAAGTCTCCGATTCCCATACAAGCTGGTCAGCGCGCCAGATTCTCTTTGCACTGTATTGATTTCGAACCGATCGTTAATATGACAGCTAAATGATATAGTATTCCGATTTACACCAAATTTGGTGAGGCTGTTTGAAACTATACCAAATACATAATCTGTGAGTTTGGTTAAGATATCTAAAGAAAGAAAAAAGTTTTTCATACTAAACGTTGATTCTGAACCGAACGTTTCCATGGCGGCTTTATGATATACTGATCCGATCAGGTTCCGACATTTGTACTGCGTACAGCAAAAAGACAGACCTGTAGCAAGTTGCACCAAGATAGCTTTAAAACTGAGAGACTAGTTCATTTAAGTTATATTAAGGAACAAAAAAGTTATTCATACTAAAGATTGATTCCGAACCGAACGTTTCTATGGCGGCTATATGATATACTGATCCCATCAGGTTCCGACACATGTACTGCGTGCATCAAAAAGACGGATCTGTACCAAGTTTCATCATGATAGCTTCAAAACTGAGAGATTAGTTTGCATATAAGCAGACAGACAGGCGGACATGTCTAATTCTATTCAGCTCGTCGCCCTGATCAAGAATATATGTATATACTTTATGGGGTCGCACTGAAACTAAATATTGTGAAATTCAAAAATCGACGAGTCGATGACACACTCCACACCTAGAAACTTTGACGGCATTCCCTTAAATGATTTTATGCATTGTTCTTCATATAAACATATTCAACGTTTATACGGACTATTTTACGTCTTTCTAATTTAGTGAAATAAAAATTGCCCCCGGTTTAGACAGCACAGAAGAAATTCACGAAGACAAAGATGCAAGGCTGCCAGATCTGTCCACCGTTTAGGGCGAAACGGATTCTTTGCATTCTTTCTTTTACCCATAAACAAGATTAGTTTAAGCAGCAAGTTAAGTTCTGCTCAACATGCTTGCAAGCTAAGCGCTGCCATTTACTTTGAAAAAAAAAAACGATAAGTTCTCTGCGCCTCACCATTTCACGCATTGTGACTGAATTTATAGTCAATATCCTGTGTACCTTTTTTAAACGAATACGTGAAATGTTTTCACGTTTTTCGCTCTGTATAAACAGGGTAATACTAAAGTAATGGAAAGAAAATAATCGATTATTGTAATTTTTCGGCTATAGATAAAACACACCCAACACACGACGAAGGAGTTTGTATTTTTTTTTTTAAATATTTTATTTTGTTTATTATTATTTCGGGGTGGTGGAAGAAGTTTGTACAAATACATAATACATTTTGTTGCACACTTCTAATATATTGATTATATATGCATCGGCTTTCGCGTAGCACTGGCGGTGGACGAGGCGCCGGCAGATTCAGCAAGACCGGCGGATGTGTAGGACTTAAAAAGTTTCGGAGCGCTTGGAGGTCGAGGCGCCTTTTATCAGAACGTGTTATTCCGTTAGGAAACTTCAGTTATTCATGTCAGAAGGATCTACTTTGTAAAGATGAGATAGATGACGAACCATATTTTAATGCACCAATATTCCTCGAAAATAAGGGGCAGATTGGAAAAGTAGATAAGATATTTGGCACTGTTGGATAATCTTCAACACAGTTTCAAACCGAGCTAAACGTTTTTCACTGACCTAGGAGAGCTCTTACCAACTTCATGATTTATGCCTAGACCACCACAGCCGAAAGGATTTAGAAGAAAAGTGGGCATTGTGGAGGAATTGACAGCGTTAGGGGGTGTGGCGATAGTATTGTATTGGAAACATTTGTGAAAAAATTATTTTATTAATTTCTTAAAAGGTAACCGTTGGGGTCGGGGTGGTTGGCGTGGGGGTGGCGCATGCTGAGGAACTGCCGGAGGACTTAATAGAGAACGTGGACGGTGGTAATTCAAAATGGAATTCAAAACTAGATAAAATAAATAAATAGTATGAAACAATATTTTAAAATTCGAGCGGTTCAATATTTATTATATTTATAAATACTGATTACGATACAGGCGATATTTCAAGGGGTATATTTACATGTGTATATATTTGTGCTATTGTTACTGAAAAATAGGTCTATATTAATGTGTTGTATTTTATAGGCCTTTAAATTTCGTATCATTCATATGGGCTTTATATTTGTATTTAATTTGGGCCGCCTTGGTTGTTTTGTTAAGGAAGTCGTTTTTCTTACTTAATCGACCAATACCTGATGATTCGGAATTAGCCTTGACTCTAAATACACTTCTATCTGGAGTCGTATTTTCCACAATTTTGTAAACGCTGTCACTGTAATTTATATTGTAGCTAAAAGAACGGGAATATAATCTTCCGGGCCACAGCTCAGCACTTTTCGGTCGTTGTGCATCAGGATACATGTGCTATGAAGATTAAGAAAATGTGCTTTGATCTTTTTATATATTTAAAAAATTAATAATATTTTTACCGTAAGACTATCGGTATCGGTAAACGCACCGCCATTCCTGATTATATCTTCGGAGTGGTGATGATAATAATGTTGAGGTTTTTGGGTCTGGGAATATCTTCGCGTGCTGCTTATCACATCGCCATTATGGTGCCCGATATTGCTAGATGTGGCATTAATATAGTTACTTCCAGTACTACCAAATAAATCTTCCACAAAATTAAATGTAGTAAATTCGCTGGGATATATGTAAAATGTTGCAATTAAGGCTGCATATACAGACAAATGGAACAGTAGGCATGTCCAAATTAGGTTTATCTGGAATAATAATACAAAGTTACTCAGATAAATAATTTTATATCAAATCAAATTAACTATGACAATTTACCTTCTTTTTTCGTCCGTATTTAGTAAAAGTGGTAAATGGAACTAATGATATTGTCAAAAAAGCCCCGCATACAACACCAGCTAGCAAACCAGCGAAATTAAGCTGGTATGGCAATGTGCCAATACCAAACAGGACCGTGCATAAAAGTAGTAACTTAAGCAATGCCACATATGGCTTATGTAGATGTTTCCAATGCATCAGTATAAGCAGCGCAATGAGAGCGGATACTACGCCAGAGAGTGAGGCAGACGGTCCCACCTGATAAATAAAAGTAAATTTTAAAATTGACTTTATTTTTCATTAATTTACTAAATTTTTAAGCTAAAAGCATTCGAAAAATAAAAACTTTATTACCCAATAAAATAAGACAATTTTTATTGCCAATATGAAGGCAAATATGTTCCCCTAAATACGAACGAATTAAAAAAAAAATTCTACAATCGAAGACAGCTTGCTTCCCAGGTAATATTAATTCACGGTTAAAATTTTTTTAAATAAGAAAATTTATCATTCAGTCGGGAGGGCCCGACAGTAAAATAACCTGTGGAAAAAAAGAACGCTAAATTCCAAATGCATTCAAACAGAATTAACTTGCACAATACATATTTAATACAGCGCTCTACGTGGACCCCAGCAACCCACGCAGCAATTCGACACTGTTTGATGGAGAAGATGCTTGACCAATTTACAGCCATGACGCAACTGCTCACGTCTCCACTGGCCAATCAATGCAAGTAAATCTCCATATCATTCATATGTGTAGGAGCAGACTTGAGGTCGAGCACAAAGTTAATTTACTCTAATTGTTAATGTTAAGCTCATACTATTTACAGATTGCCCACTCATAGGACAGATTGCAAATAAAGACCCCCGCTATAATAAAGAAAAAATGTCTTCAAATATCTTACGCGTTATTATTATGTTGTTACATCCTAAGCATCATTTATGCCAATTCTTAAATTTCAGGTTTAATCATTTTCAGAGTAATGAATTTTTGCGTTTTTTAGGAGAAGGGAATGGCTTATATAAAACTTGAAAAAAATCAGTCCGGACTCTCTTAATTATCTTAAGTCTGTAGCTGCAACATTGCTTAAGATATATTCTTTATATTAATTTGTGGGCGATGGGGCGCGGCACCCAAAATTTAAAATAAATTTGATTTGCGTGCAAATATAAGAAGTCTTCATACCAAATTTGGTGCTCCTAAGTCTTACCATCTCTGAGATCTTGTTACTGAAAAACATTTTTGTTTCTTAAGATATCTTAACCAAACTCACAGAGTGGGTATTTGGTATAGTTTCTTATAACTTTACTAAACTTGGTACAAAACAAATTACTATATTATATAGCTGTTATATGAGCGATCGATTCTAACAAATTTTTTAAAAAATCGAACGAGTTATGCAGAGCTCTGCAAGCCTTAGCTTTCGCTATATTTTTCCTTTGATTTGCTCTGTGACATTTCCCTTCACTGAATTCTATGCTTAAGTGAAAAGTTGCGTACTACATGCTATAACCTAGAAACACTAGAAACAAAACAAAAACAAATGGACAAAATCTGCTGTTCTAACTGATTCGCAAACCTTTTTATAAATTTGGCACTGTATTTATTAAAAGAGTTTGTAATACTTACTTCTGGGCGATGTGGGGCTAACACTGCACTAGTGAGATTTCCAACTAAGCCAGACATAATATAGACAGCGGCAGTTCGTAATGTTCCAATTAATCTCTCTAAATCAGCTAGAAATAAATGCTGGAAAATGAGAGTGATTGCTAGGTGCAAAACACCAGCGTGCATGCATAGAGATGTCAGTAGTCTATAAAATTGGTCTGGAATTTCTACTGAGAAGAACGGGAACATGCCACAAACGTTGTTTAGGCAGGATATCTGAAAAAGAAGCAACAAAAGTTGGGTATTAAAACTTAGTTGGCTGCATGTTTGTTAACTGAATTTTTACTTGCGAACAGAGCGATGCTTCTTCATGAAAATATCCATTGACAAAGTCACAATATTCCCGAGTAGTTATTCGACATTCACCATATAGGCCGGTACAGCAAGGATGTCCAATTATTTCACAGACCATATGTTCGGCTGTATGATCTTTGTATCGGTAGCGTTGCGAAAATGAATTGGTTTTTCGACAAATTGGCCATTTGGTAATATCATCAGGCCACTCGTATGGAGCAATAGAGGCAGGGGCATCGCAAAATTTGGGATCCAAACCACACACTGATCCGGAAATTCGACCACCCGGTCCTGATTCTCCAGGTGACCATTTTTTCCAAGTTGATATGGATTTCTAAACAAGAGCATTTTAAAAATGAAACCACATTTTCATAAAATATATTCATGCAAAGCTCATTCTTGTTTTATCTGGATAAAGTTAAGACTGAAAATGCTTTCTAGACCTAATTTCGCATCTTTGGTTTGGCTTGATAACTAAAGGCAACAGGCAAAACTCCTCCTGGCCAATAATCACATTTTTTTATACATTCGGGCCCCCTGATGCCGAAAATCGACTTCAAACAATTTTTATAGGTGTAGTATTTTTTAATTGTAAAAGCTTAGCGGTTTTTAGCGTATTTTTATTTTTCACCTACATTTTACATCAAGCTTACAAAGCTTTACAGATTCCTAAAACTAATAAATATATATTCTAATCATTTACGCAATGTTCTTATTTTAAATCAATAACAAAATTGTACAGAGCAAAAAGTATTTTTCCCCTATAGTCTTTGACCTCCTAAACATGATAAAAAAATGCATTAAGCTACGGTGGAGCAAGCTCGACAGTAGGAGACCCAGTACTTTTTGAGTGCAATGCGATTACTACAGATTGTTTCAGTTTCAAAAAATTTACATATATGGCGCCACTTCAGAGATTGATTTTGCCCGTAACATTGTTAGTTGAATAACTTCCGCGTTTATCATCCGATTTAGACGAAATTTGCTGGATAGGTTGGAACTATAGTCTGTATTATACATACCAAAAATCAGGCGCTAGCATTAAAGGTGCTCTTGTAATTCGACTTGGAAATTTTGTATTTTAATTTGCAGGGGCGGAGGGGGGCGTGGCAAAAATCTAAAACAAACTCGTTCAATGCAAGATATAGATGTAAATACATGCCAAATTTGGCGTCTCTAGCTCTTATAGTCTCTGAGATCTAGGAACTCAAAAAAGGGACCGACAGACAGACGGACAGACAGACAGACGGACATGGCTATATCGACTCGGCTGTTGATGCTGATCAAGAATATATATACTTTATGGAGTCTGCCACGCCTCCTTCTGCCTGTTACGCACTTTTTTTTTGCACAAACGTAATAGACCCATTTGTACTTTTTTAAAATTTAAAAAGCCTATTAGTCGCAAAATTAAAAAATAAAAAACAAATTGAGCATAGATTTTGGACTTCCACGAGTAAAACAAGTGATCGTTCATAAAAGTCGGTTGACTAATTATAGAGTAATACGTCTTTTAATGGAAAAACACAAGTTGTAAGATATTAAATTTTTAGATTTTTTTGCGATACATCAATATCGATATACATGCGAAACTTCATTTTTTTCGTATATCGCACGTGTATCGCACGAAAATAATCAATATCAGTATCAATTGAAATACAAAAACTCGAAGTCAAATTACAAAAGCACCTTAAATGCTTAAAGAACAATCTATACTGAACGTCTTGCACTCAAAAAGTACTGGGTCTCCTACTGCTCGAGCTTGCTTCGTCGCTGCTTGCTGCATTTTTATACCCTGTGGGTGTATTAGGTTTGTTAAAAAAAAGTAAGTAACTGGCAGAAGGAGGCGTGGCAGACACCATAAAGTATATACATTCCTGATCAGGGCGACAAGCTAAGTCGATATAGCCATGTCCGTCTGTCCGTGTAAGTAACAAGAGATGGTAAGACCTAGGAACACCAAATTTGGTATGAAGACTTTTTATACTTTCACGCAGATCAAGTTTATTTCAAACTTTGGATGACACCCCCCTTTCGCCCACAATTATAACAAATCCATAACACTGGTAATTATCAAGCTAGAGATTCGACACGAACAATACTTGAATTCATATGGATGCATCGTGAAAATTTGATCAAGATCGGATAATAAACACGGACAATATAAAGATATTTATTACGCCAATATTTTTACAACAACAAAGGGCGCTTGTTTTTGTTGGTTTTCCAATTCATTCTTTTCACGCACGTATTAACATACATACGCACAGTCGGACATGTATTGGTATCTATTTCATATATGAAATTATGCAATACATACATGCATTGATTATATTCTCTAGTGCTCTCATTTTGCACTTGTTCTCTCTTTCTTCGCTCTCGCGTACTTATTCTGCCACGTGCCAATATAAAGGCGTAGCCAGCAATTTTAATTAGGAAATTTTAATGTTCATAAAGGAATGCATCCTCTTGATCATTTTTGACTATGCCACTGCAGATTTGACAATTTTCCCACGCATCTTTTAGACTCTTTAGTTAGTTGCGAGAAATTTGGTACTCTGGCGTGTTATTTTAATTGTAACGGTGTGCTACAATATAAAATAATATATAACGTAGTTTTCATTACGATCTCATAAATTTATTCTGATTGTGCGTGTGCGTAAATTTAAAATAATAATATAATCGCAGGCAAATTCGGGCGGCGCACTATACATCCACTAGGTATTTTTTTGTCGGGCCCTCCCGACTGAATGATATATTTTAATATGTTTTCGCGCAGAAGTAGTTTTAACCATTTATTGCAGCTATCAACGCGCGCGTGTCCTCCCCGTTCGAACTTCTGACTGCGACTGATTCGCCCTGTTCGTTGCGCTCGTATGCGCGTAAGTATTGGTGAGCTTAAACAGCTAATTTGCATGCGTGTGGACCGTTGCCCATTTTATAGTCTTATAAAAAGAAATACATAAATACAGAACAGAAAATAAATTAGAAGACGATTATATGAAATACATACTGTGGGATAAAGTCCGCGAATGGAACAGTCAGCCTGCGAGCTTTGAACGCAACCAGAGTCATCATTTCTAATACAACAAGCTGTCTCGCGCTCCTGTCTTCTAGTTTTAGTAAGTACGTCCATTATCTTAGCGTCCCTTCTCATGCAAGCAGCAAACTTTGCACCCATGTGAACCAAATCATTATTCCGAGGACCAATCCAAAGATTGCGGTGCTCAACGTGCTGTACCGTCTGCAGACTCAAGCTCGTTACTAGCACTTGACCGGTCTTTTGTTCAGTCCCGAAGCCGATCGGTGCGATGCCGTAGCAAACAATTGATAAGAATAGCACAACAACTTGCACGGTGTTAATCCAGTATGTAAAAAAAGGTCGATGATCCGTGCGATCATCCAGATCATTGCTTGAAAAATATTTAATTCGCTTCATTTGTGGACGTCTAGAGTTCTCTAAGACTCCATCTAGCAACTGTGCAGTTATTCGAGTGCCTCGATCAGTTGCTGATACTGTGCAATTTGACGTGCGTAGGGCGGCTTGACTCTGACCGGAACTGCTCAAAATAATATGATTCGTTTGTGACTGCGTATGTGTGTCATGCGGTCCAATTAAATTAAGGTCACTGCTACCATTTCCACTACTATTCAGTGCAGAAGTGCGCCAACCATTGTGATGCCTCTCAGCCATATATACTCCAACACTAGTATCCACTCTGATACCCAGTCCTAATCCCAATGTCGCACTTTGGTTCGAGTTTGTCTTACTAGTTTGACGGGTAAAATCGACTCCATCCTCATTTGTGGACGAGGCTAAAGATGCTTCGCAGGAATTATCAAAAAAGACTTCATCCTCAATAAGCGCCGCCAAAGTATCCGCAATACCAACACTACACTCAGAGTCAATATCCATTTGATGCCGTTGGTCGCCATGATTCAAATGGTGCACATGGATCGGAGCAAAGCTACGTGACCATTGTCGATGGCGTCGGTTGATGCAGCTTCCGTTCCCGGTATGGCTGGTTCGCCTTTTGTTAAAAATGTTAATTAAATAACATATACTTGTCATCAACATATGGGCTACTGATGCTTTTCGTTCCACAAAATCAGCAGTACTGAAATCATTGTTGACAATAAATCTGCGCCATCGACAAGTTCCATGCAGTGATAGATCAGTATTTAGGGTATCTTGAACCGGTAAGATATCAGGGCGGTCTGGGGCACAGCTGTTTGGTTCACTAATATTTCGCTGAGGAACAATACCATTGCCAGCACTAACACCAACTCCAATATCGCGACTGTCGCTAGTCATGGGTATATTGTATTCCAGCTCGGAGTTTGAGTGTAACGGCCCAAATCTTCGAATTGCCAGACGTCGATGACGACCATACCATAAGACAAAGTCTGATGCTTCCGAGTTGGTTTCTACGCCAAAGAATCGAGCTATTTCGCGCCTTACATAAATACTTATCCGCTTTTTACATGAATATCGATACGTCTGCTGTTGTTGTGGCTGCTGTGGTAGAACTTGTAGTGGTTGCTGCTGTTGCAAATTCTGCATTTGGTTAAGATGTAATCGCGGCGAGTTTGAAAGAAGTTGAGGAGTTGAATACATCTGCTGTTGATTTGCTTGTCGTTGGAATGATATCTGTTGGTTTCCATTTTCAGTAAGAATTTTGGCGTGCTGCGTCGAATCAGAAATTGTTACCGGGGAGATAGAAATTGAATTTGAATGTGTGGTCATCATCATCTCCTGTTCATGATACTTCAGTTTAGCCAAATCATTTGATGCTGCTGTCACTTTAATGGGGACATGTGGCATAGAGACTGGTACGGGGCTTATCGGACCAGTTGTTTGGGTAGTCTGATGTACTCCAGTTGTTCGGCGAGTCGTGTTACAGTGTAAGCAAGTGCCAGAGCTATCTTGACCCTGACCTTGATTAATTGTTGGCTGTATTACTATAATGGACTCCGCTTCTTCCGAGTTGGTGGCTGTGGATCGAATCTTGTTACATGTTCCGATGCTGTTGATTGTAACTGCCCCTGTGGATATAATCGGTGAACAGATGCTTGAAGCTGGCGCTGGAAAAGTTATCGAAATTCCGGACGATGCTGGCGATGGTGACGGGCAGGGGCAGCTTGATGAGGATGAAGATGAGGATCCATTGTGACTATTAATATTAAATGTTTGTGCGCTCTTGGAATGTCCAGACTCGTCATTGGGTAGATGGCAACACTTGACACGATAATTGTATGGCAATGGCATATTAACGTATTGCGTGGATACAGGAAGAGAGGATGATGCCCCATTGCAACTTGTCGGTACGGCTGTCGACGTCATTGATGTTGTTAGAGATAAATCCGTATAGAGCTCACTAGCCAGAGGTGGCGTTGGTACATATCGCTTAACAGGTGTATGTACCGTTGATCCCAAATATCCACTGTATGCATCGCACTGCACCTTGGCAGGTGGCAGAAAATAACGCCCTGAAGAGGAACTTGATGGTACCGGTGATGACTGACTCATGGTTTCCATTATTTTAGCCTTCTGACCTGTTATCGGCTCTCTATAGCGCTCTAAGCGGTATTTCGAATTTGGTGACATGACACTTTGATGCGGCTGGTTATTGTTGTATTTGTTATGTTTATGCAAAGTGGAACCACTAATATTGATACTCTCGGCACTGGTCAGGGCCATAGCGCACGGTTGGGACTTTGCGCTGCCTGAATTACTGGTACAAATTGACGATGCCGAGTTCGATGATGACAGCGGGTAGACATGTGCATGAGAGTGGGTGTGAGATTGAGCATGACCATGATGCTGGAAATGATTCAAGTTCAGTTGTTGCATTTGGTTTACTTTGCTCTGAGATTGACCGTGTGAATGTACATGTGCGTTAGACAACACGCAATCGCTATTCGGAGCAGGTGATGGTGGCGGTAGACAACCGTTAATTAACGCATCATCGAACTTCTCAATGGGTGGTATTGTTAGTCTGGCAGATTGTGGCAGAAATATTTCATTTGGATGAGGACTAAAGCGTCCAGTTGATGATAGTGGTTGTGAGTTAGTGCCTCCATCACCTCCATTGGACTTGAGGGACAGCTGCGATTGATAATTAAGCGATTTTCTTCGCCCGCTGCAAATATTTCCAGCATTTACGTTAGTCAAGTTGCATTCCATACTGCTGCCGCTATTGCTATTTAGATTTCTTCGTGGATTAACGAAACCAATAGGTGCTTCATTTCCAGCAGGGTTCATTTAAAAGGCTTCTTTTTTTGCGTTTATTGATCTTCAATAGTTTACCTAAAACATTAAAGGGCTAAATTAAATATAAAATAACAATATTTAAAATAAATAACAATATGTAAGAATTTTGTTTCCTTAAGTAACTATGTTTTGGAATATGATATTTCGATCTCAGAATTTCAGACTAGTATAGTTTAATAAAGCGGCTAAGTAAATTCTGTAGCGCGAGGAAGAATTAAATAAATCAACGTCTATTTAATAAAGAGGTATAATATAATTAGTAGGTTAATTCGTATAAAATGTTACCGTGCCATGTATCAGGTTCTGATTCCTCATTCATCAAAATTAAGGAGCGATTAACTAAACCTCCGTTTTCAACTGTCAACGTCCAACTGTCTAATGCCCATTTCAACTAATAAGCAAAACATTCAGTCGGGAGGCCCCCAGTAAAATGCCCTAGAAAATGAACATGGTAAAATCCATATGCATGCAAACCTTCTCTGCATAAGCACATTTGAACCCATACAATAAATGTCTTCGAATATCCCCCATTTTTATACCCTGTGAATATATTAAGTTTGCTCAAATTGTTAAAGTATGTAACATGCAGAAGGAGTCGTGGCAGACCACATAAAGTATATATATTTTTGATCAGAATCAACAGCCGAGTCGATATAGCCATGTCCGTCTGTCTGTCCGCCAAATATCACCTTCAAACTCACAAATTCTAATGGAAACAAAAACAATTTTGTTAAACTTGGGTTTAATAAATGATTAAAAATATCTCCGCAAAATCTTGACGATTGTAAAAGACGGGTCAGATAAAAATTCCATTAATTGTGTATAAGCTCTTTTAGTTTTTCCCTGATATTTTTTGGCGACAAAGTTGATTAATAACAAATTTGCTATTCATTATTTTAAGAATCGAACTTAACAATATGATTTAATTTTGAATTTATTGATTGCAGCTTGTGTTTTAGTTTTTTTTCGACCTAGGTAAACTTGGTTAGGGAACTTTAGAAAACATTAGAGGAATACTGTTTGCAGGTCGATATATAAGAAGAACAAATTGATAATAATAAAACTAAGTAAAATGATTTGCTCACATTGTTTTCATACATAAATTTAAAGTAACATAACTTTTCTTTATACTTTTAACCTGCTATGTGAGAACATATGTGTATTAATAATTACTTACGTGGGCAAATGTTAAATGTTTGGCTGAAGCATGAAAATACGTTTTCATCGATTTTTTACAAGCGGACACGGCACACTCCATTTAGCGTTTGCATTAAGAGTAACGCTTTTTGGTCTACTTTTTCCGCTGGTTTATTTTCTTTTTATTGAAATTCATTTTAAGCATAAATTAAATCCAAAATGTTTTTTGACGAACAAATAACGAGCACAATAATTGAAATCAAACTAATCATACAGCATTCGCCTAAAATGCGTAAATGTCAGTTCTGTGATAAATATACGAAAGTATTTTCATAACTATGCGCATGCTTAGATTTGTGACGTACAATTTTGCAGTATTTTTTTTTTAACTTTATGCCTAAAAATGACTGGTAGCAAAAAATAATTTTCTACCACTACATGTGAAAGGTAAATCAACATTTATATTAACCGGCGTGGCACACCCTATAAGGTTTATACATATATTCTTGATCAGCATCAACAGCCGAATCGATATAGCTACATCCGTCTGTCTGTCCGTCTGTTCCTTTCACCTAGATCTTAGAGACCATAAGAGCTAGAGATACCAAATTTGGCAAGTAGGTTTATCTATTTTGATCCCATTGATCAAATTTGTTTAAGATTTTTGCCACGCCCACCTCCGCCCCCGGAAATCGAAATACAAAATTTCAAAGCCGAATTACAAGAGCACCCTTTATGCTAGCGCCTTGATTTTTATACCCTTGTAGAGGTTACTATAATTTTGTCACGAAGTTTGTAACGTATTGAAGGAGGCCTCACAGACCCCATTAAGTATATATATTCTTGATCAGGGCGACGAGCTGAGTCAATATAGCCATGTCCGTCAGTCCGTCTGTTTCTATGCAAACTAGTCTCTCAGTTTTGAAGCTTAATGAAACTTGGTACAGATCAGTGTTTTTGCTGCACGCATTAGATAAGTCGAAACCGGCCGGATCGGATCACTATATTAAATAGCTTTCATAGGAACAATCGGTTCGGAATCAAGATTTAGTATTAAATCTGGTTCAAATCGGACTACTATATCGTATAGCTGTCATAGAAACAATCGGTTCATCAGATTGCCAAATTCGCAAGCCTGTTCTGGCTGCCTTGGAAAGAATTTTTGAACAATTTGCTCGAGTGAAGTTCATAGGTACGCAATTACTTTTAGTAGCTTTGTCTTTGATCCGAACTTCAATGATATACATATAGTTGGAGATAAGGAGCTGGAAGTTAAAGCAGTTTAAGTCTTTATGGAGCTAGTTTTGACGACCAGGAGGATTTTTAGTAAGATTTTCTTTTTACTACTTTTTGTGTTCAAGCATAAAAATACGTTTCCATCGATTTTTCACAAGCGATTTTTCACTGCACACATCACTTAGCGTTTGCATAAAGAGTTAATCTTTTTGGTCTATTTTTATCGTTGGCTTTTTTTATATTGTATACAAATTTATTTAAAACATAATTTGATCTAAAATGGTTTTAACGAACAATAAACCAGCACAATAACTGAAATCATACTAAACATACACTATTCGCCCAAAATGCTAAAATGTCAGTTCTGTGGTAAATATACGAAAGTGGGTTAATAAATATGCGCATGCTTAGATTTGTGACGAACAATATTTGTGAATTCAATTGTCTAGTATTTCTTTTTACTTTATGACTAAAAATGACTGGAAGCAAAAATTTTTTTTCTACCACAACATGTGAAAGGTAACTCAACATTAACATACAAGCGGATGGTCTGTACAGATTTTGTACAAAAGGATTTAATTTATTATTTTTATACCCAGTGGGTATATTAAATTTGTTAAAAAAAAAAATATGTAACATGCAGAAGGAGGCGTGGTAGACCTCATAAAGTATTTAAATTCTTGATCAAGGCCACAAGCTGTGTCGATATAGCCATGTCCGTCTGTCCGTGATATAATTTCATCAAGATCGGTTAATAAACACGGAAGATATAAAGATATTTATTACGCCAATATGATTACAACAGCTTGTTTTTTTGTTACTTTGCCAATGTACATATAAAACGGCCAACAACACAGTACTTTAGACCTTACTCGCACATATTTACATACATACGCACAATCGTACATGTGTTGGTATCTATTTCACATATGAATGCATGCTCTCATTTTGCACTTGATCTCTCTCTTCGCTCTCGCGTTCTTATACTGACACGTGCCAATGCAAAGGCGTAGCCAGCAATTTTAATAAGTGAATTGTATTGTTCATAGAGGAATGCATCCTGTTGATCATTATTGACTACACTATACTTCCACTGAGTATTTTACTGTCGGGCCCTCCCGACTGAATGCTATATTTTTTTTAGTCCATGTGTCATTTCATTGGCATTAAAAAAGAAGTGTTCATGATACTCGGATTTTACTAGCATTGAAAATTTTAGTTGTAGCGAAAAATTTGTAATTCTTATTGATATTCAAAATTTATGAAAATTTTTCATTTATTTTTTTATAAATATATCCTTTTTTTTTAAATATATGCTTCCCCAACGCTAGGACACATCGCGCTCAGTGGCTCATTCACGAGACTCACGTGGCAAAAATCAAAACTCACGAGTTGGAATCTGGCAAATGAATGAAATGCAGTTAAGTAGATAATTGTTTGAAGTTTACAGACCTATCTTTCCTATTTCATTTAGGTAATTTGCTTCGGTGGTAGAGCTCTACAAACAGAAACAATTTTCTCATGTTGGTATATTTGTTATACAAATGATTCATTTGAGTTCAAGTTTCTTAATTTTACCTGAAAGTCGACACAATTCCAAGGCGAACAGTATACAAATTTTGTTCATTTTTGGTTTTAAAGTATTTTAAATTAATTTTTAACTAACCCTTCATATTTTAATCAATTTTTAAACTTTACATAGACTTTTAACACCGAGTCCAGGCTAGTCCAGGCAAGCCACTTATACCACGTGATTCTTTGATTATTTTTAAAGTGATTTTTCATAATTCCAGGATGCGAAAATCTGCGATTTCGGCGCAGTTTAACATACGATGAATGCACCTAGCCCAAAAGTGCGCGATTTGCCTAGGCGAAATTGCGTCGCGGCGAGCGCTTTTATGCGCTGTTTTTGCTGCACGCATTAGATATGCCAAAACCGGGCGGATCGGATCACTATATTAAATAGCTTCCATAGGAACAATCGGTTCGGAATCAACATTCAGTATCAAATCTGGTTCAAATCGGACTACTATATCAAAAAGCTGCCATAGGAACAATCGGTTCATTAGATTGCCAAATTCGCAAGCCTGCTCTGGCTGCCTTGGAAAGAATTTTTGAACAATTTGCTCGAATGAAGTTCATAGGTACGCAATTACTTTTAGTAGCTTTGTCTTTGATCCGAACTTCAATAATATACATATAGTTGGAGATAAGGAGCTGGAGGTTAAAACAGTTTAGATCTTTATGAAGCTACTTTTTATTGAAGAAGTTTATTATCAAGCTGTAGAATAGGAGTAACGACCAGGACGATTTTTAGCAAGATTTTCTTTTTATTACTGTTAGCGTTCAAGCATAAAAATACGTTTTCATCGATTTTTCACAAGCGACTTTTCACTGCACACATCACTTAGCGTTTGGCTTTTTGTTATATTGTATACAAATTTATTTAAAACATAACTTGATCAAAAATGGTTATAACGAACAATAAACCAGCACAATAACTGAAATCATACTAAACATACACTATTCGCCCAAAATGCTAAAATGTCAGTTCTGTGGTAAATATACGAAAGTGGGTTAGTAAATATGCGCATGCTTAGATTTGTACCGAACAATATTTGTGAATTCAATTGTCTAGTATTTCTTTTTACTTTATGACTAAAAATGACTGGAAGCAAAAAATTTTTTCCTACCACAACATGTGAAAGGTAAATCAACATTAACATAAAAGCGGATTGTCTGTACAGATTCTGTAAATAAGGATTTCATTTATTATATTTATTCCCAGTGGGTATATTAAGTTTGTTAAAAAAAAGTATGTAACATGCAGAAGGAGGC
>JBAMBI010000339.1:0-48543 GCA_037043535.1 Drosophila putrida
AAGCTAGAGACATGCGCTTCGGCAGGAACAATACTTAAGATCATAAGGATGCATTGTGAAAATTTGGTCAAGATCGGATAATAAACACGGAAGATATTCGTAATTATTTTATTCTTTAATTTAATGTGTAGTTGCTGTTGTTGTTGTGAGTTTTCGCCCTCTCTCTTTCTCTCTTTCAAGTTATCAAGCGATAGAGATGGCACGTAGTCACACCGGGGACCTGGGTTCGAATCCCAGTAAAAGCATGCTTAAATTCTTTAATTTTTTTTTTAATTTTTGTTATACATTTAGAATTGTTTTTTTTATGTTGTTATTTAGTTATTTTGAAAATAACGTGGTCATTGTTGCTTAGACCTTTAAGTACAAAACAGACAGCACAAATAGAAAACACAAATATAATTAATATAAAATTTGAGTGACGTTCTCTACTACCTCAGGGTATTCTACTGTCGGGATCTCCCGACTGAATGATATATTTTTTTTTGTAATTTTTGCTATACATTTAAACATTTTTATACCCTGAAACATGTTATTAAGTTTTTATAAAAAAAAAGTATATAACAGGCAGAAGGAGGCGTGGCAGACCCCATAAAGTATATATATTCTTGATCAGGGCGACAAGCTGAGTCGATATAGCCATGTCCGTCTGTCCGTCTTTCTGTCCGTCTGTCCGTGTGAACAACGAGATCTCAGAGATGGTAAAACCTAGAAGCACCAAATTTGGTATGCAGACTCCTTATACTTGCACGCAGATCAAGTTTATTTCAAATTTTGGATGCCACGCCCCCTTCGCCCATTTTGGTAATTATCAAGCTAGAGACATGCGCTTCGGCAGGAACAATACTTAAGTTCATAAGGATGCATTGTGAAAATTTGATCAAGATCGGATAATAAACACGGAAGATATCCGCAATTATTTTATTCTTTAATTTAATGTGTTGTTGCTGTTGTTGTTGTGAGTTTTCGCCCTCTCTCTTTCTCTCTTTAAAGTTATCAAGCGATAGAGATGCCACGTAGTCACACCGGGGACCTGTGTTCGAATCCCAGTAAAAGCATGCTTAAATTCTTTAATTTTTTTTTTTATTTTGGTTATATTTTTAGAATTGTTTTTTTTATGTTTTTATTTAGTTATTTTGAAAATAACGTGCTCATTGTTGCTTAGACCTTTAAGTACAAAACAGACAGCACAAATACGAAACACAAATATAATTAATATAAAATTTGAGTGACGTTCTCTACTACCTCAGGGTATTCTACTGTCGGGATCTCCCGACTGAATGATATATTTTTTTTTGTAATTTTTGCTATACATTTAAACTTTTTTATACCCTGAAACATGTTATTAAGTTTTTATAAAAAAAAAGTATGTAACAGGCAGAAGGAGGCGTGGCAGACCCCATAAAGTATATATATTCTTGATCAGGGCGAGAAGCTGAGTCGATATAGCCATGTCCGTCTGTCCGTCTGTCCGTGTAAGTAACAAGATCTCAGAGATGGTAAGACCTAGGAACACCAAATTTGGTATGAAGACTTCTTATACTTGCACGCAGATCAAGTTTATTTTAAATTTTGGATGCCACGCCCCCTTCTCCCACAAAGTGAAAAAAACAGGATAGCACTGGCAATTAATAAGCTAGAGATTTGAGCTTCGGCAGGAACAATACTTGTACTGATACGGATGCATCGTGAAAATTTGATTAAGATCGGATAATAAACTCGGAAGGTATCCGCAATTATTTAATTCTTTAATTTAATGTGTTGATTTAATCCCTTGATAGACGGAACATCATGGTTCGAGTCCCAGTAAAAACATGCTTAAATTCTTAAATTTTTTTTTTTAATTTTTGTTATACATTTAAAAATAGTTTTTTAAGTTTTTATTTAGTTATTTTGAAAATAACGTGCTCATTGTTGCTAAGACTTTTAAATACAAAACAGACAGCACAAATACGAAACACAAATATAATTAATAGAAAATTTGAGTGGCGTTCTCTACTACCTCAGGGTATTCTACTGTCGGGATCTCTCGACTGAATGATATATTTTTTTTTAATTTTTGTTATACATTTAAAAATAGTTTTTTAAGTTTTTATTTAGTTATTTTGAAAATAACGTGCTCATTGTTGCTAAGACTTTTAAATACAAAACAGACAGCACAAATACGAAACACAAATATAATTAATAGAAAATTTGAGTGGCGTTCTCTACTACCTCAGGGTATTCTACTGTCGGGATCTATCGACTGAATGATATATTTTTTTATGTTTAGGTAAAAATTTATGTGGCGTTCTCTACTACCCCAGGGTATACTACTGTTGGGATCTCCCAACTGAATGAGATATTTTTTCTTAGTTCCATTATAGAAATGCCTAACCATTATAAAACCGTTTTTAAATATATTTTTCGTGCATCCCTGGCTTTCTGGCAGCTCTGTAAAGTCAGCTGATGCTTCACTAAGTTGTTTTCGCCAAAAGATTTCTTAATACGTGTGCAAAGTTTGATAGTTTTTGATTTACGAATTATTTGGTTTAACTGTGGTTTTAATGATGCAAAATAATAATCAAGGTATGTAGAATGTAGATTTAAGTGGGAAAACTGTGTTCGTTATTGTGTTGTTTTTTATTTAGCAGATTTAATAAATCATGTTTATGATCGAACCTAACCTGAAAATAGTTGTGTTTCGTGGAGCAGAACTATTAAGATTACGGCGGATTACGTAAGGTGTTAATGTGGTAGTATGTGTTATTGTATTTTAATTTCAATTAAGTTAACAACTTTAGCGTCTACTTGCGCAAATTCATAATATTTCAATTGATCTAGAACGTCTCGAGAATGCCTCGATGAGGCATTATCTTTGAGAATTCCTTCTCTAAGCAACAATATATCAACATTATATTAATGGAAATAAAAAAAAATTTCAACATTTATCTAAGCTATGAAGAGGTAAAGGAAGCTAAAAAAAGAGCAGGCTTTTTCAAGTAAATGCATCAGAAACTGTTGCGGAAGTGTTCTTGTCCTACCGGTATACGACCACCATGTCCTCCAATTATTCTATGAAGCGTATTGGGTCCGCTGAGCCACCGTTGAAGGAGAAGCCCCACATCCGCAACCGGTCCGAAAGCCCCAGCTATGCAAACCACTCATTGGGCGGATCGGCGTTATCGGGTGGGTTGTCCCGGAACATTTCGTTCCTTGGTTCCGTTAAGCTCAGACGGGATCAGCAAACTTGTAGTTCCTGTTGCCTGTGCTCTTGATGAGGCACAGCTCAATCCATCCTCGGTTTTCCGTGGCTACATGTGTGCTGAACGGCCCGGTGACCTGCTACACTAATTCTAAGGGTTTAGTGTCATCACAGGGCGCAGGTAAAACGCCTCGGGAACGTGGCTTGGAATCCGGAGTTGAAGCGCCTCCCAATGTTGCCTCAAATTTAGCCAATCGATGGGCAATGGCTGTCGCCAAGCCGGGCTGTGCCAATCGTCTCCGTAGCTCCTCCATCGTTCCATCCGTATTCTGGCCAAACTCCTTGAGAATCGCTTGAAGCTCGCTCTTGCGTCGGAAGGAAATCCAATGAACACCCATGCTGCTGCTCAAACTTGTCATTGATCCTCGTTTATGTTCCCTCGATGTGGTATGACAATCCCGCAATGATCGATGGCTTATTCGCTGACGCCCTGATTACTTTATAATCACGTCGTAGTGCGTAGCCTGCGTAAATCACCTAAAACTAGTCGTTTGCATTTAGTTAACTCTCCAGGTCATCAGGAAAAGCGGCTTTAATTTAGCAAAACATTATAAATTCTTTTAATTTCATTATATCTTCAGTTGAATCTCAATTGGCTTAGTTGCCATCATCTTACAGGCTAGGAAAACATATTTCATTCAAGTCGTAATTGGGGCTTAGCTAAACTTAAATTTAACAATATGACAAAACAAAATATATCATTCAGTCGGGAGAGTCCGACAGTAGAATACCCTGAGGTAGTAGAGGATGCCACTCAAATTTTCTAATAATTATATTTGTGTTTTGTATTTGTGCTGTCTGTTTTGTATTTAAAAGTCTTATCAACAATGAGCACATTACTTTTAAAATAACTAAATAAAAACTTAAAAAACAATTTTTAAACGTATAACAAAAATTAAAAAAAAAATTTAAGAATTTAAGCATGCTTTTACTGGGACTCGAACCATGATGTCTCGTCTATCAAGGTGGCAGCTCTATCACTCTTCTTGAAAGAGAGAGCGCGCGCTTTTATATATGTATATATGTATATGTAAATGCTTCAACGAATGAGCCCATAAGAGACAGCGTAAACTCACAGCAACAACAACACATTAAATTATGGAATTAATTAATTGCGGATATCTTCCGTGTTTATTATCCGATCTTGATGCATCCATTTCAGTACAAGTATTTTTTTTAACAAAACCCTCAGGGTAGAAAAAAAGAGCCGAATCTCAAAATTAAAAATCGAAGTGATCTTCAATTAAAGCTCCTAACGGCTATATGCTATTTGCAGTACAATTGTGCCATGAATTTGGCAACTAATATAGTTTTTAAATGAAAAAGCTTTTTAACAATTGTCTAAATTGATCTCTCTTCTCTAATGAGTATGTTTATATTCACCGCTGTAAATTAAAAAGTGATTAAGAGTATAACGCAATAGAAAAAAAAAATTTAAACAGGTTTTTGCAAAATGTAAATTGACTGACATATTTTAATTTCATTATCGGTATCTGATTTACCAACATTACAACCGGCTACAATCCTTATGGTAACAACAAGCGAACCGTATTTTATTTATAATTTAAATTTTGTCTCTTTTATAAACATTTTTCTTAATTTCCTTGTTATTTTATTTATTATTTTTTTATTCTTTTATTTACTCCGCGTTACGATTTTTCTTAATTTTATTTTTATGTTATTTTATTTTATTTTTTATATTTTCATTTGATATATTTTTTCTTGTATGTATGCTTATGTATGCGGTGATGTAACTTAAAGAATGTTGGTTCGTATTGTAGGGTATACGTTGTAGGGTTTACGTTGGCATATCAGATACCCGCAATGCAAGGGTGTATATGTGTAGAAAAATTTAAATTAATTTAATTCTAGAAACACTTTTTCCAATTTGTCTCATACTTCATCACAAATACTTCTGTGACTCACTGTGGCTGCAGCAACTGATCAAACTATGTGCTTTAGCGACAGTGAGCACTGATAATACAAAACTCACCAGATAATCGATGAAGGCCACCTCGAAATGCTGTATTGTAAGTGTGTGTTTATAGGTGCCTATGTGTCGGTGAAAAGTGTATTTGTGTATGATGGATTGTGTGTTTGTGTTTTATGTATGTGTGTGTGATGGTGTGAAAGAATTTTCCAATTTTTCTACTCTTATTTTTCTTTTTTAATAGCTTGAAAACTGATAATATTTTAGCAATTTACGTTAACATTGGTATATTTCATTTTTCCTCTTCAAATAAATTTTCTTTAACTCTCGTTTTATTTGGTTGTTTCTTTTGTTATTGTAGTTTATATTTATGCACATTACAGGGGCCACACTTCGTTGAGAGAAATGAGATTCAATAACCTAAATTAACTTTTGTGGCACGCACTAATGGTCACTAATATTATTTTTATACCCTGAGGGGGTATATTAAGTTTGTTAAAAAAAAAAAGTATGTAACAGGCAGAAGGAGGCGTGGCAGACCCCATAAAGTACATATATTCTTGATCAGGGCGAGAAGCTGAGTCGATATAGCCATGTCCGTCTGACCGTCTGTCCGTGTAAGTAGCAAGATCTCAGAGATGGTAAGACCTAGGAACACCAAATTTGGTATAAAGACTTCTTATACTTGCACGCAGATCAAGTTTATTTTAAATTTTGGATGCCACGCCCCCTTAGCCCACAAAGTCAAAAACAGGATAGCACTGGCAATTAATAAGCTAGGGTGAGCTTCGGCAGGAACAATACTTGTACTGAAATGGATGCATCGTGAAAATTTGATCAAGATCGGATAATAAACACGGAAGATATCCGCAATTATTTAATTCTTTCATTTAATGTGTTGTTGTTGCTATGAGTTTACGCTCTCTCTTATCTGCTCATTCGTTGAAGCATTTACATATACATTATAGAGTGAGTTTTCGTCCTCTCTCCTCTCTCTTTCAAGTAGAGAGATAGAGCTGCCACCTTGATAGACGGGACATCATGGTTCAAGTCCCAGTAAAAACATGCTTAAATTCTTAAATTTTTTTTTTATTTTTGTTATACATTTAAAAATAGTTTTTTAAGTTTTTATTTAGTTGTTTTGAAAATAACGTGCTCATTGTTGCTAAGACTTAAATACAAAACAGACAGCACAAATACGAAACACAAATATAATTAATAGAAAATTTGAGTGGCGCTCTCTACTACCTCACGGTATTCTACTGTCGGGATCTCTCGACTGAATGATATATTTTTTTTTTGTATGTTATATTTGCTTTCTATTTTTGTAATATTTTATATATTTGTATATTTTTCCTGGAAACAAATAACTGATGCTCTTTGCATCTCCGGGGCACACTCCTGTAGTTGTTGTTGGCATGGGTCAATGCCGCAGCCAATTAGAAAAATAAACGAATCTCACGTGGGGGGTAAGTATTCCCAAGCCAGTTGCTGGGGCTTTTCTGAACGCGCTGAGCTGGATGCCAAAGCACGCTAGAGATTCTCCAGAAAGCCTCTGTGCAGAAGTCCACAAGCGGTGACTTGCTAGCAACGTTAGGGCTCGAAGGGCACGATGATCAGTTGCGCTCTAGCGCTGGCGCTTCTCTGGGCCGGCTTTGGAGCAATTGAAGATTTGCGCTCTAGCTGGTCCTGGTATTGCCACTAAATCTGGCCACAATAGATAGGCGTGGTCCAAGGCTTCGACAAACGAAAAACGCATCACGTTTTAAGAAGAGTGTTAAAGAGTGGGCAATAAGCTCGGGAAGAAATTCCCCACTGGTGGCTACCTTAATCTAACAATGCCACACTTGATTTTCAACAAGTTGTATTATTTTCTTTGATCTCCAAGAATTGCGACTGCCTGCAACGGTGGTGAAACGGCGAAAGCTCCAAAGCTCGCTTTGACAGTAGCCGTCAAAAGTGCACTCAACTGCAACTCTGGGCTGAAGCATACTAAGCAAAAGCTTTATCTACCTAGAGCTCTTAGCATAAAAGCTTTACATGCAACAGGTGATTCCGAAAGTTCGTCTTTCCGAGTATCTGGCAACACCGACATACTTTTCGACGATGTTTAAATTTAAAATTGCCAGTAACGACCAGCTTGCGAATGTAAGTACGCACCTGGGATGGTAACCCTGGCCAATATAGTTGGCGGCGAAGCTTTTCAAGTGTTTTCTGCACACCTCCATATGCCGAACCAATACTATCATGCGCTTGCTTCAGAGCATCGGCTCGGAGACGTTCGGGCACCCACAGTTTTCACGAGTTTTTTCCTGTTCAGGTTCACCTGATGCATGATCTGTCCGAATGTAAATATATGGATCAACCAGTTTTATATCGGGAAATTGATCTTGATTTCCTTAAAATTTTTCCACAATTTCACGTGTTCCAAATCATGAATCGAGAAAGCAAATCTGGCACAATGTGGTCTTTACCTTTGCGATGGGAGAAAGACTAAGTGATCGGTCCCTACCTCGAATTCCTGAAGCTCCAAATAGCAACGAAACTTCTCGATAGCTAAGATCACTGCTAGACATTCTCGCTCGGTTACGCTATAGTTTCTTTGCGCTTGACTTAACTTCTTGGACATAAACGCAATTGGTTTTTCGTCCTTCTTTTCCGACAACTGAGTTAAGATCGCACCTACTCCAACGTTACTTGCATCGCAGTGCAAATAAAACTTTTTAGTAAAATCAGCATTTTGCAGCACTGGAGCTGTTGTTCAAATAATTTTTAACGTAACCATTGCGGCTTGTGCTTTTGGAGTCCAAAGGAACTGTTTTTTGTAGAAGAACCTCGGTTATTGGACAGGTAGCATCAGCAAAGTTGGAAATGAAACGGCGATACCACCCGCAAATGCCTAAAAACCGCGAACCTGTTTTAAATTCTTTGCAGTTGGCCAATTGAGGATACAAGATATTTTTCCGGATCAGTATGAATTCCATCCTTGCTAATGATAAAGCCAAGATAGTTCACGCTGTTTACACAAAAATTACTCTTTTCGATATTCTGAGAAAGATTGGCATTTTTAAACTCTTACGCAATACGCACAACCAGGTAACCGAATACGCAATTGTGAAGGTCTAGCGGGATGATGCTATCGACTAGTCGGCCCATCGTTAAGGGTGCATTACATAATTAAAAGGGCATTACCTTGAATTGGTATAATTGCCTCCCAGGTATTGTAAAGGCTGTTAAGAGTTTCGACTCTTCAGTAAGTAAATATGCATCTTTTAAGTCCAACTATCCGAGCACATACACCCTCAATGCTAGGCAAAGGATACGCATCTTCCTTGGTAACTTCGTTAAGTTTAAGCGCATCCAAACAAGTCGAACTTTATTTGGCTTCACAACTAACTGCATTGGAGACCTCCATGCACTAGTTGATGGCTCAATCACACCCAAGCGTAACATGCGATCAATTTCAACAAATAAAAGCTTCTCCACGGCAGGACTCACCGAGTAATAACGCTGCTTTACAGGTCTTTAACTGTCTCAGCGGAAGCGTTTGATTGTGCATCTGAATACGAATCCTCCATGGCGTAGATTTGATGTCGAGAAACCTTAGCCTTGGGCGTGGACGATACATCTGTGCAGGTAGGCAATACTCCAATGAGATTTTCGTTCATTTGCACCAACCTTTGTAAATGCCCAACGGAGTGGATAGGCTCATATAGAAGTTTGTGTCAACATTTCCAACAGCTCGTCTTAACCGATCTTAACTGCATCATTAAATACAGTAAGAGACTAACCAGTCTCTTTTTTCCGTTAAAAGTCAGATTCCATTTTTCCATAGTATCTGATATCTTTCTGGGGTGTACAAATGAATTCAGGGAAGACGAGACCGGTCGACTCATTAGGTTCGGAGCGACGACCTCCTAAGTATTTGATGGGAGGCGTATGGTCAATGATGAGAGCACACGTGTTACTGTCTGTTCGATCATTTTTTGTATAGCTACATAGTCAGGTCCATCGTTCCTCCGACGATTGGCAGGCTGCGATGGACGACCTCCTCGTCTATTAATAGGTGGGTGCGGTGCTACTAACTCACTGCGGTTTGTAGAGGTGAAACACTGGGCCGGGGGTTTTCGATAGCACGAAAGAAGTTGAAATTGTTTATTATTTATCTGGGCTATTGATGGTAATGATCCTTTACTGGGCATGCAAACTGAATCTGTCAATGTTGAAAACGACATTTCAACCACATTTCCTGCACTGACCATCTGGCAGGGTATTAAATTGATTCAATACGCAAGAATTCACAGAGGTATGTTAAAGATTTTGAAAAGATATACCTCTTCTACAAGGAAATAAAGCAGCACACACGAACATCGTGCTGGTTTTGTCTCAGAACATCATTAGAAGCAATTTGGGGGGGGGGGGGGGGTCACTAGTTCGACTTAGTTCAAGATCATCTGATGCATTGACAATATGGCAGGGTATTCGATTATTTGAATCAAACGACACAAAAAGCAACAGAAGTGTAGAACAGTCCTTCTCTGAATTACGGAATGAAACACCAACTAATTCGGCACAATCCTAAGCTAGATGCCAACAGGTGGTCCATCCAGGGACTGAAAAGGCGAGACGAGATTTTGAGACGCAATGAATACACGGTTGAGGTTCGACAATGGACTGAACTGCCGAGAGACTCGGCAGGTTTATTTATACCTAAAATTCTTATATCTAACATGTTGTAACTAAGTCTAAGGGTACAAGAAAGGGATACTTATGTAGGAAGTACATATGATCTCTTCAGGAGACTCTATTTACTCCGGTTGCCTGCATATGATAACTCCATATGAGTGCACATGTTGTCAACACTTCGTCCCTGTGGAGCACTCATATGCAGCCGGCGTGAAAGCTTCGTATCTGCGGGGGACTCTACTCACACAGGTTACTTGCATATGATAATTTCGTCTTATCATATGCATGCACATGTTGTAAACCACTCCGTATCAACGGAGGAATCAAATTACTTAGGTCTATGGGAATATTTTTAAGCTATAAACCAGACTTTATGTTGGTTTAGAAGAAGATAAAACATCCTGGCCCTGTTGAAAGGTTTACATTTTAAAAAATATATACCATTTAATCTTTTGTTTCTCTTATTGTATATTGTTCGTTATTGTTCTTATTCATGTCTGTAAAAACAATTTTTTTTTTATATCTCAGCACTTTTCCTACACAAATAAACCTTTTGCTGGTATTGTCTTAACTATTAAGATTAAATTTTGTTTTAGAACGTAGTTGTTTAATCAAATTAACTAACCAAGACGTGGCAAGGCAATGGTGGCAGGTAAGAATTGGGAATACATCTGCCAAACTCGCTTGAAAAGGATGACGACTCCTACGATGATGGCGACAATCACAATTGCTGAAGTGACGCTGGATGAGTATGAGCTGCATGATGTAAATCCAGGTCTACTGCAAATCCTAGGATCCCCCCCTGAAGTGGCAGATCAGGAATTTTGAACGAGCGCAGTTCTCCTTCTACCTTAATATGGTCCATCGCTGGTAACTGAATGCTCAGGTTGAATGCTCAGGTTGAAGTCCACGGTGGTTGTAGAGTCTTCGTAGGCCCAAAGACTGACATATTTAGAGTGAAGATAACATCCTGGCTGAAGCTGAAGAATTCCCTGGCCAGACAGCCCAATTAACTTTGGCTTGTCCTCGCAAAAGATGTCAGCGGTAATTTCTCTAGGAATTCAAACAACCAAGAGTTTGCCTTGTGAGTTGGTGCCACACATTTTTGGGCTGCCTGATATTTACGTAGCAGCTGTTTGGTACCGTTGATCTCTTCAATAGAAGCAGTACTTCGCAGTTGATCGCAGTAGATTGGATGACGTTGTGCACAATTAATATTCTTCTATCTTGTGGCAGTGCTCACAGTTACTTTCAGACATACCATAGTATACTGTCTTTGCATCGTCCATTAATACATATTTTAACTCTGGCTTAATGCAAACGCTCATAGTTTTTTGTGGTTAATCAGTGGATTCCTTAAATTGATGAGTTCCAGCAGATCCAGTTTTGGTAGCTGTTTAACAAAATTCTTTGGATCTGCTTGGGAAATTGTAATGTTGGAAACAGCTCATCGGCGTGGTCTTCATCCATCAGCCCAAAAACAGCATGGTATATTGCTCCAAAAGCCTTCAGTGGGGCCCTTGGTACGCGTTGTGCTTTCCTTGCCTGAGTTTACTAGATGATGCCGTCGTGTTGCTGAAGTCTTCTGGGAATTATTGTTTAATTTCGCCCTTATGGAGAGAAGAAGTGTCCACGATTCTTCCACGCGATGCTTAAATGCGCCGTAGCCCTCCAGATCTGCATGAATTATAATGTTCCATGCCGTCCTCGATAGTCCCACAATGCCTTGCTCTTCGTAAAATAACCCTGCCTTATTATAAGTTTGTGTAATACTTTGGCTGTGTGCCTTATTCATTATGCTTAAAAATGCTATTATACAAAGTAACATATTTTTGTTCTTAATTTTACTAGGCTTATTTGTGGAGATATTAAGTTTTTCATATTTATTTTTGTTTGCCTTATCTAAAACTTTTGTAGAAACATTGCATTTTACTACTTATGGCTCAGTAGGAAAAGGACAAACATTGTGTGTGGATCTCATCACTACTCTTTTGCTGGTCCTTAGGATCTTTTCCTAAGCTCAATCCAACTTGGCATATTGGATTTCCTGCATTTTGCTATAAACTTCAGTACATTAGATAAGACATTTTGAAGGAACACAATGCTGTTCTTGTGATTTATGTTCCTAAGACTTCTGTGTGTCTTATGTAATAACACTTTCAAATGGCTTTTCCTTTCTGGAATCTCAAAATTTTCTTCAATCTCTAATCCCTTATTTGCGGTACCTGATATTAAAAAGGAAGGTCCCTGAAATTGATTTTTAATAAGGTTGCTTGGATACGCACCTCTTGAAATTATATCAGCTGGGTTGCGGGCTTTAATTAGAGCCAACAAAGTACAATTTTTGAGTCTAAATAGCAATTACTTGAGTCAAACTTAATCTTTAAACTTTTTTAATATTATTTATTATAATTATTTTAATTATTTATTATTTTAATATTCCTAATGGATCGAGTAACTTCGATATATCAGACAATATATTTCTTTTGGTTGGTTTGCTTTTGCAAAACCAATTGCATTTTATATCAGAATTATCTGTGTCTGGCATCCATAACACTCCCGAAGCCTTAACACTATCGACATTATCCTTATCGAAATCTAAGCGCATGCCTCCATTGGGCTCTGGAATTGCTTCCAAAATGTGGATGCTGTTTGAGCACCACTTTCTAAGGTAGAAACCACTTTTTTTAATTCAGTAAATATTTTAATCTGAATGAGCTGAATTTCTGAAATAGTGTCAGCCCCTGTCATCAAATCATCCATATAAATAAATCATTCAGTTGGGAGATCCCAACAGTAGCATACCCTGGTGTAGTAAAGAACGCCACACAAATTTTCTTTTAAGCATTAATTTTTTTTAAATGTTTAACAAAAATTAAAAATAAAAAAAATTTAAGAATTTAAGCCTGCTTTTACTGGGATTCGAAACCAGGTCTCCCGTTTGACTACATGGCGGTACCTCTACCACTTGAGATATTGATAAAATTTTCACGATGCATTCATATAAGTACAAGTATTGTTCCTGCCGAATCTCAAATCTCTAGCTTATAAATTGCCAGTGCTACCGTTTTTTTTTACTTGGTGGGCGAAGGGGGCGTGGTATCCAAAATTTGAAATAAACTTGATCTGCGTGCAAATATACGAAGTCTTCACACCAAATTTGGTGCTTCTAGGTCTTACCATCGCTCTCGTTATTTATACGGGCGGACTGCCAGACAGACGGACATGGCTATATCGACTCAGCTTGTCGCCCTGATCAAGAATATATAGTCTTTTTTGGGTCTGCCAAGTTACATACTTTTTTTTTAACAAACTTAATTTACACCCCAGGGTACTAAAATCGTTTTAAACTATTTTTCCTACTTTGGAATTTTCTTTCTTTATCTCCTCTGTTGCTTCTTTTACTGCTAAATACTGTTTTACCGTTTTAAGTGCATATGTCTTTAATGAATGTCTTTAATATCAATTGGTAGTTTTGATACTCTTCCTGTACCCAGATCTGCCTATACATCTTTTCAATATCAGCCGAACTTTTAAACTTATGCTTCCTGATCCTCAGCAAGATATTGAAAAGATTCTCTTGCAATTTGGGTCCAGTATATAAAACATCATTAAGTGAGAGGTTATTTAATGTTTTTACATGAAGCATCAAAAACCACTCTCACCTTAGTTGTTGTACTGTCTGGCTTAAATAAGCGGTGGTGCGGCAGATAGTATTTTGTTACTATTTTATCTGCATTCTTAACGGGAGCCATATGACCTAATTTTAAATATTCATGTAAGAACTCCGAGTATTGTTTATTTAAAACCGGATTTTTTAATAGTTTTTACTCCAAGCTATAAAATCTTCTTTTTGCTTGGAGTTCGGAGCTACCTAGTTGGAAGTTATTTGGCTTCAAGAGTACCTTAACGACAATCTTTGGGGTCGGGGTTCCATCTCCTCAACTATTGTTCCACAAAATATTGGCGATTTATTTCTAACCAGTGGACCATTTGCTACCCATCCAAAGGTCGTATTTTGTAGTCTAATTTGACCATTGCTTAAGGTCGAAGTGTCTCCCAACAGTGTCTTATAGAATAAATCTATGTCCAAAAGCATATCTATGCCCTTTTGATTATTAAAGAACGGATCGGCCAATTTTAGATTAGGAGTAACTACTCCTATATCAAATTTTTGAGCCGGTAGTTCTGATACAATATTTTTTAATCAGTAATACCTCAATATTGGATTCAAAATCTGAATTTTTCGATTTAATATCCAGAGTTAGACATGCGACTACTTGTGAAGTTTTTCTCCCCATTCCCTCTACAGTTCTTTAGATTTTTTTGGTTTTAATTCCAAGCTGCTTTCCCATACTTTTTGTCAGGAAATTGACCTGTGACCCGCTTTCAAGCATCACTCTACAGTCTTGCCAATTTCCCTTATAATTTTTAACCTGAACTAGAGGTGTAGAGAGAAGAACACATTTGTTCTCACTTGCATTATATGGTTTATTAACGGTAGCATTTTTAGCTTTGGTGCAGTAGAGTGTGGTGCGATTTTAGGCATTCGGAACATACTTTTTTACAACTCTTAAGGGAATGGTCCTTGCCTAAACATCTGCCGCAAACCTTATATTTCATAATAGATTCCCACCTCTCATTGCTATTTAAATCTCTTAGCCAGAGGATGGGCAGTTTGGCATCCCATAATGCACTTTTTGTCCTCTTTGCCTCTAAAATGGGCATTTAAAACTACTCTTTTGTTATTGAATTTGTTATCCAACAAAGACAATGCATGCTTGTAATTTGCCTCACTTGGCACCAAGCATGCCATAGTGGCAGCTGCACCTCCATTCAATTTTGTCTTAGGGACACACATTTTTTGTGCATCCGGACTTAGACTTGAACCAATCAACTGTTCAAACAAGTTTTAAAAAGTCTTATATTCTTCGTATTTACCCGAAAACGGTGGAATATCAATTTTGGGTAATATATACGGAAGCTTTTCAGACTTAGATTGCCATGCTAACTTGTTGTATTGGCTATTGAGCGAAATCTAGACCGAAAATCTTGACCATATATCGGCATGTACTTGGTGTACATGTCCTGACAGGATTCTTAGTTTCTCCAAACATGTTTGATACTCACGCAAAAAGTACTCAAACATTTTAAATAAGTTAGCAGATTGCACTTGACTTTCAGGACTTGCTTATACCACTGATTTATTAACTGCCCCCGTAGCTCTCTTTTTTTGAGTTATACTATCGAGAATTGTTTTAGTTTTAATACTAGATTTACGTACCTGCTCACCGTTCTTCTCTTTAAAGTACGGCTCCTTTTTATATTTCTCTTGCATTTCTAACAACATTTTGTCGTTGTGCTCAAAATGATCTGTGATCGCCTCGAAATCCTTGTTCTGGATCTCCAAGGCGGTTGAGTCCATCGTACTTTTTTTATTTTTAAATACGATCTGCACTTGCGGTATATATTTTTTAAAAAAAAACTCGCGTGATACTGATACGGGGTCACCAAAATGAAAAGGCGAGATGAGATTTCGAGACACAATAAATACACGGTTGAGGTTTTGTCTCAGAACATCATAAGAAGCAAATTTTGGGGGGTTAATAGTTCGACATAGTTCAAAATCATCTGATGCATTGACAATCTGGCAGAGTATTCGATTATTTGAATCAAACGATACAAGAATCAACAGAAGTGTAGAACAGTAATTCTCTGAATTACGGAATGAAACACCAACTAACACGACACAATCCTCAGCTAGATGCCAACAGGTTGTCCATTCAGGGACGGAAAAGACGAGAGGAGATTTTGAGACGCAATAAACACACGGTTGAGGTTCGACAATAGACGGATCTGCCGAGAGACTCGGCAGGTTTATTTATATCTAAAATTCTTATATCTAACATGTTGTAACTAAGTCTAAGGGTACAAGAAAGGGATACTTATGTAGGGGGTGCATATGGTCTCTGCAGGTGACTCTTTTTACTCCGGTTGCCTGCATATGATAACTCCATATGAATGCACATGTTGTCAACACTTCATGCCTGTGGAGCACTCATATGCAGCCGGCGTGAGAACTCCATATCTGCGGGGGACTCACACAGGTTACAAGCACATGATAATTTAATCTTATCATATGCATCCACATGTTGTAAACAACTCCGTATCTACGGAGGACTTAAATTACTTAGGTCTATGGGAATAAGGGTCTATCCGACAGGGTATCAGAAACAAGTCTAATACACAAGAATCAGCGACTCACGAAACGACTCACAATCGCATTCAACCTACAAAAGTATTCGTTAGCCGATGTACGACAACAGCAACTATTGCTAAAAAAAAGCTATATATCCGATAATACTCAGAGCAAACCGATCTGAATCAACTAACAACGAAAACGAGTCTTCAATCTTCTGAATCTTGCCTGTTTTTCACACCCTATATTCTTAATATATATTAAGTTTGTTCAAAAAAAAGTATGTAACAGGCAGAAGGAGGCGTGGCAGGCCCCACTCAGGGCAACAAGCTGAGTCGATATAGCCATGTCCGTATGTCTGTCCGTCCGTATGAACAACGAGATCTCAGAGACTTTTTATATTTGCACGCAGATCAAGTTTAGTTAAAATTTTGGATGCCACGCCCCCTTTACTCGCAGTATGAGAAAAACCATAACTCTGGTAATTAATTGACCTTTGCCACGAACAATACTTGAATAAATATGGATGCATTGTGAAAATTTGATCAAGATCGGATAATAAACACGGAAGATATCCGCAATTATTTAATTCTTTAAATTAGTGTGTTGCTGTTATTGTTGTGAGTTTTCGTCCTATCACTTTCTCTCTTTCAAGTTCTCAAGTGGTAGAGGTACCGCCACGTAGTCAAACGGGAGACCTGGGCTCGAATTTGTGTGGCGCTCTGGGATCTCCCATTCATCCTGTGGGTATATTAAGTTCGTTAAAAAAAAGTATGTAAAGGCAGAAGGAGGCTTGGCTTACCTTAAAAAGTATATATCGTCTGACGTGACTGTCTGTCTTTTTTTGAGACATCTAGATCTCAGAGACTATAAGAGATAGAGACACCAAATTCGGCACGTAGGTTCATCTATATCTCCCATTGGTCAAGCTTGTTTTGGATTTTTGGAACGCTGCCGTCCGCCCACTGAAATAAAAATACAAGTGTTTAAAGACAAGTACAAGAGCACCTTTAATGTAACCGTCTAGGTACATATAATGTACTCTATGGTCAAAACCTATGCTGTAAATTTCATTTAAATCGGCTGATAACAGCGGAAATTATTCAACTAACAATGTTATGGTCAAAAGGAAGAAAAAGGGACGCTAGCCCCCTCTGTGTTTATCAAAAGAATCATCTTCGTAGTGGCGCCATCTATTGAAATTGAATAAACTGAAATAATCTATCTGTCGAGCTCGCTCCACCGTAGCTTACTGCATTTTTATAACCTTGCAGAGAGTATTATAATTTTGTCTCGAAGTTTGTAACGCATTGAAAGATTCCTCACAGACCCAATAAAGTATAAATGTTCTTGATCAGAGCAACGAGCTGAGTCGATATAAATATGTCAGTCTTTCTGTCTCTCTGTCCGTCTGTCTGTCCTTCCTTCTGTTTTTATGTAAACAGTAATAATAAATAAAAATAAATTATGGAAAACTACAGGTGTGGTTGGGAATCTTTTAAGTAAAGCTAAATTTTTTATGAATTGGGCCAACATATTCCCCCGTAAAATAATTAAAATAGATGTACCTCTCATCTATAATAATGAACTCGTTACAGGTTTGTCAATTTTCAGCTCTGCCTTTGGTTTTTTAGCTGTCTTTCAATATTGATTGTATAGCATTTGGGACTTAGACTCCAACGCATTGCAAGAACCTACAAAAAAATATATAGTACTTTGATGTTTTCTGGACACGTTGTATGTTTTTCGATTCTTGTTGTTGAGGAGGCATCTCACTCCTTGGGAAAAATTGATGCGACTTTTCCACAACTTTAACGATGCATTTTGCTATTGCTGTGTAGAAGAAATTTTTACGTGCAACTTGCATTATATGGAGTTGCATACATATACACATATTCGCAAGTGGGGGCGTTTGATTGGGAACCATGATGTTGATTGGTCCCTTGCGCTCTATACCCACCCAACCATTGGATTTTCTGCGCTTATCGATGTTTTGAAAATCCCCTAAAACTAGTCGTTTACATTTAGTAAACTCTCCAGGTCATCAGGAAAAACGGCTTTGGTTTACCAAAACACTATAAATTCTATTAATTTCATTATATCTTCAATTGAATCTCAATTGGCTTAGTTGCTATCATCTTACAGGCTAACAAAACATTTCTTATTCAAGTTGTAATTGGGGCTTAGCTAAACTTAAATTTAACAATATGACAAAAAAAAGATCCGAATCTTAAAATTAAAAATCGAAATGATCTTCAATTAAAACTCCTAACGGCTAAATGATCATTGCAGTACAATTGTGCCATGAATTTGGCAATTAATATAGTTTTTAAATTTATTTTATGAAAAGATGTTTAACAATTGTCTAAATAGATCTCTCTTCTCTAATGAGTACGTTCACCGCTGTAAACTAAAAAGGGATTAAGAGTATAATGCAATAGAAAAACAATATAATTTTTAAAAATTATTAAAAAAAAAATGTTAACAGGTTTTTGCCAAATGTAAATTGACTGACATATTTTAATTTCATTATCGGTATTTGCAAATCAGAGCAAACATTACAACCGGCTACAATCCTTATGGCAACAACAAGCGAACCATTTGCAATTTGTTTCTTGTATATTCTCATTATTACTATTTTTCTTAATTTTATTTTTCTTATATTTTATTTTATTTATAATTTAAATTTTGTTTCTTTTATAAACATTTTTCTTAATTTCCTTGATATTTAATTTATTATTTTCGTTTTTTTTTTGTTCTTTTATTTACTCCGTGTTACGATTTTACTTAAATTTATTTTTATGTTATTTTATTTTTTATATTTTCATTTGATATATTTTTCTTGTAAGTATGCTTATGTATGCGGTGATGTAACTTAAAGAATGTTGGTTCGTATTGTAGGGTATACGTTGTAGGGTTTACGTTGGCATATCAGATACCCGCAATGCAAGGGTGTATATGTGTAGAAAAATTTAAATTAATTTAATTCTAGAAACACTTTTTCCAATTTGTCTCATACTTCATCACAAATACTTCTGTGACTCACTGTGGCTGCAGCAAGTGATCAAACTATGTGCTTTAGCGACAGTGAGCACTAATAATACAAAACTCACCAGATAATCGATGAAGGCCACCTCGAAATGCTGTATTGTAAGTGTGTGTTTATAGGTGTGTATGTGTCGGTGAAAAGTGTATTTGAGTATGATGGATTGTGGGTTTGTGTTTATGTATGTGTGTGTGATGGTGTGTAAGAATTTTCCAATTTTTCTACTTTTATTTTTCTTTTTTTAATAACTTGAAAACTGATAATTTTTTAGCAATTTACGTTAACATTGGTATATTTCATTTTTCCTCTTCATATAAATTTTCTTTAACTCTCGTTTTATTTGGTTGTTTCTTTTGTTATTGTAGTTTATATTTATGCACATTACAGGGGCCACACTTCGTTGAGAGAAATGAGATTCAATAACCTAAATTAACTTTTGTGGCACGCACTAATGGTCACTAATATTATAATTTTTTTTTGTATGTTATATTTGCTTTCTAATTTTGTAATATTTTATATATTTGTATATTTTTCACTGGAAACAAATAACTGATGCTCTTTGCATCTTCGGGAGCACACCTCCTGTTGTTGTTGTTGGCATGGGTCAATGCCGCAGCCAATTAGAAAAGTAAGCGAAGCAAGCCAATTGCTGGGGATTTTCTGGACGCGCTGAGCTGGATGCCAAAGCACGCTAGAGATTTTCTAGACAGCCTCTGTGCCCCTCGTGGAATTAGAAGTCCACAAGCGGTGACTTTGCTAGCAACGTTAGGGCTCCGAAGGGCACAATGATCAGCTGCGCTCTAGCGCTGGCGCCTCTCTGGGCCGGCTTTGGAGCAATTAAAAATTTGCGCTCTAGCTGGTCCTGGTATTGCCACTAAATCTGTCCACAATAGATAGGCGTGGTCCAAGGCTTCGCCAAACGAAAGCAACAAGGCTGAGAAAACGAATAAAATGTGGTGTCAGAAAAAAGCATCACATTTTAAGAAATACTATAAAATAATTACCTGGCTCTATTAAAGAGCGGGCAATAAGCTCGGGAAGAAATTCCCCACTGGTGGCTACCTTAATGTAACAATGCCACACTTGATTTTCAACAAGTTGTATTTTTTTCTTTGATCTCCAACAATTGCGACTGCCTGCAACGGTGGTGACAGCGGAAAGATTTAAAGTTGGGCACGTGAGCTCCTTTCCGGACTTGAAAGCTCCAAAACTCGCTTTATTAGTAGCTGTCAGAAGTGCACTCAGCTGCAACTCTGGGGTGCAGCATATCAACGAAATGCTTGACTTAACTTCTTGGACATAAACGCAATTGGTTTTTCGTCCTTCTTTTCCGACAACTGAGTTAAAACCGCACCTACTCCAACGTTACTTGCATCGCAGTGCAAATAAAACTTTTCAGTAAAATCAGCATTTTGCAGCACTGGAGCTGTTGTTAAAATAATCTTTAACTTATCCATTGCGGCTTGTGCTTTTGAAGTCCAAAGAAACTGTTTTTTTGTAGAAAAAACCTCGGTTATTGGACAGGTAGCATCAGCAAAATTGGAAATGAAACGGCGGTACCACCCGCAAATGCCTAAAAAACCGCGAACCAATTGAGGGTACATGATATTTTTCCGGATCCATCCTTGCTTATGATATAGCCGAGATAGTTCACGCTGTTTACACAAAAATTAATCTTCACGATATTCTGAGAAATATTGGCATTTTTAAACTCTTCCGCAATACGCACAAGGACCGATAGGTATGTGGTATCCTCTGATACGATACACAAATCGTCCAGGTAACCGAATAAGAGTTTCGACTCTTCAGTAAGTTATATTTGCCAATATGCATCTTTTAAATCCAACTTAGTGATAAGAACTGGCTTGGGCAAACGCGCACATACACCCTCAATGCTAGGCAAAGGATACGCATCTTCCTTGGTAACCTCGTTATGTTTGAGCGCATCCAAACAAGTCGAACTTTATTTGGCTTCATAACTAACCGCATTGGAGACCTCCATGCAATTTCAGCAAATAAAAGCTTTTCCACGGCAGGACTCACCGAGTAATAACGTTGCTTTACAGGTTTTGCATCTCCAATGTCTGTATGATGCTGAACTAAAGTAGTTCGACCTAAACTATCGGAGCAGCTGAGAAATAGTTTCTGTACGACCTGTAATTGTGATAACTGTAGACTGTTGAATGGATAAGAGTTTTGCTCATCAGTGGATACGATATTTGAATCTGGCTCTAACGCATATTCGGAGCAAGGGGGCAACTGAGTCTTGTTGGTTGCACCCTTCTGTCGGTTTTCCGCTATCAGACGCTGACAATGGGTACACTGAGGCTTGTAAATCTGGGGAGCTCCACAGCCGTAACAGAAAATGGTACGGGCTGCCAAGCAATCTTGCCAAAAATGTCCTAACTGTCCGCTAGTTCCAACATTTCACATTAGGCCCAGCCTGACGTATAGCTGCAAGTTCCTCTACTGTCTTAGCGGAAGCGTTTGATTGTGCATCTGAATACGAATCCTCCATGGCGTAGATTTGGTGCTTAGACGATACATCTGTGCAGGAAGGCAATACTCCAATGAGATTTTCGTTCATTTGCACCAACCTTCGTAAATGCCCAACGGAAGTGGATAGGCTCATATAGAAGTTTGTGCCGGTGCACCGGAAGAACATTATTCTTCAACAATTCCAACAGCTCGTCTTCACTTATCTTAACCGATGATCTGTCAATAAGGTGCGCGACTGCATCATAAAATACAGTAGTAGACTAACCAGTCTCTTTTTACCGGAAACAAACTTGTTCTTTCATTGTAAATTCGGAACGATAGTCATTGTATTGTTGTCGTAGAGCTGCGCAAAAGTCGGACCAAACAATATGTTCAACCTGCTTGTGGTATCTCCAATACCAGTCGCGCGCTTTGCCTACAAAAAGGACATGCTTGCACAGGGCCTGAAAGTCGCTGTCTAATGTTTCGTCAGTTAAATATTTAATGCGATATACAAGTTCTTCAACGCACAGATTTTCAGTCGACCCGTTAAAAGTCAGATTCCATTTTTCCATAGTATCTGATATCTTTCTGGGGTGTACAAAGAAATTCAGGGATGACGAGCCCGGTCGACTCATTAGGTTCGGAGCGACGATCTCCTCGGTATTTGATGGGGGGCGTATGGTCAATGATGAGAGCACACGTGTTACTGTCTGTTCTATCATTTCTTGTATAGCTACATAGTCAGGTCCATCGTTCCTCCGACAATTGGCAGGCTGCAATGGACGACCTCTTCGTCTATTAATAGGTGGGTGCGGTGCTACTACCTCACTGCGGTTTGTAGAGTTGCTAATCTCAAGCGCGTCAGGTTGTGAAACACTGGGCCGGGGGCTGTTCGATAGCACGAAAGAAGTAGAAATGGTTTATTATTTATCTGGGCTATTGATGGTAATGATCCTTTACTGGGCATGTAAAACGAATATAAAAACAGCTTATATGAGTATAGGTATAGGCATTGCTCTATATTCTCGAATACAACTATACGAAGTACGCAGCTTTAACTACTTCTAACCGTTAAGATCCCCATTTAAATCGTGGTTGCAAACTGAATCTGTCCATGTTGAAAACGACATTTTAACAAAATTTCCTGCACTGGCCATCTGGCAGGGTATTAAATTGATTCAATACGCAAGAATTCACAGAGGTATGTTAAAGATTTTGAAAAGATATACCTCTTCTACAAGGAAATAAAGCAGCACACACGAACATCGTGCTGGTTTTGTCTCAGAACATTATAAGAAGCAAATTTGGGGGGTTACTAGTTCGACTTAGTTCAAAATCATCTGATGCATTGACAATATGGCAGAGTATTCGATTATTTGAATCAAGCGATACAAGAATCAACAGAAGTGTAGGACAGTCATTCTCTGAATTACGGATTGAAACACCAACTAACACGACACAATCCTAAGCTAGATGCCAACAGGTTGTCCATTCAGGGACGGAAAAGACGAGAGGAGATTTCGACACGCAATAAATACACGGTTGAGGTTCGACAATAGACTGAACTGCCGAGAGACTCGGCAGGATTATTTATATCTAAAATTCGTATATCTAACATATTGTAACTAAGTCTAAGGGTACAAGAAAGGGATACTTATGTAGGAAGTATATATGATCTCTTCAGAAGATTCTATTTACTCCGGTTGCCTGCATATGATAACTCCATATGAATGCACATGTTGTCAATACTTCGTCCCTGAGGGGCACTCATATGCAGCCGGCGTGAAAGCTCCGTATCTGCGGGGGACTCTATTCACACAGGCATATGATAATTTCATCTTATCATACGAGCGCAGTTCTCCTTCTATCTTAATATGGTCCATCGCTGGTAACTGAATGCTCAGGTTGAATGCTGGTACCTAAAAGTCCACGGTGGTTGTAGAGTCTTCGTAGGCCCAAAGACTGACATATTCAGAGTGAAGATAACATCCAGGCTGAAGCTGAAGAATTCCCTGGCCAGACAGCCCAATTAACTTTGGCTTGTCCTCGCAAAAGATGTCAGCGGTAATTTCTTTAAGAATTCAAAACAACCAAGAGTTTGCCTTGTGTAGTTGGTGCCAAACATTTTTGGGCTGCCTGATATTTACGTAGCAGCTGTTTGGTACCGTTGATCTCTTCAATAGAAGCAGTACTTCGCAGTTGATCGCAGTAGATTGGATAACGTTGTGCACAATATATTTATTCTTCCATCTTGTGGCAGTGCTCACAGTTACTTTCAGACATACCATAGTATACTGTCTTTGCATCGTCCATTAATACATATTTAAACTCTGGCTTAATGCTGACGAATCGACCTGTATGAATGGGATGATCCTTACATTGAAGAGGATGGCTGAGCTAGTCGTTCTCTTGGTTACCTTAGCAATCCTTCCTAGTTCCAGCGGTTCCAGTGTTAGTAGCTGTACTCCTTCTGGCATGTTTTCAATTCTTTGGATCTGCTTGGAAATTGTGATGTTGGAAACAAGCTCTCCAAGAAGTTTACATTTGTGTTCCAGATTATATTTATTATGTCTCGCTGCAACCGATCGAACGCATCCATGGCCATTGATAGTGCTTCATATACATTCCTGTATTTATCACGTTGACGTTATCCCAAACAACTTCATTGCGCTTTTTCATAACCTGGATCGTTGCATCTAAAACCGACGATTGGTTTCGTAGCAGATCAAGTAGATATTCCTCATACAGCCTACTTTGCTGAACTTTTTCGAGCGTGGTCTTCATCCATCAGCCCAAAACCAGCATGGTATATTGCTCCAAAAGCCTTCAGTGGTACCCTTGGTACGCGCTGTGCTTTCCTTGCCTTAGTTTGCTTGATAATGCCGCCGTGTTGCTGAAGTCTTCTGGCCTTGTTTTCGACGAGGGACATCAGTGTGTCTAAATGGGAATCATTGTATAATTTCGCCCTTATTGTGAGAAGAAGTGTGCACGATTCTTCCACGCGATGCTTAAATGCGCCGTAGTCCTTCAGATCTGCATGAATTATATGTTCCATGCCGTCTTGGATATTGGATATTGGAATAATGTTCCATGCCGTACTGGATAGCCCTACAATGCCTTGCTCTTCGTAAAATAACCCTGCGTTATTATAAGTTTGTGTAATACTTTGGCTGTGTGCCTTATTTATTATGCTTAAAAGTGCTTAAATACAAAGTAGCATATTTTTATACCCTGAGGGGGTATATTAAGTTTGTTCAAAAAAAAAAGTATGTAACAGGCAGAAGGAGGCGTGGCAGACCCCATAAAGTATATATATTCTTGATCAGGGCGACAAGCTGAGTCGATATAGCCATGTCCGTCTGTCCGTCTGTCTGTCCGTCTGTCCGTGTGAACAACGAGATCTCAGAGATGGTAAGACCTAGAAGCACCAAATTTGGTATGCAGACTCCTGATACTTGCACGCAGATCAGGTTTATTTCAAATTTTGGATGCCACGCCCCCTTCGCCCATTTTGGTAATTATCAAGCTAGAGACATGCGCTTCGGCAGGAACAATACTTAAGTTCATAAGGATGCATTGTGAAAATTTGATCAAGATCGGATAATAAACACGGAAGATATCCGCAATTATATTATTCTTTAATTTAATGTGTTGTTGCTGTTGTTGTTGTGAGTTTTCGCCCTCTCTCTTTCTCTCTTTCAAGTTATCAAGCGATAGAGATGCCACGTTATTAAACGGGATACCTGGGTTCGAATCCCAGTAAAAGCATGCTTAAATTCTTTAATTTTTTTTTTAATTTTTGTTATACATTTAGAATTGTTTTTTTTATGTTTTTATTTAGTTATTTTGAAAATAACGTGCTCATTGTTGCCTAGACCTTTAAGTACAAAACAGACAGCACAAATACGAAACACAAATATAATTAATATAAAATTTGAGTGACGTTCTCTACTACCTCAGGGTATTCTACTGTCGGGATCTCCCGACTGAATGATATATTTGTTCTTAATTTTACTAGGCTTATTTGTGGAGATATTAAGTTTTTCATTTTTATTTTTGTTTGCTTCATCTAACACTTTTGTAGAAACATTGCATTTTTCTACTTATGGCTCAGTAGGAAAAGTACAAACATTGTGGATCTCATTACTACTCTATTGCTGGTCCTTAGGATCTTTTCCTAAGCTCAATCCAACTAGGCATGTTGGATTTCCTGCATTGCTATAAACTTCAGTACATTAGATAAGATATTTTGAAGAAACATAAAGCTGTTCTTGTGGTTGTGGTTTATTTAATAACACTTTCAAATGGCTTTTCCTTTCTGGATTCTCAAAATCTTCAATCTCTAATCCCTTATTTGCGGTACCTGATATTAAAAAGGAAGGTCCCTGAAATTGATTTTTAATAAGGTTGCTTGGATACGCACCTCTTGAAATTATATCAGCTGGGTTGCGGGCTTTAATTAGAGCCAACAAAGTACAATTTTTGAGTCTAAATAGCAATTACTTGAGTCAAACTTAATCTTTAAACTTTTTTAATATTATTTATTATAATTATTTTAATTATTTATTATTTTAATATTCCTAATGGATCGAATAACTTCGATATATCAGACAATATATTTCTTTTGGTTGGTTTGCTTTTGCAAATCCAATTGCATTTTATAGCAGAATTATCTGTGTCTGGCATCCATAACACTCCCGAAGCCTTAACACTATCGACATGATCCTTATCGAAATCTAAGCGCATGCCTCCATTGGGCTCTGGAATTGCTTCCAAAATGTGGATGCTGTTTGAGCACCACTTTCTAAGGTAGAAACCACTTTTTTTAATTCAGTAAATATTTTAATCTGAATGAGCTGAATTTCTGAAATAGTGTCATCCCCAGTAGCATACCCTGGTGTAGTAAAGAACGCCACACAAATTTTCTTTTAAACATTAAATTTTTTTTAAATGTTTAACAAAAATTAAAAATAAAAAAATTTAAGAATTTAAGCCTGCTTTTACTGGGATTCGAACCCAGGTCTCCCGTTTGACTACATGGCGGTACCTCTACCACTTGAGAACTTGAAAGAGAGAAATTAATAGGACGAAAACTAACAACAATAACAACAACACACTAATTTAAAGAATTAAATAATTGCGGATATCTTCCGTGTTTATTGTCCGATCTGGTTCAAATTTTCACAATGCATCCTTTTTCATTCAAGTATTGTTCGTGCCAAAGCTCAAGCTCTCTGTCTTGATAATTACCAGAGTTATGGTTTTTTCACATTGCGGGTAAAGGGGCATGTGGCATCCAAAATTTGAAATAAACTTGATCTTCGTGCAAATATAAGAAGTCTTCACACCAAATTTGGTGGTTCTAGGTCTTACCATCTCTGAGATCTCGTAGTTTACACGGACGGACAGACAGACGGACAGACGGACATGGCTAAATCGACTCAGCTTGTCGCTCTGATAAAGAATATATATACTTAATTGGGTCTTGCAAGCCTCCTTCTGCCAGTTACATACTGCCTGAACAAACTTAATATTTGCGTATACTTATTGTGTACAGTTACATAGACGGACAGACAGAACGCAGCCAGAGGGACAGACAGCACACAGACAGACGGACTCACACATTGTGTATTTCGTTGACATATTTTAAGAAACTATCAAGTGTTTCATAGTAAATGTATATTGGCTGCTGTATGATTAAGTGATTCGATCCTGACCTTTACCAAGTTTCATAAAGATAACTTCAAAACTGAGAGACTAGTTTGCATAAAAACAGACAGACGGACACACAGCCCACATACAGACGGACAGACAGACGGACATGCTTATATCGACTCAGCTGGTCGCCCTGATGAAGAATACATGTAAGATTATGAAATATAAGTTTTTATTATTAAAGTAATTTGAATGGTGGTAAACAAAACAATAGGTTCGCAACGTTTTTTCTACTATTATATCAACTTTATACGACTTCAACTTTACGACGACTTCTTGTAACTGTGTTTCAACGGCGACTGTGATTCTTCCTCTGTGTTCTCCTTCTACTCTAGCAGGTCGGAAGCTGTCTAGTACATATCTTGGTCCGTACGAAATCACTAAGGTTAAACGTTGCGGCAGATATGATGTAAAGAAGGTGGTCGCAGATGTCGAAGGCCCAACCGTTACTGCAACCAGTTGTGACAACATAAAGCTGTGGAAGTTTGTTGCAGAGAACGAAGAGCTGTTGTCATCCGGGTTGGATGAAGAAGATCAGGAGGGCCGATTGTAAGGTGGCAACCCTAGACAGCATTATACCATCTCACTTCTCTAAAAAGAATGCATTGTGAAATTTTATCAAGATCGGATAATAAACACGAAAGATATCCTCAATTATTTAATTCTTTAATTTAATGTGTTGTTGTTGTTGTTGTGAGTTGTCGCCCTCTCTCTTTCTCTCTATCAAGTTATCAAGTGGTAGAGCTGCCACGTAGTCAAACGGGACACCTGGGTTCGAATCCCAGTAAAAGCATGCTTAAATTCTTTAATTTTTTTAAACCCTGTACTTTAAAAAAGTACAAATGGGTCTATTATGTTTGAGCAAATGTGCGTAACAGGCAGAAGGAGGCGTGGCAGAACCCATAAAATATATATTTTCTTGATCAGCATCAACAGCCGAGTCGATATAGCCATGTCCGTCTGTCTGTCTGTCCGTCTGTCCGTCTGTCCCTAACAGTGTGAGTAACAAGATCTCAGAGACTATAAGAGCTAGAGATACCAAGTTTTGTATTTATGTACATCTATATCTTGCATTGAACGAGTTTGTTTTAGATTTTTGCACGCCGCCCTCCGCCCACGCAAATTAAAAAACAAAATTTCCAAGTCGAATTACAAGAGCACCTTTGATGTTAGCGCCCCCATTTTTACGTACGTATAATACAGACTAAAGTTCCAACCTACCCAGCGAAATTCGTCCATATCGGATGATAAACGCGGAAGTTATTCAACTAACAATGTTACGGGCAAAATCAACTGATATCTTCGTAGTGGCGCCATCTATGGAGATTTTTTGATACTGAAACAATCTGTAGTGATCGCATTGCACTCAAAAAGAACAGGGTCTCCTACTGTCGAGCTTGCTCTACCGTATTAATGTATTTATACCCTGAGGGGGTATATTAAGTTTGTTCAAAAAAAAGTATGTAACAGGCAGAAGGAGGCGTGGCAGACCCCATAAAGTTATATATTCTTGATCAGGGCGACAAGCTGAGTCGATATAGCCATGTCCGTCTGTCCGTCTGTCTGTCCGTCTGTCCGTCTGTCTGTCTGTCCGTGTGAACAACGAGATCTCAGAGATGGTAAGACCTAGAAGCACCAAATTTGGTATGAAGACTCCTTATACTTGCACGCAGATCAAGTTTATTTAAAATTTTGGATGCCACGCCCCCTTCGCCCATTTTGGTAATTATCAAGCTAGAGACATGCGCTTCGGCAGGAACAATACTTAAGATCATAAGGATGCATTGTGAAAATTTGATCAAGATCGGATAATAAACACGGAAGATATCCGCAATTATATTATTCTTTAATTTAATGTGTAGTTGCTGCTGTTGTTGTGAGTTTTCGCCCTCTCTCTTTCTCTCTTTCAAGTTATCAAGCGATAGAGATGCCCGTAGTCACACCGGGGACCTCGGTTCGAATCCCAGTAAAAGCATGCTTAGATTCTTGAATTTTTTTTTTTAATTTTTGTTATACATTTAGAATTGTTCTTTTTTATGTTTTTATTTAGTAATTTTGAAAATAACGTGCTCATTGTTGCTTAGACCTTTAAGTACAAAACAGACAGCACAAATACAAAACACAAATATAATTAATATAAAATTTGAGTGGCGTTCTCTACTACCTCAGAGTATTCTACTGTCGGGATCCCCCGACTGAATGATATATTTTTTTATTTATCTTGTTTTTCTGGCCTCCGCGTTTACCCACTCAGACTTCTCGGTTTTTCCTTCCAATCTCTAGGTCTCCCGCGCTGGCGTAAGGGACGGATTGAATGTTGCTGATTGATTGGATTGATGTTGTTGTTGTTGTTATTCCAGCGTTGACGGACTGCCACTCGTACTTGTAGACTGCTGGTCATCACTTGTAACACTTTTCATTTTAATTTTTGTATAGTTTATTTTTTTTTGACCATGTCACGGTTGCCATGTGGTAAAAGATTTTCTTTTATTTATTTGTATAATCTTTTATTATATTGGGAGCAGCTAAGGTGCCGCTTCCAACGTTCAGTTGAATCTGTTTTTTACATTTTTCCTTAGCTTCTAAGTAAGCCTAAGACTCATCGCTGCGCTGCCCACAGTTGGACAGCAGAGAAACGGTTATGTATGTAGGAATTACAAATTACAAAAAAATGTTTATTTAAAGGATTGTTACAAGTTATTTGTGCTTAACAATATTAATGAAAGTTTATTAAATTAAATTAACCACTTCTTGGGCTGAACTCATTAGAACGACTTTACTTCAAAATTTAATGTTGCTGCTTGCAACTCTCGGCGTCGACTGACTCTCATATCTCGATCATCTCTCTCTAAATCCAATACGGATGCAAATGAAAAAGGAACAGAAGAGAATTGCAAAATCAACTCAGCTGATGCAATCGGCGATGTTGTTGCGTAAAGGGTACACGTTAATTCTATTCTTTTCATAATCCTACATGTATATTCTATATATTATATGCATGTAATTATGCTCTCTTAAGCTGGAGCGCTAGGATATATGCATGCGCTTGAGTTCGGTCAAGTTGTCGGCGCGTCTAACAGAATGGTCATGAGCGCGCCGATCGACTTATATTGTGGCCACTTGGTTTATTACCGGGGTTTTATTTATATAAGCACTGCAACAAAGTGTTACAGTGTACTTTAAGTACTCTTGGTACAGTAGATATTCAATATATATGCATACCACACCTTTCGTTACCCATGTCGTCTCCACCCACGCTCGCGAGTCTCTCCACTAACAGAGATAGTCGATAATGCAGCAACCAGACCCACTAAGATAGCCACGACGATACAGATGTCGCCGCAAAAACTGGAGTTGGCAAGGCCAAAGTTTGTGCAACAGCAATGCGCAAAAATCCGTTTCGCACCCAGCGAGAGGCAGCTAAAGCAACTAGGGAAATACCTGCTGACGTCCATACAGCCAACGAAGGCCACACGGCTGCAACTAACCAACCGCAATTCACAGCGAGGAAAGCGAAGAGCAAGCAAAGATTCGATGTTTTCCACAGGAAGAGCTGCTCAAATTCGACAAGATCACTGGAGTCTCACGGCAGCTGTTATCAACACTTCAACAAGTGACTGAGGAACCAACGCACTGCCCATGGGTGAAACGAATGCTGCGACAAGTCCAAGAGGAACCGGAGAAACATCCTGAATACGTACGAGAGAACGACCAGCTGTACCGTCGCTCGGTACGGAATACGAAAGACGATCAACCGAATTACTCAGCGATACTTCTGGCCAGACCTTTTCAGGGATGTGGCCAGATACGTGCGCAACTGCGAGACGTGCCAGAAGTTTAAGGCAAGCGAATGGAGGCCAACAAAGCTAATATTACAACTTGAGAAGGAGGGGATAAAGACCAGAAATCGGAGATTCGGTTCTACTACGCCAGCATCACTTGTCCAAAGCTAAGGAGAGATTCGCCGATAAACTTGCGCCACGATATGAAGGACCAATAAAAATCATGAAGTTTACGTCGACCAACATCGTACGGATACAACACGGTACCAAGAAAACACGCTATCAACAAAGAAATCAACGCAAGCCGAAAAAAGGTCAAGAATAATTAAATATTAATAACAAATAAAACCACAGTCACACGACAAACACAAACGAATAACGAAAACAAAATAATACAACGAGGTGAGCGTTAACCAAGAGTAATGTCCAGGGTGGGAGTTAAATTTTAAAACAGCAAAAGAAATAAAAACGAAAGCTTCGCAAAAACTTCAGTGAGGCCAATAAGTAATACTGCAGGCATCCCTAATTTCGGAACGATCGCTGTGGTGTTTTACCTCGGTCGTAATGACATTACGGATCTCTCTCAACGATTTCGTCTCAGAAACTTCCTTACAGATGGCGCCCGAGCAGGGACTCTGGTAGGTAAAATGTTATATTTTTGAGGAATTCTATCTTTTATGACTTAAAGACCCATCAGTGCCAAAAATTGCTAGAGGAATAGGTATAGATTGTTTGGATTTGTATGGCATAGTAATACAGTTTGCGCATTAGACAGACATAGCATCAAAGAGACACATAAGCATCGAGGATACACACAAGCATCGAGGATACTCATAAGCATCGAGGATACACCTAAGCATTGAAGATACATTAAGCATCGAGTATTTTTACTGCGCATCGAGGATCACGCATCACGAAGACAACAAGGTTTCCATAGAAACCAAAGCATCTACTACGTCTATGACTACGCAGGCCACGAACTACGACGTGATTATAAAGTAATCAGGGCGTCAGCGAATTAACCATCGATCATTGCGGGATTGTCATACCACATCGAGGAAACATCAACGAGGGTCAAGGCCAAGTTTGAGCAGCAGCATGGGTGTTCATTGGATTTCCTTCCGACGCAAGAGCGAGCTACAAGCGATCCTCAAGGCGTTTGGCCAGAATACGGATGGAACGATGGAGGAGCTACGGGGACGATTGGCACAGCCCGGCTTGCCGACAGCCATTGCCCATCGATTGGCTAAAATCCAACTCCGATTCCAAGCCACGTTCCCGAGGCGTTTTACCTGCGCCCTGTGATGACACTAAACCGAGGAACCGAGGATGGATTGAGCTGTGCCTCATCAAGAGCACAGGCAACAGGAACTACAAGTTTGCTGATCCCGTCTGAGCTTAACGGAACCAAGGAACGAAAGGTTCCGGGACAACCCGATATCGCCGATCCGCCCAATGAGTGGTTTGCATAGCTGGGGCTTTCGGACCGGTTGCGGAAGTGGGGCTTCTCTTCAACGGTGGCTCAGCGGACCCAATACGCTTCATAGAATAATTGGAGGACATGGTGGCCTTATACCGGTAGGACAAGAACACTTCCGCAACAGTTTCAGATGCATTTACTTGAAGAAGCGTGCTCTTTTTTTGGCTTTCTTTACCTCTTCATAGCTTGGATAAATGTTGCAATTTTTTTTATTCTCATTAATCTAATGTTGATATATTGTGTCTTAGAGAAGGAATTCTCAATAATAAAAGATAATGCCTCACCGGCCATCGAGACGTTCTAGATCAATTGAAATATTATGAATTTGCGCAAGTAGTCGCTAAAGTTGTTAACTTAATTGAAATTAAAATACAATAACACATACTACCACATTAACACTTTACGTAATCCGCCGTAATCTTATTAGTTCTGCTCCACGAAACACAACTATTTTCAGGTTAGGTTCGATCATAAACATGATTTATTAAATCTGCTAAATACAAAACAACACAATAACGAACACAGTTTTCCCACTTAAATCTACATTCTACATACCTTGATTATTATTTTGCATCATTAAAACCACAGTTAAACCAAATATTTCGTAAATCAAAAACTATCAAACTTTGCACACGTGTTAAGCAATCTTTTGGCGAACACAACTTAGCGAAGCATCAGCTGACTTTACAGAGCTGCCAGAAAGCCAGGGATGCACGAAAAATATATTTAAAAACGGTTTTATAATGGTTAGGCATTTGTATAATGGAACTAAGAAAAAATATCTCATTCAGTTGGGAGATCCCGACAGTAGCATACCCTGGGGTAGTAGAGAACGCCACACAAATTTTCACCTAAACATAAAAAATTTTAAATGTATAGCAAAAATTAAAAAAAATATATTATTCAGTCGGGAGATCCCAACAGTAGAATACCCTGAGGTAGTAGAGAACGCCACTCAAATTTTAAATTAATTATATTTGTGTTTTGTATTTGTGCTGTCTGTTTTGTACTTAAAAGTCTAAGCAACAATGAGCACGTTATTTTCAAAATTACTAAATAAAAACATAAAAAAAAACAATTCTAAATGTATAACAAAAATTAAAAAAAAAAGTTCAAGAATCTAAGCATGCTTTTACTGGGATTCGAACCGAGGTCCCCGGTTTGACTACGGGCATCTCTATCACTTGATAACTTGAAAGAGAGAAAGAGAGAGGGCGAAAACTCACAACAACAACAGCAACAACACATTAAATTAAAGAATAAAATAATTGCGGATATCTTCCGTGTTTATTATCCGATCTTGATTAAATTTTCACAATGCAATCCACATGCTTGGGACCGGCCCCGCCTGAGCCACGGACATCAGCAGCAGTAAAGACAACAGCGCGAGGGGCACTCCGCCACTTTCGCCTACGAAGGAGCGTCAGCATAGCCCAACCGGCGACGACCAGCTGACGCGGAGGACATCTGGAGCAACAGTTATCATTATTATTATGAAATTTGTAAAATTGTGCAGAACCATCTCCGCTCAATTAGAAGTATATAAAACAATAGGTAGAAAAACTTCTTAACGTAAATGCAAACCAATGCAATAGGAAAATTTACTAAAGATACAACAAATAGTTATAAATACAATTTAAAAATCTATACGCCCAAAATGGCAATAGTAAACGTTAAGTAAATAGTAAACTGCTAATATCATCAATAAAGTAAAGTCAAATGACAATGACTTAGAACTCAAACACATATTGTTAATAATAATTGTTGTTATAATGTGCGCAAATTGTTTTTATAAACTTTATAAATTACATAGCAAATGGTTAAAAAAGAAATATATGAGCCAGGCAAATGATCAAGACAAAATTTTATTTAAAAAAATGCATTAAGCTACGGTGGAGCAAGCTCGACAGTAGGAGACCCTGTACTTTTTGAGTGCAAAGCGATCACTACAGATTGTTTCAGTTTCAAAAAATTTCCATAATTGGCGCCACTTCGAAGATATCAGCTGATTTTGCCCGTAACATTGTTAGTTGAATAACTTCCGCTTTTATCATCCGATTTGGATAAAATTCGCAGGATAGGTTCAGACCATAGTCTGTATTATACATACTCAAAATCAAGGCGCTAGCGTCAAAGGTGCTTTTGTAATTCGACTTGGAAATTTTGTATTTTAATTTGTGGGGGCGGAGGGGGGCGTGGCAAAAATCTAAAACAAACTCGTTCAATGCAAGATATAGATGTATATACATGCCAAATTTGGTGTCTCTAGCTCTTATAGTCTCTGAGATCTAGGTGACACAAAAAGGGACAGACAGACGGACGGACGGACAGACGGACATGGCTATGTCGACTCGGCTGTTGTGCCTGTTACGCACATGTGCACAATCGTAATAGACCCTTTTGTACTTTTTTAATGTACAGAGTTTAATAAATTAATTCTTAATTGCCGAAAAATTTGAAAAATAATTAATATTGCGGAATGTTAATTTAGAAAAAATATAAATAATTAAATAAAAAGATGTTAGAAATATAGTTTTAAAAACAAATAGAAAGACAGGCAAAACACATTTTAAATAATATAAGCGCGGTAGCTAAAATAATGACATGACAACAACCCAAACCAAATTCCTATATTTTGTTAGACCCAGTACTTTAAAAAAGTACAAATGGGTCTATTACGTTTGTGCAAAAAAAAAAGTGCGTAACAGGCAGAAGGAGGCGTGGCAGACCCCATAAAGTATATATATTCTTGATCAGCATCAACAGCCGAGTCGATATAGCCATGTCCGTCTATCTGTCTGTCCGTCTGTCTGTCTGTCTGTCTGTCCCTTTTTGTGTCACCTAGATCTCAGAGACTATAAGAGCTAGAGACACCAAATTTGGCATGTAGGTTCATCTATATCTCAAGTTGAACGAGTTTGTTTTAGATTTTTGCCACGCCCCTTCCGCCCCCACAAATTAAAATACAAAATTTCCAAGTCGAATTACAAGAGCACCTTTGATGCTAGCGGGTTGATTTTTAGTATGTAAAATACAGACTATAGTCTGAACCTATCCTGCAAATTTTATCCAAATCGGATGATAAACGCGGAAGTTATTCAACTAAGAATGTTACGGGCGAAATCAATCTCTGAAGTGGCGCCATCTATGGAAATTTTTGAAACTGAAATAATATGTAGTAATCGCATTACACTCAGAAAGTACTGGGTCTCCTACTGTCGAGCTTGCTCCACCGTAGCTTAATGCATTTTTTTAAATTAATTTAGTCCAGCAGCTGATTTCCACCTTTACCTCGAGTCGACTTGGGACCAAGGAACCCATAATGCCGTAATGTATTAGTGAGCAATAACACCTTTAAGAATAAGTAATGGTATGCATTGTTGTAAAAAAAATATTATTATGAAGCTATCTCCACTTGTCTAGTTCGATTATATTAAATTAAATTAGATTTATAAGTTCCATAATGTTAGTCAATACTGAAATAAATAAATGTCTTCATGAAGAAGCAAATTTATATAAATAAACCCACTTTTGAATTCGAAATGAATAGATTGTAAATTATAAAGATTCTGTCGAGTAGTCAAACTGGACGTCACCAAGTAACTCTAAAGTCTTAAGTGTCTTTAGAATAGGGACAACGCCAACAATATAGCGATTGTCAAGGTCGGGTGGGTCAAGAAGATAGAAGTAACATCCATATTCTCTCACTAAGGCATTACATATTGTTTTCAGCTTATTGTTTTTGCAAGTGCCGATCAAAAGAAATGAATTTAGTTTTTTTTTTGTTTTTAATTCTTATTTAGATTTGTTTTTGTTACCCCCAAAGTGCATTCTGTTTTAGATGTGCCAGCGTAACCTGTGCAGTTGAGTAAGAAAGAACTCCGGCCAATCCGACGAGCTAAACCCGAGCATAACGAGAATGCACACCATCGAGCTCACTGTCGCAACCCAACTTCGAAGTTTACCATTCTGGTTTTCTGTACACTACAATTTGTATCATTCAACCATATGGCTACAGGAAAAGAACTTGTCTTTTTAGTAGATACAGGATAAGACATTTCAATAGTTAAAGAAAATTCTGATACTTTCATGACATGCAAGATAATTATATTATAGACATAAATGGAATAAGTCAAGAGGTAACCAAATTCAAGGGGCTTACTTCTATTGAGATACAGAAGAAAAATCCAACTGAATTCAAAAGAAGACAGTGTATTTGTTCAAATTCAAGAAATTAAGAATGGTATTTACATAGCAAGTACCATAGCAACGTCTAAAAACGCTTTTATAAGACTACTCAATACAACAAATAAAGATCAAGTAGTCAGTACAAATAATTTATCGTATGAATCACTTTAGAACTACGAAGTAGTCAACACTAATCTAGAAAATAGAGAAAAATCTGTATTATCTCAACTTTCGAAAAACTTTCCTCCACAATTCTAATCACAGCTTTCAAACTTATGCGCCCATTATAATGATATATTCGGATTGGAAACTGAACCAATAAGCACAAATAATTTTTATACACAAAAACTGAGATTAAAAGATGATGAATCAGTGTATATAAAAAATTACAGAAGCCCACACAGTCAGGTGAACGAAATACAGAAACAAGTTGGAAAAGTGATCACCGACGGGATTGTTGAACCCTCTGTATCTGAATATAATAGCCCATTACTACTTGTCCCTAAGAAACCATCTCCAGGTTCAGAACAAAAGAAATAGCGATTAGTGATTGACTATCGTCAAATTAATAAAAAATTACTGTCCGATAAATTTCCACTCCCAAGAATTGATGATATTTTAGATCAACTTGGACGAGCAAAATATTTTTCATGCCTTGACTTAATGTCAGGATTTCATCAAATTGAACTCGAAAAAGTTCAAGAAATATAACATCATTTTCAACGAGCAGTGGCTCGTATCGCTTCACGCGATTACCTTTTGGATTAAAAATAGCGCCTAATTCATTTCAGAGAATGATGACTATAGCATTCTCTGGATTAGAACCTTCACAAGCATTTCTTTATATGGATGACTTAATAGTTATAGGTTGTTCCGAAAAACATATGCTTAAAAACTTAACAGATGTTTTTGAGAAATGTAGGAAATACAATCTAAAGTTGCATCCAGAAAAATTTTCTTTCTTTATGCATGAGGTGACTTTTCTCGGTCATAAATGCACAGATAAAGGAATACTTCCAGATGACAAGAAATATGATGTCATTATGAATTATCCTACGCCGCACAACGCGGACAGCGCTAGACGTTTCATAGCATTTTGTAATTATTATAGACGCTTCATAAAAAATTTCGCCGAATATTCACGGCACATAACAAGATTATGTAAAAAGAATGTTCCTTTTGAATGGACAGATGAATACCAAAACGCATTCCAATATTTAAAAACAAAACTTATGGAACCTACTTTGCTACAATATCCCGATTTCAGCAAAGAATTTTGTATAATTACTGATGCAAGTAAGCAAGCGTGTGGAGCGGTTTTAACTCAAAACCATAACGGACTCCAACTTCCTATTGCATACGCATCAAGAGCTTTCACAAAAGGAGAAAGTAATAAGTGTACAACTGAGCAGGAATTAGCTGCAATTCACTGGGCAATATTACATTTTCGACCATATATATATGGAAAACACTTCACAATCAGAACAGATCACAGACCTTTAATATATTTATTTTCAGTGATTAATCCAAGTTCTAAACTGACACGTATGAGGCTAGAATTAGAAGAGTATGATTTCACGGTTGAATATTTAAAGGGAAAAGACAATTTTGTAGCTGATGCGTTATCAAGAATAACCATTAAAGATCTACAAAACATAACTGGAAATATAATGAAAGTCACTACAAGATATCAAAATAGACAGAAAATCCGCGCGGATAACCAAGAAATAGAATTGCCAAGGCAATCTATAGAGACCCAACGTATATGAAGTCATAAACAATGACGAAGTACGTAAAGTAGTGACTTTGCATGTAAAAGATACGCTATGTTTATTTAAACATGGTAAAAAAATTACTGCAAGATACGATGTTAGCGATTTAAATACCCATGGAATCCTAGACTTATGTAAATTTTTCCAAAGGCTTGATTCGCAAGCCGGTATAAACAAAATCAGCCAACTCAAAATGTCACCGTGGGAAAATATCTTTGAACATGTTTTAATAAATAATTTTAAACAAATGGATATACTGTCTAAATTCCATGACGATCCAATACAAGGAGGTCATAGCGGCATAGCAAAAACCTTGGCCAAGGTCAAAAGACATTATTTTTGGAAAGGTATGACTCGAGACATTACTGAGTACATACGAAAATGTCAAAAATACCAAAAAGCTAAAATAACCAAGCACAGTAAGACCCCATTAATAATAACTGATACGCCAATAAATTCTTTCGACAGAGTGATAGTGGACACTAATGGTCCACAACCAAAAGCAAAAAATGACAATGAATATGCAGTCACTCTAGTATGTGACCTAACTAAATATTTAGTTGCCATACCAGTTCCAAATAAGAACGCAAACACTGTTGCTAAAGCAATTTTTGAATCATTTATTCTGAAGTACGGTCCAATGAAGACGTTCATTACGGACATGGGAACAGAATATAAGAATTCAATTATAAATGATTTGTGCAAATACGTAAAAATTGAAAATATAACATCTACTGCACACCACCTCCAGACAGTTGGAACAATAGAACGTAGTTATAGAACTTTCAATGAATACATACGCTCATATATATCGGTTGATAAAACTGATTGGGCCGTATGGCTTCAATATTTCGTTTTCTGTTTCAACTCGACCCCATCAATGGCACATAGTTATTGTCCATATGAGTTAGTATTTGGTAAAACAATTTTTTGTCCAAAAAATTTAATAGTATAGATAATATAGAAATCATATATAATAGAGATGACTATGCTAAGGAAAGTAGAAGTAGCATACAAAAGAGCCAGAATAAAGATAGAAGAAAATAAGAAAAAAATAAGATACTATATGATCAGAAAATAGTCGACATAGATATATCAGTAGGTGATAAAGTCTTATTAAGAAATGAAACAGGTCATAAGTTACATAATAAATATACTGGTCCGTATAAAGTAACGGAAATAGGGGATAGAAATAACATTAAAATAATGAATAATAAAAACAAAAAGCAAACAGTCCATAAGGATAGGTTAAAAATGTTTATTTCATAATTGAATTTAGTATGGCCAAGCTAAAATGAAAAAAAAAATCTGCTTTACCTACGAATATTCTTTGTAATTTCATTTTCTTGGAATATATACAAATAAAATAAATAAAATTAAAAAAAACAATAAAAAAACAAAATTTTCTTTTTAGAAAATTCTCCTTTGTTAATTAAAAATTATTCTTTTAAGTAAAGTATACTTATAAAATAACATCATAAAATTAGTTATTTTTCAAAAGAAGGGAGATGAAATGTGCATATATATTGAATATCTACTGTACCAAGAGTACCTAAAGTGAACACACTGTAACACTTTGTTGCAGTGTTTATATAAACAAAACCCCGGTAATAAAGCAAGTGGCCGAAATATGAGTCGATCGGCGGGCATTCTGCATTCTGTTAGACGCTCCGACAACTTGACCGAACTCAAGCGCATGCATATACCCTAGCGTTCCAGCTTAAGAGAGCATAATTACATACATATAATATATAGAATTTACATAACCGTCTCTCTGCTGTCCAACTGTGGGCAGCGCAGCGATGAGACTTAGGCTTACTTAGAACCTAAGGAAAAGTGTAAAAAACAGATTCAACTGAACGTTGGAAACGGCACCTTAGCTGCTCCCAATATAATAAAAGATTATACAAATAAATAAAAGAAAATCTTTTACCACAAAGGTCAACGTTCCGTTCCAGTACGTTGTGCTCCGGATCTTGTCGTCCAGTCGTTGGAAATATCTGAGAGAGAGTAAAAACTCCAGAAATTTTTTTTTGAACTCACTCTAGTTGGCCTCCTGTAGATTACTGACGCGGAATCAATCTGCGGCAGGTCCGGTCAGTAATCCCGCTATAGCCGGCATCACCTGTTGGTTCATGTCCAACCGGTGGCTACCAGGACCTCCAATTTTTCTGTGAAGCGGAAATTTCGTTGCTTGGTTCCGTTACACTCGATAGCCGGGTCGGGATCAGCAAACTTTTAGTTCTTGTTGCCTGTGATCTGGATGTGGCACGGCTCAATACATCCTCGGTTTTCAGTGCCACCATGAGTGTTGAACGGCCCGGTGACCTGCTACACCAGATTCTGAGGGTTTAGTGTCATCACAGGGCGCAGGTAAAACGCCTCGGGAATCGATGGGCAATGGCTGTCGGCAAGCCGGGCTGTGTCAACCGTCCCCGTAGCTCCTCCATCGTTCCCTCCGTATCCTGGCTAAACTCCTTGAGTATCGCTTGTAGCTCGCTCTTGCGTTGGAAGGAAATCCAACAAACACCCGTGCTGCTGTTTAAACTTGGCTTTGATCCTCGTTGATGTTCCCTCGATGTGGTATGACAATCCCGCAATGATCAATGTTTATTTCGTTGACGCCCTGATTACTTTGTAATCACGTCCTAATGCGTGGCCTGCTTAGTCGAAGACGTGGTAGATGTTTTGGTTTCTATGGAAACCTCGTTATCTTCGTGATCATTCATTCGCAGTATAAGTCCTCGATGCTTAATGTATCTTCGATGCTTTAGGTGTATCTCGCTGCTTATGTGTATCCTCGATCCTTATGTGTATCCTCGATGCTTACGTGTCTCCTTGGTGCTTGGACGACTGCCTCCACTCCTCGTGGTTTGCGCTGCTTATATAGCCGACTCGCTACAGCGCGGTTCGCAAGAATGCCGGAGATGCTGTTAGCAAAATGGTGGCGGAGTGGCTGTACTCCCTCACGTGTTCTCTCTCCAGCGATTAACTTGATGCTCTCGTTTTTTTCGTTGTTTCTTTTAAAACGGCGGTGACTAATCTTATGCGAGTACTGTACTACTATGCCTGTATTATGTCCTATAAATGATCTATAACTATTTTTCTAGCAAAATTTGGTACTGGTGGGTCTTTAAGCTATAAAAGATGGAATTCCGCAAAACTATAATCTTTTAGAGTCACTGCTCGGGCGCCATCTGTTAGGAAGTTTCTCAGGCTGAGGTATGTCTCAGTCTAGCCTGGGTCACTTTACAGAAAATTTCTTAAAGTTTCCGGAACTACTGATAGTGAGGAGTGTGATTTCTAAATCACAATGCTATACTTGCTGGTTTAGGGTTTAATGGGTATTTGTTTCGGTACACTCGGGCAATGAAACTACTGGGATATGCATGTGTGCACGTATGTCTGCGTGTATGCCAGAATTCTTCTTCACAAAAAACTAAAGACTTTTGCAAAGCACTGCAATCCACCCGGCATATGACGGAAATCCAGGATTACGTCACAGCTGCGGTCAAAAACCAAAGTGGCAGGGACGCGATCCTAGACAGAGGGATCAAAATCTAGTTGCGACTGTGGTGAAATCAAAGCGGTCGTAACAAGATATTCAATTTCCACAGTGTCACCTACCGGGTCTACTGGGTCATTTTCTTATGACATACACACATTCACACACACATGCACATCCACTTCTTTGTAAGCTCTTCGCTATGTTCGGCGCTGGGTACTCTGGCTAAAAGTAAATCTCCGTAATTATTCAAAGTCTATTTAAGTGCAAACGTGCCCAAATTATTAGTTACAATTTACGAAATTAAGACCAGATACTAATCTTTATACTCTCCGTATAGGCATCATCTCACACAGACCCGTAATGCAACAACGTCCTAGGTACAACACCACAGCGATCGTTCCGAGATTAGAGGTGCCTGCAGTATTACTTAGTGGCCTCACTACTGGGTCACTTGTGTTGCGGCGCACATACGTATATACACATACACACACACGTGCTATCGCTTTCATTGAAGTTTTTGCTCAGCTTTCGTTTTTATTTCTTTGTAAAATTTAAACTCCCACCCTTTTCCTTATGGCTTTCCTTGGCTTCATTAGTGAGCCGATGCACGTCTGTGTCATTTTGCGTTCCTCGGCAAATAGCCGGAAGGCAACCTTTTCTTGCGCTTCATTAACGTATTTCGTTAGGCAACTTCTTCTGACGCGTGGCAGCCGAGCTTCTCATTTGTCGTCAGGCATACAGCGTAACTCCTCACACTTAGGCTGGCCGAAGTCACTGCGGCCGATTCCTTTTCTGCTATGGACATGTGTACGTATGAGAGAGCTTGCTCGCCACCGATCGATGCTTTGCTTTCTTAAGTGCGCAGTTCGCTGGCGCCTTTATTCTTCATTTTTCTCCTTACCGTTGTATGTGCGTATGTTGGAGTGTGCCGTCGCTGGCTCTGCGAAGGCTGTACTTTTGGCACATAGTATCGCAGTTTGCTGATCTATGCTGTTCGCTGGCTTGTCGCTTCTTTCTTTTCTATGCTGTCCGTGGCGTCACTGCCGCACTTAGAGAATTGCAGCTGGTCGCCTGGGCCGCCTTTTGACGGCCCGTGACGTAACTGCCTGTGTGGTTTTGCCGATGGCAGGCGTGTAACGTTACTGCCTTCTTTGCTGCTGCATATTGTGCGCTCATATTTTGTGGGGCGTCACATTTTGTAAAAAAATATACCATTCACTCTATCCGGCCGGACCTCCACGCGGTGCCTCCTGGTAACGTACAGTAGTTCGGCCTAATACAACAGCCCGTCAATTTTCCCAAATATCTTTTTCCCTGAGGCTTAGCTGAGGAGTAATTCTAGCTGTGTGCAGCGGAGCCTGGTCGCGCAAAGCGGGCGTTTATGAATATGCATAATAAACCCCCCAACAAGAGTGGTGGTGTGATTTAGACGAGCACACCAATTGCAAAGTTCGAGGCGCAAAGAGCTAACGCTAGTACAGCAGACAACTAAGTCAAAGCGCAATCGTTTGCAAGTCGACGGACATAACGCGCCAAAAAGAGAGCGCGCGAAGCGCTCGGGAACCTGAGGGCAACCTCGTTGCTGAGGAAGACCTAGCCATGACTCTGGTGGATGATCTCAGCGCTGATGGCAAGCTGCTGGCGGTGAAGTGGGGTGAGGTGGAGACTCGAGGATGTTCCTGGTTGAATGAGTTGCTAAGATTAGCGAGTTATGAAATGGGCTTAGAATAAAGCTCATTCCGGCCAGGACAATCGGACCAAGAAAGACTTGTCTGAACGCTGAGGGTGACGAACCCTGACGTCAAGGTGGAGCAGGAGATGAAAGCTAGTCAGCCTTTTTTCTGCTCATACAACAGTGAGTTGTTGTGTGACCTCATTCTGGAGGAGAAGGATGATATCAGGACCGCCATCAACCCTGCTGTCGAACCAACACTATAATGCCGACTGTCGTACTAGTAAATCTGAGGCATATTAGAGTCGCTTCAGATAACCTGCTGGTCCTTCTCCGTAAGGAGGACATCGACGTCGGCGTCATACAAGAACCCTGGGCCCGTGAAACGATAGTCATGGGCTTCAACGCAACAGACTACGACACACTATACATGAACTCCACGGGTAGGCCGAGATCTTGTATAATCAAAAAGAAACATCACAAAGCACTTCTCCTTCATATGCAGATCTGACGGTGGTCTTGATCCGGCAGACTGAGAAGAAGAACTCGCTGCTTATTGCCTCCGCCCACAAGCCACACGATGAAGAAGCACTACCAGTTGGGGTAGAGCGACTCATACAAATGGTAGAAGGCAGTAAAACCAGTCTGCTACTTAGTTATAACAACAACCTGGGGGGTTTCTATGCGTCACTCCTTTTCGGACCATAGATAACTAAGGTATGACATTGACTTCAATGTCACCAAGTCCAATCCAACTCGTAGCCCACATAAAACGGACTGGAAAAATTTGGTCAACGAAGTACAGTCCAAGGTTAAAGTGCGTAAAAGAAATGATATAAAATCATCTGCAGTGTTAAATGAGAAAATGAACTCCTTCAATAGTACAATAAAACGTGCCGGCAAAGCAGCACGTCCGTTGACATACACAAAGTCGCGAAGGAGCATTCGTGGACAATATCAAAGATACTGCAGAAATATCAAAAATTCTGGCGACAGAACACACCAACACCCGTCTGATGAATATACCAGATGGCAAAGGAATAATGTCGGCAAAAGAGTCGCTAGAGATACTAGCAGATACGCACTTCCCGGGCAACACCACATCAAATAGTGAACACGATTTGTAACTGTAGAAATTTATCAGAACTAATTGGCAGAGAAAGACTTCTCTGGGCAATCAGCACATAAAAACATTTTAAATGTATAACAAAAATTTAACAAATAAATAAGTAAAGAATTGAAGCGCGCTATTACTGGGATTTGAACCACGATCTCCCGTCTGCCTACTTGTCACCTACACCTATGTACGGCACAAACATAACGACAAAATACTGCTGGTGAGTTGTTGTTTCCTATTACCCATTATGCGTTACAAAGGACGTACATTTTCTTGATTCTTTTTCGATAGGTATTTGAAAAATCCATTAGTCAGATCACACTTTTGCACCTTGTAACCAATCAAGTACGTTGTCTATCAATGCCATAGGAAAATTGTCTCTCTTCATTTTAAGATAAAGTTTCCTAAAATCACAGCAAAAACTCACAATCGTAACAACTCGGAACAACTACTTGCACTTGGAAGTCAGTGAGTATCTTATTTTCATAAGATACTCGCCTTGGAAAAACTCGATTCCAACTAAACAAAATGTCGACGTGCCTTAAAACGTTATTTTTAATAAAAGATTCATATTTCATCTCTTCCTGTTTGACTACATCAAAAGTTTTAGAAAAACTCATAAAACTGCGATGAGTCATCAACGCACCTTGCTATATTCCTTTAAGGTGTTTATTTTGACTGCGAAGTTCAAGTGCGGAAAACTTTTGGAATAACTCTTATATTAACTCCTTTGGCTCAATGGCTTCAATGTTTCGGCACTGTAAAGTCCTGCTTTATTTACCTTGCTAACAGGAATGCCCTAAGTAAAATATAAAGTCCAGCTTTGCTTTTTATTGACTTACTTATTTCCATCAGACTATTCAACAACTCCATATTGGTCTCATTTCAGGCTTTTCGTCTACGTCTTAACATTCTATGGATTTCTGCGAAACACAGCTCTTTTCGAAACTTTTTTTAACTCTGCTTTGAGTTTAGACAAGACCTTGAATGCCAGTCGAACTTCTGAGAAAAGCTTGGATGCTCTTTTAATAGTTGCTTGGCATTGTTTATTGCTTTATGCTTATAATATGCTTTTTATACTCTGGGGGACATATTGAGTTAGTTAAAAAAAAAAGTATGTAACAGGCAGAAGAAGGCGTGGCAGACCCCATAAAGTCTATATATTCTTCATCAGGGCGACAAGCTAAGTCGATATAGCCACGTCCGTCCGTCCGTCTGTCTGTCTGTCCGTGTAAGTCACAAGATCTCAGAGATGGTATGAAGACTTCTTATATTTGATGCAGGTCAAGTTTATTTCAAATTTTGGATACCTCGCCCCTTCGCCCACCAAGTAGCACTGGTAATTAATAAGCTAGAGATTTGAGCTTCGGCAGGAACAATACTTGTACTTATGTGGATGCATCGTGAAAATTTTATCAAGATCGAATAATAAACACGGAAGATATCCGCAATTATTTAATTCTTTAATTTAATGTGTTGTTGCTGTTCTTGTAGTGAGTTTTCGACCCTCTCAGTCTCTCTTTCAAGTTATCAAGTGGTAGAGGTGCCACGTAGACAAACGGGAGATCTGGGTTCGAATCCTAGTAAAAGCATGCTTAAATTGTTTAATTTTATTTTTTAATTTTTGTTATACATTTAAAAATTTTTTTGTTTCGAAGAAAATTTGTATGGCGTTCTCTACTACCCCAGGGTATGCTACTGTTGGGATCTCCCGACTTAATGATATATTTGAATTTTTGTTTGTACCAATTTTTGGGTTTTTAAGCAAAAAAAAAGACATTTTTGAACTTTAACAGGATCTAAATTTATAACGATCGGGCTGATTCTAAATCATTTGAATGAAAAAGTTGTAGAAAATTCCTCATTACCTTTAGCTAAAGACTAATTTTCTTGACAACAATAACTGTGTTTACCATTTATACTCGAAAAAGCTGACTCACCTCTGAAAAAGTTTCAATGTGAAGCTTCGATGCGTTACAAACTTATTGACAAAATTATAATATTCTATGCAAGGGTGTAATGAATTGGATCAGTAATCAAAAAATTGACCAATTTCGTAAGCAGGCTTATAGAGAAATGGAAGGCATGCCGTTAAAACAAAAATTTGTTTGATAATTGAAACCGCTCTTTCAATAAAATAGGTCAGACGTTGGCCAAAAGCATCAAATATTTTCAAAATATATAAAGCTTAGTATAGTTGTGGCTAGATTGGTCATTAATTTTTAACATATTTCAAATGATTCGAATTCGGATTCATCAGATTCTAACCAACAAGTTAGGTGTTTTCACAACAAATATGTCTTTTTTTTGCATTTACTTTAAATACATTACTCAGACACATAAAATGTTCAGAAACACAAAATGTGTATTAATATTTTGCTTGGGAGCTGTGAGATAGAGTACAAATTTTCATTAAAATATCTCTGCATATACTCGAGTTATTAATTTAATCCCGCTAGCAAACATGTTTGGCCCGTTGTGCGTTCGCGTGTTATTATCTAAGTATAAGCTACCAGCAGCTTTTTCAGTTCCACTGTGGAACAAATCCATTAAGCTACGGTGGAGCAAGCTCGACAGTAGGAGACCCTGTACTTTTTGAGTGCAAAGCGATCATTACAGATAGTTTCAGTTACAAAAAAATTCCTTAGATGGAGCCACTACTAAGATATCAGTTGATTTTGCCCGTAACATTGTTGGTTAAATAACTTCCGCGTTTATCATCCGATTTGAATGAAATTTGCAGGATAGGTTTGGACTATAGAGTGTACTATACATACTAAAAATCAAGGCGCTTGCATCAAAGGTGCTCTGGGAAATTTTGTATTTTAATTTGCGGGGGCGTAGGGGGGCGTGGCAAAAATCTAAAACAAACTCGTTCAATGCAAGATATAGATGTACATACATGCCAAATTTGGTCTCTCAATATAGTCTCTGAGATCTAGTTACTCAAAAAAGGGACAGACGGACAGACGGACATGGCTATATCGACTCGGCTGTTGATGCTGATCAAGAATATATATACTTTAAGGGGTCTGCCACGCCTCCTTCTGCCTGTTACGCACATTTTGTTTTTGCACAAACGTAATAGACCCATTTGTACTTTTTTAAAGCACAGGGTCTAAAAATGACTAAAAAAAGATGGCTAGATATTGGAGTTCCAAATAACCAAAAGTCACTGGAGGAACTTTTCTGTCTCTTTGATGAGATATTTGAACTGATTGTCAATGAAACTAAGCGATACGCTATGATGCACAATTTGCTCAATAATTCAACATAAATAAAACGATTCGTTGCCATATTAATATTGATTGCATACTATAAGTTGCCACAAATAAGTAACTATTGGTCAAAAAATCTAACACTTGGCACACCAATCGGGCAGCAGACTATGCAATATTTCGAAAGATCAAACAATATCTCCACTTCGCAGATAATTATAATATAAAAAAAAAGATAAGTAAGTAGTTATAAATTAGGCAACCAGACTATTTTTGTCTGCTTGACATTGCCTGGGATCATTATCTGAAATTTCATTGTTTTGAAGAGACTCTTACAGGTGGGTGACTAACACAGCATATTTCATACATCGCCTTACAGCCCACACCTAAAAATAAGCATACAATAAAAAAGGTCACTTCTCGAACCCACACACAACGGGCGAGAAAAAAAGGTTATCGTATTGATGACAGGTAATTAAATAGTTTGACAAAGGTCCTTGAGTCAGAC